>CM054177.1:42758663-43358663 GCA_028829895.1 Sinotaia quadrata | reverse complement strand
CTCTCTCCCGCCATTGATTTTGTATAGTTGTCTCATTTTATCCGTCTGTCTCCTGTCTGTCTAGGTCTCCAGTCTTATCCATCTCTCCCTTTCGTTACAAATATCAGTTTTGAAGAATTATTTTTTTTTAAATTCAAAATTACCTATTTAGATGTAATGTCGATGGGAGTAGGCGATTTGGATTTGTTTGTTTTCTTATTTTTGTGCATGAATATTCATATCATTTAATATTCAAAGGTCCAATTTGATCTCAAGAACACTATAACTTCCTAGATTCATTATAACACATATACACAGGCGTGCTTCCTACCGCAAATATCAAATGGACTATGATGAGGTCTGTGTTATTGTTTTGTAAACAAACTAGTTACTCCTATTGCACCATAATATCGCAGTTGGAGAACTAGAGAAAACTAGAACACGCCGGGTGGGGTGGGGAGGGTTGTGTTGTAGCTGATGAATGTTGAACAATTTTAGAGCTATGGGGCAAAGATTGGCTATCGTTATTTGTTACTCTAGTCTTCAATGATAAATTTTACTATCCCAGAACTGACCTGCCTATCGAGAAATGCTTCCTCGTCGACAAGAAAATTAGAAGACATCCTCATTGAATAAAATATATTCTCATTGACTAGAATATATTATCATTTACTAGATTCAAAGACATCCTCATTGACTAGACTATACTAGAAGATATTCTCATTGGTAGACTCAAAGAAATCGTCATTGACTAGACTAGAAGATATTCTCATTGGTAGACTCAATGACCTCATTGGTAGACTCAATGACCTCATTGGTAGACTCAAAGACATCCTCATTGACTAGACTAGAAGATATTCTCATTGGTAGCCATGACATCAGTCAGTCTCTCTCACACCTGCTTGATCCGACCCTCCTCACGCACAACTATAAATTATGCACATCTATTATAATTTCCAGTTGTACTAATTCATATTCCAGAAATGTTTAGATCAACGCCTAACACGTCAGTCATTGCAAAACATTTTGTCCAATGAATGACTGTTGTTTTTATTGTTATTATTATTTGTTGTTGTTGCTAAGAGAATGAATTGTAATGAAGAATTCTAATGAAGAAAATGAATTCTTGAGGGAATGATGAATCTGGTAACAAAGTGAATTATTTGTGTTTGAGAAAGAGAAATAAGGAAAGTGTAGGAGGGGATAAAGAAGGGATTAAGAGATAAATAAATCCCTCTGCACATATCGACTTGGAAAGGAAAGTGTATGAACACTACCATTGACTCTCCAACATTCCTCGTTTCTTACGGTAAACCGTGTAGTGCAATTCTCTTTCTTGTAAGCTTTCACGTTTGACCAATTAAGAGCTAAGTAATGAGGAACGGGGGCGGTGAGGTTTTATTTTAATACGATCGGAAATCTAAACAGAAAACAATTACATCACAGACATTGATGCGATTAGTTTTTGTCTCGTCTTGATCGCTTTCCCATGCACGCCTTCAAGTCGTAGTCTTGGTTTGCCCACTCGTTACACGATTAATACCTATCTCATCTTGGTCACTTTCCCTTGCACGCCTTCAAGTCTTGGTTTGCCCACTCGTTACACGATTAGTACTTATCTCGTCTTGATTGCTTTCCCTTGCACGCCTTCAAGTCTCTATTTTGCCTACTCGCTACACGATTAGTACCTATCTCGTCTTGATCGCTTTCCCATGCATGCCTTCAAGTCGTAGTCTTAGTTTGCCCACTCGCTATACGGTGGTGCTGCAGTCTATGTTTAAAGGTTTCAAGGCTTTAGAAAAACAAATATATTTCCTTTCGTTTTAAGAACGCGAAAGCGGCGGAAGCCGGAAGCGCCCCCTACACTCCATCCTTCGTTTTAAGCCAGGTACGGGTGGGTACAACACTAAGCCTTGTTTCAGAAATGCACTGAATTTGGTTGTAGGAGAGCTAGATGACTTTAAAGGGTTCAATAAATGAAAAGAAGTTATATTACTTAGTAACATGAAACGGTTAAAGACGTGAAAGTGATTTAGAGTACCGGCCTAAATCTAGATGATATCAAAGGATTAATGCAGTGACAGGGATTTAAAATACTGGCCTGCTGATATTAAAGGGTTAAAGCAATGTTGAATACTAACATCAGCCCTCTATTATCTCCCCATTCTTTCCCACATTCTCCTTACAAAACAACACTTCTAACTCGTCGAGTACAGCGGACCGTTACCCAAACACATATAATGAAATAAATTATCTGTTTAATTAAGAAACTTAAAAGATTAATGGTGAAGTAACAGTTAATGGTTACAACTGACGTAATTGGCATCTAATATGTGATTCGGTAAATATGATGTAATTAGCATTAATTATGTGATCTAGTAAATGTGACGTAATTAGCATGATAGCATCCAGTGTTTGATCTGGATATATATATATATATATATATATACAAATTAGGGATACTGAGTGATAGATACTTTACAGCAGATACGAAACACAGATGGATAGACAAGTAGACAGATAGAGAGGGAGCGTAATGAATTTAATTCCCCACCCCACCCACAACACACACACACACACACACACACACACACACACACACACACACACACACACACACACACACACACACTAAAATTTACATTCTCATTAATTAATTTTGTATGCTCTAACTAATGTAACATTGTCTCTCTATATGACTTTAAAATTTACATTCTCATTAATTAATTTTGTATGCTCTAACTAATGTAACATTGTCTCTCTATATGACTTTAAATTAAAAGTTTGCTTCGTGCGAAAGCTCGGCTTTTTTTGTTGTTTTTTTTTTTTTAGTATTCTTTGATAAATTTTTTAAAGCATAGTTTCCATAAACATCATATTCTTTGTATTTTCTTTGCCAGACATTTAACTCGTTCCTTTGAACACTGTTTAGTTATGGCCCTGTGCTAAAAGGACAAGACACTGAGTTATGCTCGTGTTAAAAATAACTCAATGAGTTGTGTCCCTGTGTTAATAGGATAAGACACTGATTAATGCACATGTTATAACAAGATAAGACATAGAGTTATGTCCCAGTGTTAAAAGGATGAAACATTGAGTTATGTCCCTGTGTTAATAGGATAAGACACCGATTTATGCCCATATGTTAACAAGATAAAACATTGAGTTATGTCCCAGTGTTAACAGGAAAAGACATTAACTTATCTTCTATTAAAACGATAAGACACTGAGGTTTCGGCACTCCATAACAGATTAAAAGCTGAATTAACTGCAAGTTCGGTTAGGGCCTGAATCTGTTTATCCTTAGATAATGGCGATATAGATGTAATTAACTACCGGACATCGCTATCTGACGTAGTCGATCAACCCAGAGATTACAGTTTCGGAGTCTGCCATTGATAACTTGCAGAGATCATTGTTAGAGAAGATTGGCGACTATACAGCTAGCAACGTGTCCAGGGCGTGACCGAGACATGAGTTTCTAAGAAAGCTTTATGATCAATACTTTAGTAAAATCTCAAGTCCAGAAGGAATAGTGGGGATGTTTGACTAAAGTCAGGTAGGAATTTTATCAATAGGTGTTAAAACTACTTGCTCTGGAAACTCGCAAATTAGTTTCCCAACACACAAATAACTTTTTCAAGATAACCATGATAAATATGCAGATTAGTGGAATGAATGGAAATAAATAATGATTTATTTCCTCGTTTTTCAGTATAAATTTTTAGATGGTTCTGTGTTTTGTTAAATAACACTTTTGAAATTTATAATTAAACAGTATTAGTTTGCAAATATGTTTTCAAACATAAATGCAAATGTGAATATGGTGGAAGTAAGATGTATTACATTTGAATTTGGTTAAGGAAAAATTAGGGTGCGTTCACTGGAATGTTTTCAGAGTGGAATAAATATTAGAATGTGTTCACTACAATGTATAGAGTATGGAATAAAAATTAGGGTGTGTTCACTGGAATGTTTTCAGAGTGGAATAAATATTAAAGTGTGTTCACTATGATGTATAGAGTGTGGAGTAAAAGTTAGGGTGCGTTCACTGGAATGTTTTCAGAGTGGAATAAATATTAAAGTGTGTTCACTACAATGTAGAGTGTGGAATAAAAATTAGAGTGTGTTCACTAGAATGTTTAAAGTGTGAAACAAAATTTAGGGTGTGTTCATTGGAAAGTTTTCTGTGTGGAGAACAAATTAGGGTGTGTTCACTTGAATGTTTTCAGTGTGAAATAAAAATAGGGTGTGGTCATTGGAATGTTTTCAGTGGCATTATCAGTGCCAGGTCGGTTGTGTCAAGATCTATGGACCCCATGATGATATTTTATTTCACGGTTTGTGAACTCGATGAAAGATCTCTTGGTGACATTTTATGATAAGGTCTGTTGACATGATGATATTTTATAGCAAGATCTGTGGACCACATGATGACATTTTATATCACGGTTTGTGGGCCCATGCTGACATTTTATATGAAGGTTTTTAGGCCCATGATGACATTTCATATAAAGGTCTGTGGACCCCACGTTGATATTTTATATCAAAGTCTGCAGGCCCCATTATGACGTTTTAATGAAAGAGAGAAAGAAGATCAGATAAAGGACTTCTGATAAATATTATCACTTACCTCTGTGGCTGCAACCGTTACCTAACGACTTTGTGTGTTTAAATAAGACCCTCCCACTGTTCACAACAAAAATAGTTTAAAAACGAATTGGTAAGGATTTAAAAACAAGAGACCGAGGATTGAATACATGACTCAGACTCAAGACTGGCAGATTCGAAATGATAAAAAGTGAGTGCACGTGTAAGATAAGATATCCTTTCTGGCATACGTTGGTTGTGCAAGCGACATAATGTTTTCTCATTATTACTGTATGGTCTTACGATAACATTTTCCTAGTTCGTGAATTGCTGAGCGAGCTTTTGGACTACCAGATAGATAGATAGATAGATAGATAGATAGATAGATAGATAGATAGATAGATAGATAGATAGATAGATAGATAGATAGATAGATAGATAGATAGAAGACACATAGACAGACAGACATGCAGACAGACAGACGGAAGGATGTATGTTTGTTGCAATGTTTATTTATGCATTCTTTTTTCAGGAAGGATTCTTTGCGTGGATGGTATGCGCGTGAGTATATGTGCGTACTGTTTGGTTACGTATGTGCGTATTGTTTGATTACGTATATGCATGAGTATATGTGCGTACTGTTTGGTTACGTATGTGCGTGAGTATATGTGCGTATTGTTTGGTTACGTATATGAGTGAGTATGTGTGCGTACTGTTTGGTTATGTATGTGCGTGAGTATAATTGTGTACTGTTTGGTTACGTATGCGCGTGTGTATATGAATGTGCTTTATAGTCATGTATATGTATATATATATATATATATGAATATACTGTGTGATCCTCTATACGTGTGTATGTGAGTGTGCTTTATAGTCATGTATACGTATATATATGAATGTACTGTGTGATCCTCTATACGTGTGTATGTGAGTGCATTGTGTGGTTATTTAAGCGTGTGTATATCTATGAGTGTGCTGTATGGTCATGTATCCACGTGTGTGAATGTTATGTGTGTGTCGATGAGACAAGCTCATTTTAGTGTTCTGAAAGAGAAGTGAATTTGGATATTATTATATTAGATTATATTACCATCGATAATGGTTAATAAAAACACGTGGAACTGATTGTAAATAATAACATTTTTTAATAAAATATTTTTGCAAAAATAACACTAGCAAATCTGATTAAAAATTAAAAGTTAAAAACAGAAAAAAAATGCAAATATTAAGAATGATACTTGAAACAAGCACGTCAATTGTTGTATGTGAGAATATTAAATAAGCAGCAATTAAATGACATGCTTTCCACACACTCATAACGACGTATATATACATTGATGCAAAATCACAACTTCCATAGCTTTTCTAAACACTCGCTCTATTATTCCAGTCAATACGTTTGTCAATTTAACTTTTCTAAACACTCGCTCTATTATTCCAGTCAATACATTTGTTAACACAACGTTTTTATAATGCATTGTAGGTCAGATTATTCATTTTGAGGACAAGACATATACACCAACATGTCATTATTGTCACATCAGTACTACAGACAAGATTTACAGAACATACAAGTCACCATGTCATTATTGTCTCATCAGTACTACAGACAAGATTTACAGAACATACATGTCACCATGTCTTTATTGTCACAGCAGTGGTGCAAACAGGATTTGTTACCCGTAAACTACGTTTCATTTTGCCAAGAGAATTACCTTTCCAAACCACTTTTTATCACTATCCACTAGTGCTTTCCCTTTAAAGAGATTTCTAAGCTCGTTTAACTTTTATCGATCTAACTGATTCTGCAATCCATTTCTCGAACTGGACAATAGAATTACATTGTCAGCAGAGAAAAAAATAAACAACCCTGGCAATGTATATGGGTGCCATATTCCCCAGTGTTTTCAGTTATCAAGTAATTGAAACATAGCAAAGAAGACTGGACTTAATATAGACCCTTGTTTAAACTTCTGACAGTCAGTTACATTTGTTAAAGGTAGATTTGTTAAATTCTTATGCGCTTGCTACTACTGAGATTGTGTGCGTTTAGACGACAATTATGTACGCACGTGTTACCACTTAGGTGTGGGTCTTCATTGCACTGCATTGTTTATTTATTTATGGCAGAAAGAGAAGAGAATATTGCATTGAAAACAAGGTGTAGCAAGAGACCACAATCAATAAACTAATGATAGTTTTAATTTGATATTTTACCATCGGCGTTCTCATGGCTCCTCGGAGAATTGGCTTTCAATGTTTCTGGCCAATGTGGAATAACATTCTAGAAGAGAAAAATAAGGGCTATTGTACCCCGAATTTTTATTTTATTTTGGAAATATTCATTTCATTATAAATTCACTGTCTGTGTTCTTTGCAATAAGAGTGATGTTGTGCTCACAAGGAGAAATCTCTTAAGTATAGAGTTGTGAGAGTGAGGGGGAGGGGGAGGGGAACAAGATGAGGACAAACTTCGTAGTGTCTAGTTTTATTTACCAAGACTCTCGTTTCGAACAAGATTGCGAGAGAATGTATACATTTTCTTTATTTTTTTACCTGTTTTGTGTTCTATTAGTTTTTATTGATTGATTTTAGTTGTTTTCTTTATCATCTTCATTTATGTATTTCTTTCTTCTTACTTTCTTTATAATATATTTCTTCATTCTTTCCTTCCTTCCTTCTTTCTTACCTTCCTTTCTTTCTTTCAATTTGCTTGTTCTTTTACTTATTTGTTTGTTTATTAGTTTGTTCATTTATATTTCTTCCCTTCTTATTATTTCCTTTTTCTTAGCTTTTTCTGTCTTTCTTTGTTCTTTGTTTCTTTCTTTGAAAGCTTATTTGTTGACTTGACCAGGTGTTTATTTATTTTTTCTTTCTTAATTTTGTATAATGTTTGCTTATTTATATGTTTACTTTTTCATTTTCACTTGTATGTCAAGCAACATTGTCCGCACTAACATGAATGTTTTCATTAAGAATTTTTGGCATATTTAGCATGCTGCATTTTAAAACCTTTTCGTCTAGGTCTCTAGGAAATACTTACCATCACTCATGCTTTTCAAATGCAGGCTTTCAGCCAATGAGCAAGTGCTTTCCATGATTTGCCTATTATTCCCATGGGTGAATCAATTTAGGTTAATTCTAGATCATAATTTTCACCAGAACCTACTGACCTACTCTAGGCGATTGAAGGAATATGCAAATTAAATGTCGATCCACGAAATGCTGTCATCTGAAAATGGTCCGAAGCATCTCATATCTTCCCCGAGATATAATGAGCAGACGGCGTGATTCAGTGCTCATACCTGCAATCTGCGCGTCGACTAACTAAAATAGTTTTACGATCCCGGTGAACGATTTATAATTTTATACGGTCCGAACTTTCTTGCTATTAACGATACATCCCTTTAGCGTTCTTTAAAGTATGAGTATCTAATTTTGGAATTTAATTATGATAAATTGAGCGATCCAACAACATCTTCGCAAGATAAATTTAACTTCGACATAAACAAGAACAATAGGTTGAAACGTTAAGAGTACATTAATATGTACCTCAGCAGTGGATTGATTAATATCTTACTAGCGAGGGCATACTTTTGCATAAAAATTTTACAGTCTTCTTATGCACAGTGACATCCGTGCGTCAAAGCATTAATAAAAACCATATGCAAAGCAAATAAATGCTTTATTAATACTCCTCCTAAGAAGACATTGTCTGATCGAAATTGAAGTGGGTGCTGTTCCTTAAAGAACACACTGCGTAAATAAATCTTGACTTCTAAAGGAATGGTAGGTTAATAGCTTGAAGTCAGTGGCACTTCTCATAAAACGTAAACTTGATAGCTTGAAGTCAGTGGCACTTCTCATAAAACGTAAACTTAATAGCTTGAATGAAGTCAGTGGCACTTCTCATAAAACGTAAACTTAATAGCTTGAAGTCAGTGGCACTTCTCATAAAACGTAAACTTAATAGCTTGAAGTCAGTGGCACTTCTCATAAAACGTAAACTTAATAGCTTGAAGTCAGTGGCGCTTCTCATAAAACGTAAACTTAATAGCTTGAAGTCAGTGGCGCTTCTCATAAAACGTAAACTTAATAGAATGAAGTCAGTGGCACTTCTCATAAAATATAAATATAAAATATAAAGTCATCGTAGCTCTCTTAATATGTGTTGTCAATAGAATGAAGTTAGCGTTGTTTTTCATAATGCGTAGAGTCAACAGTTACATCAATAACTTGCAATCAAAGTTGCTTTTCGTAAACATTAATAATGAAGACGTTAGTTTTGGCCCTTCAAGAATGTGCGCGTAATAACTTTGAACTAGTGTTGCTTTTTACAGAATGTCACGATATTAGCTTAAGGTCAGTATTGCTATTGAAAGAAAGTGATCTCAGTAAATGTGAGTCAATGTTAGAGTGAAATGCCAATTGCTTGCAATCAGTCGTACTTCTCAAAGAACTTCAGTAATTTGAAATCTCAGCTGTTTTTTTAAAAAGTTCATCAGTAACTTGAAAACATTTTTGCTTGTCAAAGAAATGCTCAAGGTAATATCGGTGGCTTTCGCTCAATGTGACTCCTCAAAGAATGCAGTCTCAGTAACTTAAGTGACTGTTACTCCTCAAAGAATGCAATTTCCTAACAAGTGATTTGTTATTTCTCAAAGAATGCAATTTCATAACAAGTGATTTGTTATTTCTCAAAGAATGCAATTTCATAACAAGTGATTTGTTACTCCTCAAAGAATGCAATTTCATAACAAGTGATTTGTTACTGTGACGTTTTGTTTGGGGGATGGAACAAGATGCTAATTTTCCACCAACCTGGGCTCTCCGTAACCGTAGGCTAAACCCAAACGCACCTTCTGGTTGGTCACGTGCTGGTTAGTTGGTTAGAAGGAAGATAAGTAAAGTAGAATACAAGAATGACAGACTAACATAAAGCTCATACGCTACCCACCCACCCCATCCCCGATACAAATAGCCATGAAAATTTAAGATAAGATATTTAAGATGATAAGACTAACGGCATTCAAACGTGGAAGAAAATCAGTCCTACATGAGTAATCTAGGTAGCAACAAATATGTATAGAGGGAAAAATAGTGCCGCATATTACATATATTTATCAATATGGAGAGGATAATAGGAATACTATTGTTCGTTGTCATGACAACATGACAACTACGTGAGTCTTTTAATAAACGGGAGATGTGGCCGGCGACGTATATGAAGGAATAAGCTGGGGAAGCCACGGAAGCTGTTGGTTGAACTTTGCTTAAAGACCAAGTGAAATGCAATCTAGGTCAGCCGCAGATAAGAATAAATCCGTAGGAAATGAGTAATTCACATTCTTAGAATCAAGACTGCAAAATATAAACTTTCAGAGATTTGCTTAAATGCTTTTAATTTTGTATTGAAAGTCAATATTTCTGAAAGTAATCAGAGCTCTTGTTCATTTGCCAGACTGACTTCTCACCATAGCAACAAAGCATTTGACGTCACGACGTGGAACTACAATCCGTATGCGCTGTCCAACATTTTGTCTTGCGTAGTTTGAAAAATTAAAACATGGTTAAATATTGTAGTGCATATTGCTGTACAAACAGTGGACATACTAAAAATATTCATATTTTTTACATTTCCAAAAGATAACTAACGAAAAAAGTGGATTACAAAGCTGAAAAGAGAAAACTTTCATCCGACAGCACATCTGGTAGTGTGTAGCGAGCACTTCCAGTCTATGAAATGCAAAGCAGACAGTCTTTTCACAAAACCAATAATAATAAATAAATAATCTTCTTAAAAATATTAACTTGTTTCATCAACAAAAATATTTAATTATTCTGTTATTTGTGTTGTTTATCTGAAGCAATAATACAACTGCTAATACAAGCATTGCAGGGACAACGAATCTATATGCGTAAATATTGGGTCCAGAATTTACGAACAAATTTATGCACAAATAATTTTGTAAACTATTTATTTCTATATTTCATTCGAAGGAAAGTGTGGTTTTACAAAATAGTTACAGAATAAATCAATATTATGATTTTTAAAAAAACTTTGTAATTTAAATTTTTTTAAAATGTAATCATATATCAACCTTGGCACATATGAAAGTTTCGTTTATATAGAGTGTGAGTTGACTTTGATTTCTACAAATGTTTGAACTAAGCTGCACACTAAGCTGTGTTATGCAATTTTTAGGCTCATGTAATTGTGAGCTTGTTTTGGGATATGTGCCATATGTGTTGACAGAATATGGGTTGGAAGATGTGAAAAGTCATCAATATTAATGAACTCTAGATGGATTTTGAATTTCATTGGGTCAAGAGTCAGTCAAGGTAGAGACAGGCGTGGTTTCAAGTGTTAGAAAACCTGTGTGGAGATTCTATTCTTTACTCTTCCAGTGAGCATTAAGGCTGGAACCCTCTTTATCATGGGGTGTACATAGAACAAATAAGACCCTAGGCTAGATAAGGTAAAGAAGTTTCTGTATTGTGTCAATGGTTAGGTATTAGTATAAATATTATGCTATTTAAAACATGTTAAACTTTTATTTTCTGCAGAGGCATTTGCCAAAATACATATATATTAAAGTAATAATTTGCAGTACACTCAGACTCTGCAATTATTTTCGTTCCAGTGATTTTGATTTCAGTCTATCTTTAGTCTAAAATCTATGATGTGAGTTTTGGATATCTGATTTTGATGTTATTCGTGACGTGTCTTATTGAGCATCTACCAGTGTGACATATCTTGTTCTCGATTTAATTATGAACGAACAGTGACTACCTTGCGCCTTGAGTTTGATCAGACGACTAGTGCTATTTGCTTATGATGAGAAACTTGTATTTGCTTAAATATTGTTAAACTTTTCTTCTTATTACATTTTCATTAATTGTTCAGTGTCGCGTATCTGTTAGTGTAATGTAACTTTTTATTACATTTTCATTAATTGTTCAGTGTCGCGTATCTGTTAGTGTAATGGAACTTCTTATTACATTTTCATTAATTGTTCAGTGTCGCGCATCTGTTAGTGTAATGGAACTTCTTATTACATTTTCATTAATTGTTCAGTGTCGCGTATCTGTTAGTGTAATGGAACTTCTTATTACATTTTTATTAATTGTTCAGTGTCGCGTATCTGTTAGTGTAATGTAACTTCTTTGTTCGTTATCGTCAATTGAGGTGACAGTCAATTATTATGTCTCGTTCTCTTTCCCTCTCTCTCTCTCTCTCTCTCTCTCTATATATATATATATATATATATATATATATATATATATATATATATTAATATATATGTTTTATAGAATCTATTTCCCGCTATAAATAACTAGTGGGGGCCGTGAGTCAAAAAAAAAAAGAAACAAATTTACAGAAAGAAAACACAAATTTATAGAAAGGAAACACAAAAGGTTATTTCAAAGAATGGCACTCATTTTAAAGTAAACTAACAGCTCTCTAACCCCTCTGAAAAGAAATATGCTTAGAAGAAAATGCCTTTGAATGTGTTCACAGCAAAATATAACACCAGCCTTCATATCGGCGTTCCTTGGGCGAACAAAAAGACATCAGATTAAGTGATGTGAATCAATTTCTGGATTGCAGCCAGTAGAAAAGAAAATAAATGTCAGCATCCAAGATCTTTGAAAGCAACACCGGGATCCGAGAATTTTATCCCAATCATGTACATAGCACTAAAGATAAAAAGAAAAGCTATATTTTTATTTTTATTTTTTTTTAGAAATAAACATATTTTATTTTTGGTCTTGCGCACGCATATTTTCATAGTTTCCTTATTTGAAATGGTTTACTTCATAGTTCGGAAATACATTTTAAAATATTCAGCTAACATAAAAATTTTGTTCTTTATAAATTGTTGAATGTCAATTATTTTAGATGCCTCTTACCACATAAAACAACTAGTTGCTTTTCAAATGAGGATTTTTTTAATAACGCAAAGATTAGAAACCATTACTCAACATGTCTTCAAAACAACCATATTGATGATCCCGAAGGACACATAATTGCATTCCAAACAACAACAACAAAAACAGATAAAATAAACGGCCAAAAAACAGGTATATAAACGCACAGGCACACATTGTTCAATAATACAAATGGACGGAACGAGCTTAGTACAGTAAGTTCGATTCAGACGTGTGTACCTTTTGACCGATTTGACCGAAAAGCAATGGAAAACAGAATGTGATAGCAAATCACTCTGATCTGAATTTTAGAAGCAATGAACATTGACCTCTCAGTTTCTGATCTATCAGTATTTGATTGCTAGGCAATCTGATCTCTCAGTGTTTGATAGCTAGGCATGCTGATCTCTCAGTGTTTGATGGCTAGGCATGCTGATCTCTCAGTGTTTGATGGCTAGGCATGCTGATCTCTCAGTGTTTGATGGCTAGGCATGCTGATCTCTCAGTGTTTGATAGCTAGGCATGCTGATCTCTCAGTGTTTGATGGCTAGGCATGCTATTATCAGTATTTGATAGCATTTCACACTGAACAATTTTTGTATACTTATTCATGCTGACCTCACAGTATTTGAATGCTAGCCAAGCTGATCTCTCAGTGTTTGTTACATAGGCACAGTAATCTCTCAGTGTATGATAGCTAGGCACACTAATCTACCAGTATATTATAGCAAGGCACACTGATTTATCAGTCTATGACAGCACATCATACTGATCTATAGTATCTGATAGCAAGCCCAACTGATCTATCAGTATCTAATATCTATGCACACCGATTTCTCAGTTTCTGGGATATATAGGCAAACTGATCTATCAGTGTTTGATAGCTAGGCACAGTGGCCTCTCAGTGCTTGATAGTTAGGTACATTGCTCTATCAGTATCTGAGATCTAGACATACTGATCTATGGACGGAGACCTCTAGTGTCTGATAGTTTGGCACGGTTTACTGAAGTCCACATCCAAACTTACTGGATTTCGTCATACACATTTCATACTTACTGACTCACGTATTTTGTTTATTCCGTTCACTTGTAAAATACGTGGATTTCGTCATAGTTATGGCATGGTGGACTAATTTCTGTTCATTTAACATACACTTCCAAAATCCAAGGATTTCGCGGATGGCTATTAACATCAAAAGAACTTCATGTTAAAGGAAAATACAATGTTGTAAGCAGCCTGTTAAAGAAAAAAAATAACTTTTTTTTTCTCGCTGACGTTCCTCCAGAGGATGCAGGAAGCCTTTTATCTGGGATATTTTCAGCTTTGGTGGTCCTCTGGAGGGTCTTCCTCTCCTCACTGGTTTCTGGAGAGGGTTGGGGTGGCTGCTTGGAGGTGGTGTTGGTCTTCATGCCTGTAGTGGTTGGGAGGCGGGTGCAGGAGGGTGGTGGTGGTAGCCTCCTGTAGCAGTAGTAGCTGGAGGAGGATTTTTTTATTTATTTTTTATTTTTTTATTTTTTTAATTTATTTATTTTTATTTTTATTTTATTATTTTATATATATATATATATACAAGCCTACCTCTTATGTGGGGTAGAGGGTGTTGGTTTCAGTTGAGTGTGGGTCAGGTATCCTGTCTGCGTCTTTGGTTGTCTTTGTTCTTGTGAGAAGGAGTGATTGTTGTTTGTGTGTGTGTGTGTATATATATATATATATATATATATAAGTCTATCAATGTTGGTGTGGGTAGATAAATGTGTAGAATTTAAAAGATGTGAAACCCCTTTTTAAAGGAAAATTACAACGTTGGGAACTAACGGTTAAAGGAGGAAAAACGTCATCAGCTCCCTTTTAAAGAAAATTGAAAACTTGAAGATCTCCCTGCCAAAGGAAAATAAAACGTTGTGCTTTTTTGATTGGCTGGTAGGATGGGGTCACCTACTCGTTCTTTAGATATTCAATCATGGATAAAATATGTGCAAGAATTGTTTTCTTTTTTCCATAACTCCGTCCATTGCGAAATTAATTTTAAATTAGATCCAGCAAAATATTGAGTTGAATTTTAAATGAGATCTAGCAAAATATTGAGTCTAGGTATATTTAACATATTTCACTTGCCTGTGAGGAGGTGCTATTTTTGGAAATTTTTTACTTT
Source organism: Sinotaia quadrata (assembly GCA_028829895.1). Taxonomy (NCBI): domain Eukaryota; kingdom Metazoa; phylum Mollusca; class Gastropoda; order Architaenioglossa; family Viviparidae; genus Sinotaia; species Sinotaia quadrata. The sequence continues at coordinate 43,344,009 of CM054177.1, read as the reverse complement.
ACTAGCCTACTGCATATATAATGATAATCAAGCATCAACTGGTATAAAAATAAAATAATCATGTAAACGTTTTATATAATTTAATAAATAGAACGTCTTATTTTTAGTAAGTTAACATTATAGTGTAGATATTATTTTTTTAAAATATTTTATTGAGAAATTTGGAGGAGTGGAATTTATTAGCCTTCCTGAATAGGAAAAATGAAATTTCTCGAGATTGTACAACAGTCGACATACATCTACACGCACGTACACACACACTCGCAGGCTCACGTGAAGTACCTAACGATGGTGGCACCAATAAAAATAGCTGTAATGTATTATTGATTCACCAATCGTAGATTGAAATGCTCCCACCTACAGATATACGCAAATTGTGCTTTAGAAATGCATGATTAATACAATGATGATACAAACTCAACCAGAAATACTGACAAAGACGAAAGAAGAAGAGACTGAGGGTGAGAAAGCAAAAAAGTATGCCCCCCCAAAAAAAACAAAAAACAAACAAAAAACTCAAGGCAGCTTCCCTGACGATCGCAAGAAAAACAATGAATGTACGCGATAGATTTTTTTCTGGAAAAGAAAATAAATAAAAAACAAATTTAAAGTAAAAACAGAGAAATTTCACTGGGAATTAAAAAGTAAGAAAGTAAATAAATATCGTTCGCTATAGCAACCGGAAGTGAAGACCTAATTAGATGAAGGCGGACGGAATATACATTTTCATTAATTTTGTTATGTTCTGAAAATCCGCCCATTACCAAATTAGGAAGCGATATTCACGCTCCTCCAGACTCCATAAATCTTAAGATAATATTATGATGCTCGCATGAACATTAATTTCAGTTATTAGCCCAATAATACGTCATCGTGCGCTTTCTCCACGAAAGATCAAAAGAAAACATGAAGTGCAAATTGTGTCAAAATATATTACTACAACAAAAGCAGCAACAAAAGTAAATTGTACCAAAATAAGAACCACAAAAAAAGTGCACATCATTTTCAAAATTCGAAGCCGAAAAACAGCATAGCTGAATGGTAAAAGTGGTAAAATAGTCCCGAGACTGAAAAACATCAAACGACATGAGTACGTCATTCTGTTTTAAAAGAGTTGTAAAATAATGAGTCACGAGATTTAAAAAAAAAAACATCAAACGACATCAGTACACATTAAAGTGGTAAAATAGTGAGTCACGAGACTAAAAAAATATCAAACTGCATGAGCACATCATTCTGTTTAAAAGGGGGGGGGGGGAAGTAATGAGACGCTAGATTGGTAAACAATGAGCCATCTTTAACAAGAACAAGCACTATTAGAATGAAACGAGAAAACAACAAAGTCTCTTCACACAGTAAACTAACAGAATGTCTTTTCACACACAGTAAATTAACAGGTCTCTTCACACAGTAAACTAACAGAATGTCTTTTCACACACAGTAAATTAACAGGAGGCCTCATAACGCAGTAAATTAACAGCATGGTGCATAGTAAATTAATGGGTCTCTTCACACAGTAAATTAAGAGGTTTATTAACATTGTAAATTAACAGGAAGTCTCTTCATGTAGTAAATTAACATGAGGTCTCTCCACACACAGTAAATTTACAGGAGGTCTCTTTACACAGTAAACTACAGCACAATAAATTAGCAGATCTCTTCATACAGTAAATTAACAGGAGGCCTTTTCACACAGTAAATTAAAAGGTTTTCTCTTCACACAATAAATTAAGAGGTCTCTTCACAAAGTAAATTAACAGAATGTCTTTTCATAAACAGCAAAGTTACAGGGGGTCTTTTCACACAGTAAATTAACAGAATGCCTTTCACATACAGTAAATTAACAGGAGGTCTCTTCACACAGTAAATTAACAGGCGGTTTGTTCACATACAGGTTTTTAACAGAATGTCTCTTCACACACAGTAAACTAAAGAATGTCTCTCCCCATATGTAGTACTTTAACAGAATGTCTCTCCATATACTGTCAATTAACAGAAAACCTTTCCACATACAGTAAACTAACAGAATATCTCTCTATGTAATATCAGTTAATAGAAAGTGTCTCTCAAAATATACAGTACTTTAACAGAATGCTCTCCATGTACACTAGATTAACAGAGTGTCTCTATGCACAGTAGATTAACAGAATATCTCCCCATTGTGTAGTAGATTAACAGAATATCTCCCCATTGTGCAGTAGATTAACACACTATCTCCCCATTGTGCAGTAGATTAACAGAATATCTCCCCATTGTGCAGTAGATTAACAGAATATCTCCCCATTGTGCAGTAGATTAACAGAATATCTCCCCATGTGCAGTAGATTAACACAATATCTCTCCTCTGGGCAGTAGATTAACAAAATGTCTCTCGACTTCTCACTAGCTTAACAACATTTTTCTCCATTCAATACTAGATTAAAGAAATATATGTCCACTGTGCAGCAGATTAAAAGAATGATTCTAATCTGTATACTAGCTTAGCAGAATGACTCTCTACTGTACACTGTGTTAAGAGAATGTCTCTCTGCTCTATACTAGATTTAAAGAATGTCTGTACACTGCAGTAGATTAAGAAAATGTTTCTTTTATGTATACAAGATTAACAGAATGTCTCTCCCCTGTGCAGTAGATTGAAACAGTATTTCTCCAATGTGCACTAATTTAACATAATTTCTTTCCAATTTGCAATAGAATAACGGAATGTATAGCAAACAACCATGAGCGAGTTTTCTTCGTTAACTGACGTCATCAAACTGGCTGATAGTGTAATGCAGTGATTTAAATCGACCAGTCTGTCCTATTCAAATAAAATGAAGCAAGATGATAAATCAAGCCATTTGTTTTCCGTATTATGTTTGTTATTTAAAGCAAATCTGTTTCATAATTAGAAATACTTCCATTTGTCGCCGCTATGTGGGTAATGTTTACATGCTAGAACATCAGAGTTACAGTTCTGAATATGAAATAAATTTTGCATTCGTTTCCACTTTCGACTGAGAAAGAGTAATTCAATCAGGGCGCGAGATAGTCAAAGCTACAGGCTCTCAGGGCGCGAGATAGTCAAAGCTACAGGCTGTCAGGGTGAAACGTGCAGTGACAAAAAACAAACAAACAGGATTTCCTAAGACATTCCTCTATCCTAAAACTTTTAGAAGTTCTAACACACTCCTAAGTCTTAAGACATTCAAGAAACTTGAAGACATTCCTTTCTTAAATCAATTATAAACCCTAAGACATTCCTAAGTCCTAAGACATTCGTAAGTTGTAAAAAACATTCATAAAATCTAAGACTTTCCTAAGACAGTCCTACATTTCGACAAACCAACATGCTATCCATCTTCTGCTTTCTCGCATGCGGCATTGGTTTACAGTGAGACCGAGGCGCGTTATTTTGGTGAACTCTCTGTACTGCGTACATATGTCTGACGAAATAATAAATATACTCAAAGTAAAGAATCTTAGTTGAAATGTAAAAAATTATCAGCTGCATGTGAATAGTTTTCTTCTATCTTCTCATCATCCGACGAAAGAATACAGCCATCTTTAGGGATAAATGCTGCTCCATTGCATAAATCTCTTATGCACATGCTCCCCCCATTTCGTAGTGGTTAGTTCCAACTTCTAATACCAGCCATCATGAGTTTGTAACAATGTTCGAGAAATCATAGGTGTGCTCCTTTATATTTGCAATGGTCGTTATGTGTTGGCATAATTCATTGAAATCTTGTGGCCGAAATGCAAATCCAGTGGCTGATCATTGACTTCTTCTACAAAGTTTCGCGAAGTTCAATTTTTGAAGTATTGCAAGTTGAATGAGTGCTCCTGTCGTCTTGATAAGTAATTCCAGTTTATTGTATCTTTCTGGTTTATTGCCCCAGGCTAAACGAACGAACACTGTGAAGTTGTAATTACTTTATGGGGAGATGATGCTCACGTTTTCAATACGTCGGATGACTTGATTTTTATGGTATTACAGCACCTTTCAGTTATCTCTTTCGTGCGTGTACTGGTTGCATGCAGGTGATACAGCCATGAAGAACGCGACAGAGCATATGGTATTACAGCACCTTTATTGCAGGCAGGTGATACAGCCATGAAGAATGCGACAGAGCATATGGTAATACAGCACTTTTGTTGCAAGCAGGTGATACGGCCATGAAAAGTGCGACAAAATATATGGTACTGTTGGTCACTGTCATTACTGACGCGCGCTGTGTTGTTTCTCCTTAGACAGAAAGAATAATTGCTATGAAACAGATTAAACATAAGACTGGCATTTTAATGTAATTTAAGTAAAGAGGGAAACTATTTAGAGTTAAACAGAAATAAATTTAGACGCACCGAGTGTCGGTTCATGACCCAGCCTCGGCACAGTGCAGTGCAAGAACTGTTAAAGAGAGTATGAACATTGAAAGCTGTTCATAGTTATAAAGACCTGCTCTTGAAAAATAACACAAATGATGGATATCCAAACTACTCATAGGATATGTACATGCGTTGTATATTGTGAGAATATATGAGTGTGTATGTGTGTGTGAGTGTGTATGACATTTAACGATTGTGTATGTGCAGTTGAAAGTGAATATATATGCATATTTGAATATATGTTTGAGTTTGTATGTATGTCTGTATGAGTGTTAGATTATGTGTGCTTTAGGTTACTTGGGTGAAATGTAGGTTGGTATGTCTGTTACTTGGGTGAAATGTAGGTTGGTATGTCTGTTACTTGGGTGAAATGTAGGTTGGTATGTCTGTTACTTGGGTGAAATGTAGGTTGGTATGTCTGTTATTTGGGTGAAATGTAGGTTGGTATGTCTGTTACTTGGGTGAAATGTAGGTTGGTATGTCTGTTACTTGGGTGAAATGTAGGTTGATATGTCTGTTACTTGGGTGAAATGTAGGTTGGTATGTCTGTTACTTGGGTGAAATGTAGGTTGGTATGTCTGTTACTTGGGTGAAATGTAGGTTGGTATGTCTGTTGATTTGTGTTTTGACTCTCTGACAGAGAGCATTTGCACTAGGCGGTCAAATGAGCTGTGTAGGCATGATTAAAATTTTGTATTTTTAAGAGGGATGTGTGGGTGTTGTATTTTAAGAGGGTTGTATTGATTGTATAAATACCTTTTGGTGCTATTGACCATTACACATGCTAGAAGCTTGAAGAAAAGGTAGTGTCCCCTATTGGTGGGAGAAACCATGGTTAGAAGGCCTTTTTTGAAGTGACTGTGAATGAATGAATGCAAATAGAATTTAAATTGTATTTTAATATTGCATTTTTGTAATATTGAAATGACGAATTGCAGTCAGAGATTGGTAAATGTAAATAAGATAAATCTACATAGTTCAGAAAAAAGGACTAAGTGCTGTTCAATGTTCTATATTCCAGGGATCTGTTGTACAAGTACAAGGTGTGGTTTGAGGCTTGTGGTTGAAGGACATTAATGCACTACCTGTGAACATAGCCAAAGCTTCAGTGAATGACATGAAAAATTAGTTAATATTAAATGAGGTGTTGTGGCCCTTGTCTTCCTAGAATCTTCCTTTTGAAAGAGAAACAGTGGTTATGAACAATTTGGTTAGAGTGGACTTAAAGCAATCTGATCATTGAAGAAAAGCTATAGTGATCACTGAAAAACCTGTGTTAATAAACAGTCTTGTGCTTTTTATGATTCATTTCTTTTTTAAAGTTTATTGTTAATCATTTTACAATTCTTATGAGTCTTCATTAATATAGCTGTTAAATGTAAATGTATATCCACATCATAATTGTAGTGTAGTGTTTCTTGTAGCATTAGCATCATTGTTTTATATTGTTATAAATCTTATGCAGTTCCTCTGCTGGGGGCGGGTGAGTCAAATAAATATATCAGGCCATCACCCCATAATTAACAAGTCTTACTGTTTGCATCAGCTCTCATAGGTGGATTAGTGTGATGGCTGGATTGATTTGATCTAATCGGATAAATATGAGTCACCTCAAGCAGTATATGACAACTGAGAAGAGTTGGCTGGGGGTTCTGAGCCAGAAATATATTAATGTTATATAAGTCATAATTAACGTTGCCAACTCAAGACACGTCAGCTAATTTGTCTGTCACTATGTTAGATGAGTAAAAGGTCCCAAAGAACAGATCTAATATAGAGATTGAAAAGGGCAGATTAGGCCATGGGCTGTTGTCAGTATTAGAGATAATATAATACATTTCATGATTAATAATTATGAGTGACAGGGTCATTAAACTAACCTGTGCTTGTGACATATAGAAATAAGAAAAGAATGAAATCTTTCCTAACCTAAAATTAATTACTAAACTCACCCAAGTGGCACACAGTTTCAGAGTGTCAGTAAGTCGGTGTTGACAGTCAGTGTGTTGCATTTACTGGTATAGACTGACACTGGGGTCAAATTGTGAGTTTTCAATTGCCCTTCCTCAGGATAATTTTAGTCGTGTGTGATGACAGATTCTTGTTGCAATTGGTATTTGTTTATTTTTAAAGTTAATTATACAGGAGATGGTAGTAAGAATATGACATCTGTCTACTGTCAGCTTCTGTGTGTGTATATATGTATGTGTTTGTGTTTGTGTGTGTGTGTGTGTGTGTGTGTGTGTGTGTGTGTGTGTGTGTGGCTGTGGCTGTGGCTGTGTGTATCTGCCTGCATACCTGTGTATTTCAATGTGTGTGTCTATGTATGCATGTGTGTGTCTGTGTGTGTCTGTGTGCATGTCTGTGCATTCCTGTGATTTTCAGTATGTGTGCAAGTGTGTGGAAGCTATTTGATGTGAAATATTACATCCCCTTTCATTACTGATAAATAATTAATTATACTTGAACACGTACAAATGACATTTTTTAAAAAGACAATCAATAAGTATTAATGTAAATTGCTGAAGTATTTGTAAAACCTTTAATTAGTTTTTATTTTTATTGTGTGTGTCATCATTTCTACCATTTCAATCATTCTAATCAGATTCGTTTTGGGATTTTGCTTTATTCGAATTCCTTAAGAAGAAGTATTCTTCTGGCCTGTTTTAATGATTTTGCATGATAACATTTTCTTTGTTGCACTATCATACATCTAATCAGATTGCACAACCTTCTCCTATTCCACAAACTTCAATCTGTCTTTGTCATAAGTAATTTTTACAAGCTTCACAAAAACAAAACATACCTCAGACTATTGATTATCATGTTTCTATTACTTTTTGAAAATAGGTAATGGAGAACCAAATATATCTTGTGTAATTCTAGCTTGAATTATTTCAAAAGCTGTATAAAAAACAACAAGTAAAATTGTTTTAATAGATGTGTGAATTTGACAAAGAAATCAGCTTGAAAGATTAGTGAAATTTGATAGTCTGGTAGAAATGGAACATTGTGACAGTCATACACCTTTTAGGTATTACCAAGATGGTAGAGTTTGACATTCTGGTAAAGTGTGGAAGCCGAAAGACTTTGACAGACGGATGACGTTTGACAAAACTTGTGAAGTTTGACAGACACGTGAAGTTTAATACTGATGATGGTTCACAAACTGGTTTGGTAGTAGGAGTCTTACATACTAGTGTAGTTATAGACTTTTGAAGGTTGTACAACTGGTAGAGATTGACAAATCGGTGAATATTTGAAATATAGTAGAGTTTGACAGACTCGCAAAGGTATACAGATGGGTAGGATTTGACAGACTAATCGAGTTTGACAAACTGATGGCGTTTCACAGGTTTCTGATGGTAAACACACTTGCAGAATAGATTGACAGTTTTAATATTGATATAATGGTTACGTTTGACACATAAAATTTGACACACTGGTAAAGTGTGAAGGACTGGTAATAGTAGAGTTTGACACACTGGTAATAGATTAGATTAATAGTTTGACTCAATAATAATGTTGATCGGTTACTAGGGTTTGACAAACTGATATTGTGTGACAAGTGGATAGAGTTTCAGATAGCTCGAGTTTTACCTGCTAGTGAAGTTTGACATATTCTTAAAGTTTGATCCATTATAGAGTTTGACAGACTGGTGGCGTTGGAACACTGGTATGGTTTAATAGACTAATGACATTTGACATGTTCGAAACACTGCCGATACACTGGTACAGTTTGAGCTTGATGAGAAGGTAGAGTTTGATATAGTGGTTCTGTTTGACACATTTGACGGATAGGTAGAGTATGGCAGGCTGGTAGAGATTAACACACTTGTACAGTTTGTCAACTGGTGACAGGATGGTGGACTTTGACACACTAACAGGGTTTGACAGCTGGTAGTTTGACAACCGTAGAATTGGACACACCTTTAGAGCTTGGCAGATTTACAAGATGATGATCCCATTGGGAGAGTTGACAAACTACTGAAGTTTGATGGACGTATGGTGAATGAGTAACTAGTAGACAATGACACACTAGTAAAATTTGACAATATGTAGAGTTTGAAAGACTAATGGTGGATGAACTTCAGTATGGTTTAACAGGCCATTGAAATTTAACATATTGATGAAGGTTGACAAACTTGTAGAATTTGACAGTGAATTGTGACACCCAGAGAGTTGAAAAACCCGTAGAGGTTGACTGACGCATGAAGCTGTGCAAAATCAAAACTCTTAGCTTGTAAAGTGTGTTTTGTACAAAAAATAGTTTGCACATTGTGTCTTGTATAAAAGTATGTTGGTTTTGTTTTTGTTTTTTACAGAGGTTTTAATGTGTTTCCTGACATAAAATATAATTAGCTTATGCAGGGCCGTGTACAAACAAAATATTATTAGCTTTCAGAGTGTCGTGTGCATACAAATGATGTTTTGTTCAGTGTCTTTTGTGTAATGATGATTTAATGATTTCTTTATAATGTGTCCTGTGCGTTAAAAAATATTACCTTATAATAATATGTCTTGTGCATAAAAAAAAAGTAGGTGGAGGTGTCTTGTGCACAGATTTTATTGTGTTAATAACCTGTCTGAGGAAAGGAGATAGCGGTAACTCTATAATGCTCCGTGCTATGATTTGTCATTTGTGTGCAGTGTCTGAAGGATACAGTTATTTTTGAGTACGTGTTTGACGAAGACCTCTTTGTAATGCTGCGTTTCTTCAGCAGAATCATTATGTTTTTGTGTGCCTTGAGCAGAGCTCGTTCATAATGCAATTTGAGTTGAGTAGAGTTTCTTCGTAACGCAGTGTGTCTTGAGTAGAGTCTGTTCGTAATATAGTGTCTTGAGTAGAGTCTGCTCATAACGTTTTGTGTCTTAAGTAGTGTTTGTAACATATTGTGTCTTGATTATAATTTATTCGTAACGAAGTGTATCTTGAGTAGAGTTAATCGTAACATAGTGTATGAGTAGAGTTAATTCGTAACGTAAAGTGTCTTAAGTAAAATTTATACCGAAAGCAGTGTGCCTTATTAGTAGAATTCGTTATTAATAGTTATAGAATTCTGTAATATGTTTTCAAAACACAGATGATGATACAGGCAGACAAACATACAGATATACACGCATATAGACATTCATACATACATACAAACACACACATATACATGCATACAGATGTAATGTGTTTTGTGGATGAATCTTGATGGTGATTTGATCTGCAATGTATCTTGAACGTAGAATCGGTAAATGGACCCGTTGTGTATTTAGCGCGCACTGCTCGTGTATCAGCAGCATGACGTTGTTGGTGACTAATGTTTTCATGTCAATTGCAAAGTTAGGTGAATTATTAATGTTTTATGTCATTTGCAAAGTTAGTTGGTTATTAATGTTTTGTCATTTGCAAAGTTAGTTGGTGATTAACGTGTTTGAAACATTTGCTAAGTTAGGTGGTAATTAATGTTTTCGAGTCATTTGCAAGGATGGTAATTAATGTTTTGTGTCATTGGAAAAGTTAGATGGTGATTAGTTTAATGCGTTTCCTGTGTATACGTGATAGGTGATAAATGGGTTTCGTGCCACACATTCACAAAGTTTATCAGTTTTTATACAAGACGTGATAGGTTCGTCTCGGCCACGCGTACAAATTTTATCAGTTTTATGGACTGTTCAGTGCCAACATGGGAAAAGATTAGTGGGTTTGTGCCATACATACACAAACTTTATCCGTTATTATAGTGTGTTGTGTACATGCATAGCAGGTGATTAGTGGGTTTCGTGCCACATACATGCAGTTTATCAGTTTTATTAGAATGTCATTTGCACTGATTCCTCGGTGCTCTTAGAGTGCCGTGTGCACTCATTCATCGGAGGTCTTAGAGTGCCGCGTGCAAATTCTACGATTAGTATTAAACGTGCACTCACGAGCACTTTGGTAAGTGGTTCGTTTGACCAATATCTCGTGCTTTCTAGTAATTCGTGGACTGCATGCCGTTCACCCGCCTGCCAATTTGACCAGACCCATTCTTTCTCTTCTTCAGTCTATTCTTTTGTTTTCGTTCTTTTCATTTGGGGGGTGGTGGTGATTGATTTGGGGTTTTGGAGACGTCTGCCAAGCGTTTCCCAATTGCAGCCAGTTCTCGTTGACAGTATTAGTCTTGTCGTCTGCATGATTAACCAGAAGTGGAGCCATTAGCTTTAAAGTACAGGTTCTCTAATAGAACCAAAAAACTTCCTTGTCCAAATTTCTATGGCAGACTGAAAGAGCCCTTGGGTTACGCTAGTGTCTGCTCTGCAAATCTTTCGTCAGATTTACAAGTCTGTGAATAATAATCCTTTGATTGATTCGCTCACCCCTCTGAATTACAATTGTTCCCACGAAAGATTGGTTATCTTCTCTTGCCTCTATTTATGTCATCACCAGAGGGCAGTTGTGCATGGAATGTCGACATTTGTCGCGTGCATATGTGTTATTTTCACTGACGCCTCAAAAGGCCAAGTTCCCGGTCTGCCATGGATTAATCCAATCGATCAGTACTGAGTGTAATTTTTTTTATTATTGGGCGGAAAACAGCAAGCTTCCTAGCTTATTAGAATGGTTCTGAACATTGCGTTGATGTCCAGTAAAAATTGCAGTGATCTTATCTGTAGAGAATGAGGAGGAAAATTTAAATGTTACAAATTTCTCTCGAATCTGGGAAGGAAGGAGAAAGAGAGAATTCAAAGATAGATGACTGATTTACAATCAATGTACGTTCCTTGCTTCACAGTTAAAACGCCAACAACAATATCACCACCAACAACAACAACAACAACAAAAATAATAAGAGTATGAAAAACGACGTAGACCAGTCCTGAATTCCAACCTAAATGGGGCTAACAAAATACAAGCCCTTAATGCATACGCACACTGGAGGTATAATTGATTGGACAACAAATGAAATAAATGAACTGGACAGACAAACAAAAAAACTACTCGTAATATGTAAAGCCTTACACCCAAAAGCAGACCTCTCTATGTGTCTCGGAAAATTGGAGGCAGATGTCTCAAGAAAATCAAAGAGGTCGTTGAAGGAGAGGTTATAGGTCTGGTGGACTACAGCTGGAATAAAAACAAAGATGAGCCACTGATAGAAGCAGTAAAGATGAGTGGATTATACCAACCACCACAAACAGACAAGGAAACATGGAAGAAAACAACGAAACAGGCATTAGCAAATACCTCAAGCCAAAATCCTCTCCATGGTCAGTATGTGTGACAAGCTAAAACAAAGTACAAATGGTTGAAAGAGGCAGGTTTGAAAGCAGAAACAGAAGCACTCATAACAACAGCACAAGATCAAGTACTAAACATGAAATCACAGAAAAAAATCATGAAAATCTCAAATGATTCCAAAAGCAGACTGCAAATCCATGGATGAGACAACAGAACACATACCATCTGGATGTCATGTTCTGGCTGGAACAGAATACACCAAAAGACACAACGAAATGGCAAAACACATACATAGAAATCTTTGTGGAAACTATGGAGTAAAAACGCACAAAAACCACAAAATGAACTATAATGTGTGACATTGTGGCAAAGCATGTGAAAGACTGTTAAGACCACACTGAATCAGGTTATATAAACACTATTATTTCTTATCTCTATAACTCCATTTCTGTTCTCTGATAAGATTATCCTGTTGTTTATATCGAATCTATTGTTCAAATGTATTTTATGCATAAGACTGTGAATTATAGAAATTATCTGAACGTGAGCTTGTGGAAATATTGATGTCAAGTAATCTTTTTCATTGTATTTGTCATATTTATATTTGATTGTTGATTTAATAAATTTATTGTTATATTTATTGAACTTCTTATGCATATTAATAACTTATGTTGGAGAAGAACATGGGTGGATGGGTGCTCGCTAAATATAGATTAAAATCGGATTTGTCTTCTCCTTTAGTAAGAGGTTCTCCAGTTACGGAAACATTTTGTAACCGTAAATGTTGTTTTAAGTTGTGGAAGAGAGAAAACGTTACAGTGCCCATATATCCATCAAGTGAGAGACGACTGTTGTCTTCTGGATGATCATTAATAAAATAAATTGAGATTCTTATCACACTTGTAATTAGTTTTGGATGGTTAATTAATTAATAATAATAATATCCATTAACTAAGTGGCGTTGGCGTCACAGAGATAATATGACCAATTTGTAAGATAAATAGTCTGATCATAACTATCATTGAAATGTTTGTAATAGAAAAACAGTTATTGTGATTTCTTTGTTTTATAGTTATTGTCACAGTTTATGCCATATCTTAAGGTAACGATGTTTGTGATATTATCGTTATATATATGTGTGTGTGTGTGTGTGTGTGTGTGTGTGTTTGTGTGTTTGTGTGTGTGTGTATGTGTGTGTGTGTATGTGTGTGTGTATGTGTGTGTATGTGTGTGTGTGTATGTGTGTGTATGTGTGTGTGTGTGTGTGTGTGTGTGTGTGTGTGTGTCTGTTTCTGCTTGAGTGTTAGGGAGAGAGAGAAAATAGTGTGATGGAAGTGGTTCACATTCTTCCTGCATATCCTTCCATTACCTGACTGACTGACAATACCTGTGAGACAAAATTTAAAACAGTTCTTTAATATTTTACGTGTTCTGTTTCATGTTAATTTCAGTACATTGATTTTAGGACCTACCGGATATCACACATTTGGAGCATATTAAAAATTCATATTTCTGTAGAGCGACTGCTTTTCGCTAGCAGGAAAGTGACAAAGCAGTGCGAAGAAACACCTTCCACCGAAGGACTGTTCTTGCAAGGGTAATCATTTTAGACTCTTGCCAATTGTCTCCTGAATTAAAGAGCAGGAGAGCTCTAAATGGTGCACTCCTGAATTAAAGAGATCTAAATCTTACACTCTTGAATTAAATTGCTCCAAATGTCGCTAAGCAAGCCGAGTGTTTCATTGTCTTGTACGCTGTGAGAGGCGATAGTCAGGCCGTAATATGATGGTCAGGCCATCTTACTGTTTCTTGACCAGTCAGGTGAGACCACCGCCCAAACCTAAAACCGTTTGGCAAAGCTGCATGAATCTTTCTTTGCTCCTTGCGGGGCTTCGGGCGCGCTGTGACGGTCAGGATTCAAACCATAAACTTGTGGGGCCGGCAAGCAGTTTGATGTGGTCAGGTTGTGACACTCTACGAAGGACAGGTGCTCTTCTTGTGTACTGCAATCTAGGAAATTACGGCGTCACAGCACGACGCCTTTCCGAGTGGTATAGGAACTCTCTGGTGCGCTTGCAGATATTTGGCGCGTCTCCAAATAGGAGCATCACAAAACCGGTGTATTTATCCCAAAGGATTCATTCTCGCATTGTGGCGACAACCAACTGCCAAAGAGCACCAATTATTTATAAAAAGAACTTGAGTGTCATTTTAATCATCATTGTAAATAGGTGGATATTACTATGAACTTTCAATTACTAATATTTTATATAAATAGTTTTCATTTTAAGTGACAGTATTTTATAACAGAATTGAATATAGAATAATTTCTTTCCCTGAAGTTTGTCAGTATTTTTATATAAACATCAATGTGGTGGGATTGTTTAATTCTTGTTGTGTAACTGATTATTTCATCTACCGTGTGTATCTTTGTTAATATGAAGTTTATTCCCAGTATAAATGTTATATAAACCGGAATGAGTAACGAGAGAATGTTGTGTGCTTACCGGCATAAATAGCTACAGGACTAATGCGCGTTTATCAGCAGTAGTAGCGAGAGACTTTTGCGCGTTTACCGGTATTATTAGCGAAAGACTGCTGTATGTTTACCGGCATTAGTAGCAAAAGACTGCTGTATGTTTACCGGCATTAGTAGCGAAAGACTGCTTGGTGTCTGTTTACCGGTATTATTAGCGAAAGACTGCTATATGTTTACCGGTATTAGTAGCGAAAGACTGCTGTATGTTTACCGGCATTAGTAGCGAAAGACTGCTATATGTTTACCGGTATTAGTAACGAAAGACTGCTGTATGTTTACCGGCATTAGTAGCGAAAGACTGCTATATGTTTACCGGTATTAGTAGCGAAAGACTGCTGTATGTTTACCGGTATTATTAGCGAAAGACTGCTATATGTTTACTGGTATTAGTAGCGAAAGACTGCTATATGTTTACCGGTATTAGTAGCGAAAGACTGCTGTATGTTTACCGGTATTAGTAGCGAAAGACTGCTGTATGTTTACCGGTATTATTAGCGAAAGACTGCTATATGTTTACTGGTATTAGTAGCGAAAGACTGCTATATGTTTACCGGTATTAGTAGCGAAAGACTGCTGTATGTTTACCGGTATTATTAGCGAAAGACTGCTATATGTTTACCGGTATTAGTAGCGAAAGACTGCTGTATGTTTACCGGCATTAGTAGCGAAAGACTGCTATATGTTTACCGGTATTAGTAGCGAAAGACTGCTGTATGTTTACCGGCATTAGTAGCGAAAGACTGCTATATGTTTACCGGTATTAGTAGCAAAAGTCTGCTGTATGTTTACCGGCATTAGTAGCGAAAGATTGTTGTATGTTTACCGGCATTAGTAGCGAAAAACTGATGTATGTTTACCGGCATTAGTAGCGAAAGACTACTGTATGTTTACCGGCATCAGTAGAGAGTGTGTTGTGTGTTGAGAGTGCAGTGAGCTTTTAGAAATTCTCCATTCCCATTGTAGAGTGGAATTAGTTACTTTAGCACTTTAATAAATAAGTAATCTTTGCTTTCTGTCCTGTTTGGTGGTGGTTGTTTGTGTTATGTCTGCGTGTATGTGTGTTATATATGTTGTACATGTGTGTGTGTGTGTGTGTGGTGTTATATGTATGTTATGTGCGACAGACTATCAACTCGACACGCACCTCCTTGTGTCACGAACAGCAGACCTTTGCAAATACGTGATAGTTCATTAACAAAAGAAACACACACACACACACACACACACACACACACACACACACACACACACACACACCGTGATAACGTTCACTGAATGGTCACATGTCACGCGTGCTTGAATACTTCCGCAGTCTTGATTTTCGCTGCGAGAAATGTCACAAAATCTTAAGTCGACTTCCTGAGGTTGTAAGCTTTATTTTCTGTTTAAATTCCTTATTATCATATTTCTCTTCTCTGACGAGAATCCAATGAACTAAACCGCTGCCGTCAATGATATAATCACGTGAACCAGGCAAAGTCTTTGACTAAAAGAACATTTTCGTTATGTAAATTTTCAAGAGGGTTGCTTAGACCATATAACTGCAGGCTTAAATGCCGGGAAACTCCGCGTTAAAATAATACAAGTCTTAATAAAACATCTACATTAAACACAACAGAAAGCTCGCAATAAAATTACTTTGTACGTCGAAGGGTGAGCGGACAGGCAGACAGGCAGACAAATCTGGTAATGGAGAGATAAGTAGATAGAGAGTAAGCTAGACAGAGAGATGTTTAGGATTAAATTTGCATATGGTGTTTGAAATCGACGATCATTTCAGACACGACAACTATCACGTTTCGCGATGAACGCGACAGCTTTGAATACCCAGTTACTGATAAAAGCTTTCTGAACTTGTTTCACGATATCAGAAACCATAAATCTACTCAGCATTTGCAAGTTGAGCTCTCCATCTGTCTGATTCTATAGCTATCGCTTGACTGATGCAGCGCAATTGTTTGCAAGCTCCGTGAAGAGAAGTGTTATCGAGTTTTGTAAAGCGCAAGTCTGGGAGTGACACGCTAGCTCACTGCAGTGCACGGCCAAGTGACAGACCAGTTTGTGAGCGTCACGCTTACTCACTTCTATGCAAGGGCAAGTGACAGACCAGTTTGTGAGCGTCACGCTTACTCACTTCTAGGCAAGACCAAGTGACAGACCAGTCTGAAAGTGTTCTGCTTGCTCACTGCTGTTCTTGGAGTGCCATGCTAGCTCACTGCTAATCGACTCCAAGTGAGCACATTGTTCTGATAGTCATTGCTTCTCTGTGCAGACAACAGAACGTAAATAACATACATGCAATCTAGACACACTTCGTATATAACGCAATATCTAAATACAAATAAGCAATGCGAAGCACTTAAAGGACATTGCAAGGCAAGGCTGCGAACCACAGTTATAAAATGCGATGCCATATGCAGTACTTGACACAAGTAACAAGTGCCGCACAACACAGCACAGCAGGACATAATACATCACATTGTACAACACTTAAACACAGCACAGCACAATACAGTAAAATATTATACATTGCAAAATTAAACACAACACGGCTCATCTAAGCTTTGCAAACACCTCATTCAAAATGCAATTTTAATACAAAACACAACACAACGCTGCCTAAAACAGTATACACAGCACTGCTAAACAACAAGAAAAATTAAATATTAAATTGTCCAAACCATCAAAATATCACAACAATTTCAGCACTGTTCAATACAAAACAACTCAAATAAACACAGCACAACTAAGCACAACACTGTCTCTATTAAACCCACAAAACCCCACAGAACAATATGAATAAAATCAAGTAAAACACAGATCAACTCAGTTATATAACATAAATACAGTACAACAAGAAACGTTGCACAACTATACCCAGTTCAACAAAATACAAGAAACATAAACACTGAACAACGCAACAAAGTACAGAAATTAACAACATAGAGCACTGTAAAACACACACAAATAAACACTGCACAACTTTACTCAGGTAAACAAACACAATGAAGTACAATAGAATTAAACACAACAAACATAAAACTAAACAACGCAATAAAGTACAGCAAAAGACCTCAATACAGCTACATAAGCACATCCAAAGAAATTAGTACCAAAATTACAAGGCACAATAAACACAACACATCAAGCTTATATACACATCAAACACGTCAAAATAAACACAAAACAATACATTTATATACACATCAAAAAACAAGGCACAATAAGCACAAAACAATACACTTATATACACATCAAATAACAAGGCACAATAAACACAACACAGCTTACTTATAAACATATTGTGAAAAAAGCAAGGTATGCTTGACTACATCGTAGAGTTTCTGGTACAAGGAAGTTACTGGAAATTGCTACATTGTTGTTCTGCTTGAGGGAACTAAAAGGAGTACCCAGATTAGTCTTGAGAAGACAATGGCTCATTCTACAGTGTGCTGGAGGAGTACATAAAGAATTGACTATTCTTTTGTGAACTATAAACTTTTGACATTGTAATGAAAGTGCGCAAAAGACTATTGTGGCAATTGTCTAGACAAGGTTATGTATGAACTATTATAATTATCACTTAACCTTCTATAAATCCATTTCAATTCTCTGATAAGAATGGTCCTGTGATTTATATTGATACTAATCTGCTGAATTGTGTTAGGATATAAGGGTGTATAAGCATTGAAATTATTTGACCATGGTTTCATGGAAATATTGATGCCATATAATCATTTTATTGTATTTGTTATTTGTATATATGATTGTTGATTTAATAAATTTATTGTTAAATTTATTGACCTTCTAACACACATTGATAACCATATGTTGAAGATATAGTGGATGGATTGAGGCTTGCTAGATTAAAGAAGGGTTTATCTTCTCTTTTAGTGAGAAGTTTTCCATCTACGGAAATACTGTGTGACAGTAAATGTTTGTCTTTAATGTTGTAGAAGAGAAAATGTTTACAGTGCCTGCATATCCGCCAAGTGAGATAGACGGGTGGTGTCTTCTGGAGAATTGTTAATGACATAAATTCTCATCGCTTGTAATTAGTTTTGGATGATTATTAATAATAATAATCATAACCAATAACTAAGATGGGCGTTGTGTTACATATATCAAACAACAAGGCACAATAAACTCAACACAACTTATTTATATGCACAACAAACAATAAAGCTCAACAAACAACACAACACAGCATATCTCTATGCACAACAAACACAACAAACACAAAACAGCATATCTCCATGCACAACAAACCACAACCAACACAAAACAGCATACTTATATGCACAACAAACAACACAACACAGCATACTTATATACAAAAGAACACAACTGTACAAAGCGCGATAACCGAAAAGTACTAGCTAGCATCCCTCCATTTTATGATTTGCTAAGAGGCCAATCAGTAAATAAAAACAACACAATAACAATAAACCTCACATGCAAACTCACACACACATACATACCAACTCGACAATTGTTTAATTTTAATTTTTAACTATGACTGTTGTGTTTTATATCTTAATTAACACTATTATAACATATTCAAAACTCTAATTTTTTATAAAAGCAAAAATAGAACATAAAATCTACGTATGCCTGAAAGAAAAAGAGAGGAAGGGAAAAAATGTTTTTGTGTGGTATACCTTTGTCGTGGTTATGTGTGTGTGTGCGCGCATAAAGAAATAGATGTAACTACATGTGCGTGAGTGTGTAAGCATGTGAGGAAGGAGAAACGCGCATACAAAATGCGAAAAAGTGCAATGTCGTCACAATCGCATAATGCTGTTTAACGCGTACTGGTGAGAAGTAACAAACCTTTGCTTGCCTGTCTCTGTCAAACTTTGACTCTCCTAGCCCCACCACCATCTCTCCTGCCAATGTCTTCCTCCGTGCCTCAAAGCACACTTCTCACCCACACACCCTACTCTGTCAAGGGTATATCTGAATACGCGGATAAAGCAATCATAATTTAAGAAGTGTCAGATCTACCGATTTCTCATAAGAAAATACCCTGCCTTGCTCAAAGAATGTCAGATCTACCGATTCCTCGAAAGAAATCACCTCTAAAAATCAATGGAATGTCAGATAAACTGATTACATGGCAAAGAATACTAAAGGATCAGAGATGAGGTTAAAATTATTTCTCTTGTGTTTTTGTTTTTTTGTTGTTGATTTTTTTGCATGTAATTTGCTGCAACTAATGAAGAAATTTCTTTCTGTACAAATGAAAGTTTGAGCATATCGTATTTGTCGCCAGAAGCCGTGTCGGTCACTCTAGAGTCTAGAGAGTAGAACTTCGGGAATAAAGAACCTCGAGCGGGAGGTAACTCGTTCCGAACGACAGATTTAATCAGTTTCACTAAAGGCAGTGCGAGTTGAGACGAACTTCCACAGTTCGTGTTGGTTTTATTTTGTTTTAAAATGTCGGTCACATTCTCTCAATTTAGTCTTTTGGAAACACTCCACAATGCTAATGGATACCAGTGAGTGGGATTTTAAAATATACTTCCTGTATATATATATATACTGGTACAAAAGGTCCTATCGCACAGGCAGGCAGTTACTCAGGTATACACTCGAAAAGAAGTAAAATATATGTTCGGGGATGGGGGGAGAACAATATGTGTGAGAGAGAGAGAGTGAAGTGAATAAACTTTATTGTACAGTGATAGCGATATCAACACAATGACCTGTCTTTCAACCAGTCCTTGATAACTAAACAATTTATAATCTCCACCTCTCCTCCCATCCCATATATAAGGGAGGGGGTAACTGTAAAATGTATACTCAATCTTTAGCTGTAGTCAATATTTCCTCACGCTTGACGAGATTATTCTTGCTGGGATAAAATTAGTTGTCGATTGTCTTTCAGAATCGGGATTTTCACAAGTCCAAAAAGTTTGCAGGAAAAAAGTATTTTGATTTTATCATTATAAACTTCCTCCAATTTTTACTACTGTTTCATTCTGCACAATAAACAGACATTTAAAAATGTAGGTCAGCAAACACGTCAAGAAAGAAAAAAGAATAGTAGAAAGAAATTTTGAAAAAGAAAGCAACAAAAAAACAACTTGCGTGAAAGAAAAGAAGCAAAATTATTGTTATGAAAGAAAGAAAGCAAAAGAAAATTCCATGAAAGAAAGCAAGAAGGAAACAATCTAAGAAAAAAGTGACAACCTTCCCATTTTCTATATGATTATCTATATTAAATATTAAAACTTGTAATTAATGAGTCAAGGGCAGTTATCAGTAGCGGACGATTCTCATCTCACAAACGATGGTATTAACTGGATCCATGACTGATTTAGTTTGTTAATCACCGATAGATCACATCACACATGCTATCACTTGCCCGTTCCCAAAGGATAAACGCTAAAAAAAAAAAAAAAAAAAAGAACACACACACACACAATGCCGGATTTAACAGATTTATTTGTATACCCCCAACCTTTGACCCTTACATGTTACCATTCCATAAAAAAATTAAAAAAAACGTACGTTCTTTTAGAAGAAGAAAAACAACTAACTTGATTTGTCTATCCCATTTCTAGACTTAACTGTTATATAAATTGTTAAATTGTCGAAGTGACCCGACCTTGGGCACTCCTTATGATGGTATTTCTGTAAGTATCAGAGTTGGAGTAAAAAAAAACTCGGATTGAGAATATGCTAGAAATTGCTCATGCAATCCAAAACAGTTCCAGCTTGATGAGTAGTTTTTGTTATCCAGGTTAAGATTTGTGTATTTTGTGTAAAGCTCGTGTAATTTTTGTGCTGATGTGAACACGCAGAGTGAATACGACAGTCTTTGTGTTATATGCCTTCCAAACTGTGTGCTAATTTGGACAGTAGTAGTAGTAGTAGTAGTCAACGTTCCCTCTAATATTTTTCCTGTGTGCGCGGAACGTTTTTCTTTGTGCGTGAAACTTTTTCCAGTGCCCGCGGAACTTTTTTCTGTTTGCGCAGAACTGGCGGTTGCTTGACTTGCTACCAAAACTTGTGCGCGGAATTTTGAAACTGCTGCGCAGCATTTTCTAATGAGCTGCGCGGCCGTACAGCCGTGCACCTAAGAGGGAACATTGGTAGTAGTAGTAGTAGCAGGTAAGTGATTCTCATGAAATTCTATTTGCAAATACACAAAATGTTGAGATTTATGTACCTGGATATTTGCACCTTTATGTATAGCAAATCGTCAATGTCTCTGCTAAAAATTGATTATACATCATTCAATACTAAATATAAAGTTACTAGCTGATTAAAGAATAGTAAGAATACACATACAAATACACGCGCACACACAAACGCGCCCGTACACTGCAAAACAAAATCTGTTTCTGTATAACGACTTGATAACAACACACCAATAAGTGAAAGCGTATCTAGCTTTGCGTAATAAAGAGTGCCAGTGTTGATAATGGTTATATTACTCTGCTATACAAATAAAGAGTGAGTGATTGAGTGAGCGAGCGAGCAAGCGAGTGAGGTCTCACATTTTGCACAAAACTGACACACAAACGCTCTAGCAAGTTTTGGCATGCTAGAACGGGTCGCGGTGACCTGCTTACTCACTTGTCTATGAATAAAACCCCACCCCACCCCGAACACCATCTGCCAGATCTTTAGTTTGCCACTCGCGTACTCTACTACAGGAATTTTTGTTATATTTTCCCCGCACTGACCCAAATAACTGCGCTGTCTCGTAAATAAAATTATCAGATTAATTTATAATTTCTGAAATGTTTGAAAATTTAATTTCATGGTATTTTCTTACAGTGTAAGGTCAAAATTAATAACGAGACTACCCAAGAGCTAGAAAACAGTAAAATCGCACAGAAAATATTTAGTATGATCTAGAATCAACACTAGTCTGTTATATACAGCTCTTCAATCTCTTACTATTTAAGTTTTCAAGTGTTGCCATTCTGAATAGTTGTCGTTACAAGAGTAAATCACCATGCATTAAATGCTTCACCCAAAATTCTTACAATGCTTTGGAAAGTTGTTGTTGGGTATGTGTGTGCGTGCTTTTGATGACAGCACACTTTCTTCTCGTTCAAGCGCAATTCCTTTCTATCTCGTGGATCATTTCACCTTTAATGATGAGTTAGATTAAGTGTTCAATCTGGATGAAATAAAATCAGAAGAAAAACAATGAATGGTTGTGTGACGTCAACGCCATATTGGTTATCGGTTTATTATTATTATTATTATTTAATCATCCATAACTAATTACAAGTAATCTTAATTTATGTTATTAATAATTCTCCAGAATTATCCACTCGTCTCTCTCACTTGGCGGATATGCGGGTGCTATAAATGTTTTCTCTCTTCCTCGACATTAAAGACAATTATTTACCGTCACACAATATTTCCGTACGTGTAAAATCTTGTTACCAAAGGAGAAGACAATCCGTCTTTCAATAATTTTGCGAGCCACCATCCACCTACTTTCATCTCCAACATAATGTTATCAATATCAATCAACAATCAAATATAGAACATAATTATGATTATAATTAATTGACATTTACATCACTTCACAACAATTAACACTGGACAATCGTTCAATTTATCCTAGAATAGATATTAGCAATTAATTAACATAAATATATCATCAAGTTCATGGATATCATCACGAAAATGAGAGTAGTTTCAGAAAATAATGGAAGTCAAGTGCACATAACCTTTTCAAAGATGGCGGTTGTCTCCGGCACATGTTCACAATCGCGCTTTTTGCAACAAGTCTCTGTCTTTCTTATTGAGGCGACGATCTCACATGTCACTTCTAGGCACATTATACAACTGTTCTAGAATCTTCGATGAGCACACAAAGCACACATTAGAGAATTGGCCTGAATTTAAAATGCACTCACAAGCACATCAGGAAGAAAGTTTCTTGAATTTCCACATGTAGTACACAGCACACCACAAGTAACATTCAAAATAATCTTCATAAATTCTCATGGACAAATTCAAGACAACATTTCGACTGTATTGGCTCTTGAATGTTTTCACAGGAATCAATTTGTAGCAACACGTTGTACTGATAAGTTTACGACAACGCTGGATTCACACACCAAAGTGATCTAAAAAAAAAAGCACAACAGCCACCGTAGCATGACGCGGCACAAGTAAAAGAAAAAACACCTGCTCTTTATAAGCTAACAATTGCCTTTGTGGCTGGACTCGTGTTATGTTCAAATTCAAAGTGATTAGAATAGAGTACTTTTTCAACAAAGAAACTTTCCGTCCATTTCCATTGGTTGAGTTTGTTATGAACAAGTGTGAGATTATTAGTCAGAAAAACTGCTCACCCAGTTGGAACTGTTTGGTTTGCATCAACAATTTCTATCATATTCTCAACTCGAATTGTTTACACCAACTCTGACACTTACAAAAAATACCATCATAAAGAGTTCCCAAAATCGGGTCACTTTGACGATTTAACAATTTATATAACAATTAAGTTTAGAAATACTTCTAGGCAAATTTACTCCGCCACAAGTTTGTTTTTTTTAAGAAGCAGTACCTTTCCAAAAGAAATAGCAGAAAACGATGTAAACAACCACTGGTACACATATTCTGTTAATTCAACGGCCACATTTCAAGGCACCTGCATCTCAGTCAGAAGAATCGCTCTACAGATGTTCCGGACTCCTTGTTTGCATTCCTGTCTCTGGTGCACTTTTATAAAGATACAGTGCTGGTCCAGCCCCACTAAAAAAATTTAACTCTATGAGGCCCGAAGTTCGTGGACACATAAGAACCATACACAGGTGAACTGTTTATTTCTTCGCCTAGTCTTCATTTTATCTTATTTTTAAAATTCACCTGTGCATGTCAAGTCCAAAATAATCCAGTGGATGTCGCATTCTTCTTTATTATGGAATTTCAGTTTTATTTATAATTTCATTACCTAGATCATCGCTTGGGGACTCGGGAGGGATATGCAAGAGGCGTGAATGGGAAGGGGGTGATGCGTAAGGTTAAGGGGAAGTAAGTCATTTACCATATTCAAGCTGAAAAAAACGAAGTCTGTGGAAACATGCAGAGTTGCACGCACGCTAGGTGCATTCTTGGAATAGGCGGCACGAGCAACGCCATTCTTCTGAAGGGAGGCAATCACGGTCAGGTGTGAAAACCCAGAAAGGGATAACTGCTTCCTGGCCGCAATTCCTGTCTGTTTTTATTGGGGTGTTGCTGGAACAAAAGCTGGTATTAACGTCACAGGAACCAGATGTCACGGAATCGTACCAGAAAGATAGGTCTTTGATTCTAAATTTGGACTCAAATGAACAAGCGCATAAATTTGAACAAAAAAACAAAACTAAAATAAAACGCCAGGACGATGCCTTGTTTTAAGATCTGGCTCCGTGATTTGAATGGACGTGTTCACCGAAATAGATTTGAAATTGCCGATGGTAACGGGGGAGTTGCGATGCAAAGGGAGGGTACTCGGTCGCGCACCCCCTCCCAACAGAAAAACGTAATGCCCTGTGTGGGCGAGGGCACGTGGAGCCAGCTACACAAAAGGAAAAGCAGGAAGTTACGGCTGCAGTGCTCTGAAGTTTGGTGATCTCGTCCTTTGAACAGGAAGTCGAAAAAATTGTGTGGACTATACTGGGAAAATATTTTCATCGCAGTCACGTGTCTCCAGTCTCCGGCCATTCACCTCTCCGAGACTGGTGACTAATTATACATTATTTCGTTGAATATTTGTTGTGGTTGATCGATCGTAAACCTATTTGACAAAATGATTAGTTGCTGAACCATTATCTAAAATTAAATGCTGCCCCACATATAGTGGACATGTTAATCTGCTTATGAATTTTGGAAGAATTTACAACCAGTAACTTGAGCATACCCGTTTCCAGTCAGAGCAGTGTTGGTTAAGAGGCAAGTTGTTATACTGCACCAAACAATTTAACCAGCTATCAAATAAAATAATATCAATTATTGTTTGGTAGTGTTTTTGTGTTGTTGTTTTTTTCTTCTTTTTTTTTTGGGGGGGGTTGCTTTTTTGGACTTTTTTGTTTGGTTGGTTTGTTTGGTTTTTTTGTATTGTTTTGTTTTTTGGGGGGACAGAGTTGCAAGAAATTACTCTGCTTTCCTGGAAATGTCATTAATAAAGCTCTGTCCGCGTCTTGCAGATTTTGCTTAGCAACGCATTTTTTCTTTTACGTTTTCAAATGTGATATTAAGGTGAGCAGTTATATTTTCATCGAAATGGGTAAAAATGATGCGTATATATAAAATGAGAATTAGATTGGAGCTACATCAGTCACAGATGATCGGGTTACGAAGTGATTATTGTCGCGTTGGTACTCGCGGGAAACTAAACAGGAAACGAACAGAAAAAAATAGAAATACACACACTTACATGCTCGCAGAGAGAAAGAAAGAAATATATTTGTGCACGCACACGCATACACATGCACACTGAAAGAGGGAAATGATATCTGCACACACAGAACACACACATTCATGTGCGCACGCATGCACCACTTGTAGATAGAAAGGCATCAAGAGAAAGTAAGCGACATTGAGAGAGATGGAAAAAGAACGCCGGGAAAAGGTAAGAAATACCTGACACTTGTTAAACTTGTCAGGGAAAAATAGTACTTTGGACTGGACTGGACAATTATGCTTTAATAAATAGAAGTTTAGGCCATTCTCTGTCCCCTGAACCCAGTCAACAAGGGTGACAAGGGTAATGTATAGTATTGCTGCTTGATATATCAGTAACATTTGTTGTAGAATTAGTTGGTGCTAGTAAGATAAATGTAGATATGTTTTATAATTTATAAACTATTTGTCATGTCACTGAATATTTATTCCATTTTTAATTATGTGTTATGAATGTTTGAATGAATAAGCTGAGTTAGAATATTTAAATGAATGAGCTGAGTTAGAATATTTAAATGAATGAGCTGAGTTAGGATGAATGAACTGTGTTAGAAAGCGGAAGTCAGTGGTTTAGTGGGTCAGTCGGTTGTAAAAGTGAAAGCCAACAATGGACAGCTGTTAGACCCTGATGAAGACCGCTGGAACAAATGTCGGTCCCTAAAAGTTGAGTTGGCAAAGACCGGGTGTCAAAAGAGACTGTCCTGTCACTGAACGGGAGTGCTGAATGAGAGTCTAAGGAGTATTAGCACTGGGAGCCAGGCTGTGAGGGGAAATACCTCTGGAAATTCCAGGAGTTCAAAGGGCAGAAAAAATATCGTACTCTGATACTGAACGAGAACAAACACTAATCCCTAGTTAGCATCTCATTGTGTAGTCACGTGACTGATGACAAACATTAATCCCTACTCGTTAGCATCTCATTGTGTAGTCACGTGACTGATGACAAACACTAATCCCTACTTACACACGTTAGCATTTCATTATGTTGTCACGTGACCGAAACGATGAAGTAGGCTGTGAAGTACATTTGTAGTGTTTCAGAACTTTAGTGCAGTGAGATGCTATACAGATTGGAGAGCATTAGCCTGAGAGTTGGAGAGAATAAGCCTGATAGTTGGAGAGCATACGCCTGAGAGTTGGAGAGCATAAGCCTGATAGTTGGAGATCATTGTAAGTCTGAGAGCCTTACAGTCTTCAATGAGACAGGAAGAGGTTGTGGACTTCAGAAAAAATGTCAGTAGATTAGTTGGTTGACGTTTGTGTGGGAAGCGTAGAGATAAATATATTTCTATTAGAACGAACGTACCAATGTTCTCTCAGTGATAACATATATATGATAATTTTGTATTGTTATAACATGTATATGATCAAATTTTATATTGTTATAACATGTATGTATGATCATGTTTTATTAATATAACATGTATATATGATAATATTATATTATTATAACACGTATGCATGATAATGTTGTAATTTAATAACACGTATGTATGATCATGTTATATTATTACAACATGTATGTATGATAAATTTGTATTATTACAACAAGTATATATGATACTATTGTATTATTATAAATATTTATATGATACTGTTGACTTATTACATGTATATATGAATGATACTGTTGTATTATTACATATATATATGATACTGCTGTATTATTATAACAAATATTCATGATAATGTAATATTCTTATAATATTTGTGTATGATAATGTATTTTTAAACCATGTATGTATGAAAGTGTTGTATTATTATAACACGTGTGTAAGATAATGTATTTTTATAACATGTACTAAAGTATTTGCCACTTGTCAGATGACGCGTAGAAAATTAAAATGAATGCACTGCTAGAAACATAAATGAATTTGTTTATTGGAAGGCTTGATTGTAAGTCACATTGCGAGTGAAAATTCGAGCATCAGTTGCAACTGATATTGACTCTCCTTTTTTAAATGAGTATTTTGATGTTGTCTCGTGAACACGACAATGCAACATAAAGCTGAGCTTGAGAAAACTTCATCATTTTCTCCTTCCCTTCCTTCCCTTCCTTCCCTGCCATGTGAAAACTTTCTTTCCTCCCCCCTTCCTTCAATCCCTCCATAACTCCTTCCCCCTACCTCCCTTCGCATTCCCATGAACGCGACAATGCAACATAAAAGTTGGCCATGTGGCTCAAAAGATCTCCCACATGATTGATTATAAATCACATAGGGTTTTTTATGAGTACTTTGAACGTCACTATGCAACATAAAGCTAAACATTTGAAAAAAAAAACTCCCACAGGCTCTAAGATAAAAACGCTTTAGCATAGCTCAAAAAATCTCCCACTTACTCGAGGGTAAAAGCTGGCCATGTGAAAAAAACAAATGTTTGAAGGTCAAGGACGCTTTAGCAATATACACAGACAAAGCTGAAAAACTAGTGAGAGATATGATAATGTTGCATTATTTAGCAATATACACAGACAAAGCTGAAAAACTAGTGAGAGAGATATGATAATGTTGCATTATTTAGCAATATACACAGACAAAGCTGAAAAACTAGTGAGAGAGATATGATAATGTTGCATTATTATATGTGGAAGAGGAAGAAGACTGAGCAAATATTAACTTGTACTTTCTCCATTGCTGTAGGCAAGATGAAATAAGTATGTATTTTCTTGATAACAGGTGGTTTAATAGGTGAAGTGTCACCGACAGCCATGGAGGGGAGGAGGGGGCTGCGGTCAAACGGGACGACACACCGACCTTGCAAGATGTAAAACACAAAGTCTCACACAGAGACAACCATGATTTTTTGATGGGGTATAATTTATTATGCGTGCAGGGTGAAAGTGTGAAAGCCATTGGTGTGTGAACGTGAGCATGCAGGTGTGAATGTGAAATGAGGGACGGGGATGATTGGGATGAACAAACAAACAACTGTACTAATTCCCACTTCCGCAAACCAAGACAGACTTGGTAGATAAAGATAATAAATGGGAATATATTCTTGGTACTGGGCCACACTAACAGACGGTTGTTAGTCACTCATCCAATTAGGAGTATATTTCCAACATTACCGGTGAACCTTTTACCATGATGCAAAATGAATGTCTACTCACAAGACAAAATTTCTATATTGGTTTTAAGACATTCGCATAAATATTAATAAGACAAAATTCTATATTGGTTTAAGACATAAACCTAATTAATTCAACAGGTTTTAGAAATCAAGATATATAATTTTAAATGCCTCAATAATCACTAAAAATTAAAATATCAAATATCGTATTAATTCTTTTGTCTTTTTAAATGGAGGCGATGAAGTGGTTACCGTTATTGGTTTGTGGTCATACCTATCGTTCTGTCGTTTGCACGTCACTTGTTCGTTAACGGTTATGTGAGGTTCATATCAGTACGTTTCCGTGTATTTCCTCATACATGTCAGCTACTTTTAACCAATCTGTCAAACTCTATGGTCCTTTGTCCTTAACGCAAGCTAAAAGTGCTAGAGGACATGATATCTGTAACTTGCCAATCATAAAGGATCCCAAACTTCTTTCCCATTGCTAATCTCTACTTCGTCCAGTTCTGACCATCTGGTCAAGATGTGCTGTAGCTTACTAGCTGCCTGTAAAATTGTCTGCTCTCTCTTATACTGGTGAAACCTACGACCTAGTGTATGTCTCACTCATCACTCTGAAGTACGTTAACAGTTCGGCCTTATAAGTGTCATGTGTCACGGCTTCCTCTGGAAGTTTATCAAAGACCCTACTGTCCTGTCCTTTCATTCCTACTACTAGGTAATTAAGCCCCTAGATTTTCTGGTAAACAAAATCTCGTCATGCATTGCTCAAAGATTAACATTTAATCTTCGATGCTTTCCTTTGTTAAAAAAATGAAAATGAAATTTCGCATTGGTTTCCTGAACCATCTGGTCTATTTTTAGAGGAGGGTGGGTTTGGACTACTTAAGCTGTCATGTGAAGGTATCTGTATTTTATTTTCCCTCCTTTAATGATGTAATATCTCTACATTTTTATTTTCCCTACTTTCATGATGTAATGTCTCTACATTTTTATTGGCCTACTTTCATGATGTAATGTCTCTACATTTTTATTGGCCTACTTTCATGATCTAATGTCTCTACATTTTTATTCGCCTCCTTTAGCTATGTAACTACATTTTATTTTCCCTACTTTCATGATGTAATGTCTCTACATTTTTATTCGCCTCCTTTAGCTATGTAACTACATTTTATTTTCCCTACTTTAATGATGTAATGTCTCTACATTTTTATTCGCCTCCTTTAGCTATGTAACTACATTTTATTTTCCCTACTTTCATGATGTAATGTCTTTACATTTTTATTGGCCTACTTTCATGATGTAATGTCTCTACATTTTTATTCGCCTCCTTTAATGATGCTATGTAACTACGTTTTAATCTTCCTCCTTTAATGATGTTATTTATCAACATTTTTATTTTCATCTTTTAATAATGTTGTGTATGTATTACATTAATGTTCTTTATTTAAATTTAATTCTAATAAGCTGTTGTTTTGCCCTTGATGATGGAATATTTATTTAACTCTGATGCGTGTTCTTACCCTTTGTTAGTCTGTTGTTGTGTTGTTGTTCCGCCCACAGGGATTGCGTTAGAACTTTTCATCTTTTGGATGTTTTCAGTTCTTGGTAGATTCCTGTGGGGCCTTCCTCCTATCTCTTGTATTCAGGGAGGGTGGGGTGTGGTGTTCGTGCGTTGTGTTGTATCTTCGTGTCTGGCCGTGTGATTGTGCGTGTGTTGTGTGGGTGGGTGGGTGGGTGGGGGGTTTTTGTTGTTTTTTTTTCCTCTAAGGGTTTTTTTCAGAGCCGCCTTGTGTATTTTGTTGTGTGTACCGCTTGCATTAGACCTTTCTCCTATGTTTATAAATATAGTCCTGTTAGCGTTCTGTAATTATTTTATAATTAACATCATCCTAAATTGTTGGTAGTTAATCCCTTTGGGGTTCTCTAGAAAGCGCGCATTATGAATAGATACCCCAGGAGAACTCATTTCCAGAATACATCCAGCTGGCCAGTGTAGAGTCAAAGAGTGCGAGATACGAGGATAACTGAAGGAAAAGAGTCACCACTCGTCTAATTAATATCTTTATATGTCATTATACTACTACTGTACGATTGTGTGCTAAATGAAAACCTACCATTGCAGGAATGTTTTTTTAAATCGTTAACGACCATTACAGACATATTTGTTAAGCCATTAACAATCGCTCTAGATATAGGTACTAACTGAGAAGCAATTACTATCTATAGAGTTACTGTAGAAATAGTTCGTGTCTCTATCGAGTTACTGTAGAAATAGTTCGTATCTCTATAGAGTTACTGTAGAAAAAGTTCGTGTCTCTATAGAGTTACTGTAGAAATAGTTCGTGTCTCTATAGAGTTACTGTAGAAATAGTTCGTATCTCTATAGAGTTACTGTAGAAATAGTTCGTATCTCTATAGAGTTACTGTAAAAAATATTTCGTATCTCTATAGAGTTACTGTAGAAATAGTTCGTATCTCTATAGAGTTACTGTAAAAAATATTTCGTATCTCTATAATGATTACCACTAATACATTCCATACGTCAGTGGTGATTACTCTCGTTAAGTTTGATAAGTCAGTGACTGTCGATATGATCACAATATCAGTAAATTTACTCTAGTGTGTAAGTCAGTAATTGTAGAAATGTTCAAAACATCAGTAATGATTAGTCTAGACATGTTTCGTAGATCAGTAACTTCAGGTGTGTTCATCAAGTCAGCATGATTACTCTAGGTATGTTTCGTAGATCAGTAACTTCACACCAAGTCAGCATGATTACTCTAGGTATGTTTCGTAGATCAATTACTTCCGGATTGTTCAATACTTCTGCAAGGTTACTCTATATATGTTTCGTAGATCAGTAACTTCACACTAAGTCAGCATGATTACTCTAGGTATGTTTCGTAGATCAGTAACTTCACACCAAGTCAGCATGATTACTCTAGGTACGTTCAGCAGTGCTCTCTAGATACGTACAGTCGGTTACTAACAATGTACATGTTCCTTAAAATCAGTATGAGTACTCTAGATATATTCAGTCCGTCAATAACTGTAGATGGCAAGATGTAACAGATGCAAACTTAATGTGAAGATGTTTTGAAGGCGTCCTCTGTCGTAATTGACTTTTAAAAGATGAAAAGAATTGTAGACCCTACCCCATCAAACTGACTCTAGGACTGGAAATCAGTACGGTGTCGTGCATTTTTTTCTTTGCAAGTGTTCACAGTGACAAACAAAGTTCACGCCAAAGTAGCATAGGACAAATGCTAGAGCCCTTATCTAAGATGTGGACTTTCGTGCAATTAAGTATTTTGTGGACTTTCGTGCAGTTAAGTATTTTGTGGACTTTCGTGCAATTAAGTATTTTGTGGACTTTCGTGCAGTTAAGTATTTTGTGGATATTATGAAAATGTTGATAATATATTTCAATATATCACGAAAAGTCACTGCGCAGGGAAGTACGCTTAGAAACGTGCTGTGGCTTTCTGAAGTTGATGCTCTTTGTTATTAATTCAGTTATGTTCTTAAGACGTCTTACCTTGAACAAATTACATAATCTCATGTCTAAGTTCCCCTTGTTTTCCCTCAGTGCACTTAATTGAGTGGATGTGTGGTTCGGCCTTGAACGCATTACATAATTTTTAAAAACAAAAATAAAATCAATATCATGTGTTACGTACGTTAGTCTAGAAAACGTTTTACCTGACCTTAATGGAATTAATCTGAAAGTATTTTCCAGGTTCCAAAAGATCGATTGATGTTACAAACGTGATGACTTAACTGCTACAGCGTGCATTGTCCGCTGCAGAAAATGCTGGTAAACATGTTGGTACTTGACAGTCTGTGAAAATGTATAATGTCGTATGACGTCATTTGTGGGCAAATGCCCCTAAAGAGAACGTTAAACTCTAGCCTATTCATTGAGTCATTAGTAAAAAAACAAAACATAACAGTTTATAGTATTGCGACGAAATGTCGGAGCAAAACTGAATATGAAATGTATAACTTTATATTTCGGACTGGTCAGCGTGTCTAATTTGATTTTTAAAGTGTTTAGGACATTTAGTTTCAGAACTATTTTCAGGCAGACTGAAGTCTTACATGAAGAATTTCAAAATCAAAACACAACAAACAGGATGTAAAGAGAATTTTTAACGTTGTCAAAAAGAGAAAACGTCTACGGCGCCTGCACATCCGCCAAGTGAGAGACGAGTGGTGTCTTCTGGAGAATTATTAATAACATAAATTAAGACTCTCAACACTTGTAATTAGTTATGTGTGATTAATTAACAATCATAATCATAACTAATAACGTGTGAGGCGTTGGTGTCACAAATCATTCTGACTGGCGAGTGTCGGATTAAGTCGCTTTGTGCCTACCCATCTGACTGGCGACTGTCGGATTAAGTCGCTTTGTGCCTACCCATCTGACTAGTGATAGCAGGCATCATGAACGCATTGATGATAAAATGTCGCTTGCTTGGTAACGGATTACGGATGTTGTCCGAAGTAATATTCCCTCTAAGGTGCGCGGCTGATTGGACAATTCCGCGTACATAGGAAAAATACTAGAGGGGACGCTATCTACGACCCAAGTCTCCAAGCCGATCTACATGCCGAGACAGAGACCTTGACAAGGGGTGTTCTAAGGGTCTACATCCCTGGGATGCTTGGAACTTCGTCCTGCAGAGATTGCCGTTGTCGGACTTGTGGTCAAGATTGTTGTTTGTGTAGGAGTTGACGTGCGCTCTTCGCCAGATCGGAGAAAATAGGAACAGTGTGTACTTATTCACTTAAGTTCTGCTTGTGAAAAGACTGTCAGTAAGGACTCTGATAGGACCTTGTCGATGTGTGTGCGTGGGCATGACAGCTGGAACACGGGACAACAAATGCCAGCATCGTGCCAGTGACGTCATGCCACGCGAACAGAGATCAGGTCAGTCGTGTTATATACTTTTCTTCTTTCTAAAACTCTTATTACATGATGAAAACTAGTAGCTATATGACTGAAATTACTTTATAAGGATCGTGACTTCCGTTGAACAATCTGTAGATAATATTTGAATCAATGGTATGTTGCAACTAATGTCTTTTTTCGTTTCTTTCATAACAATATTTTAATATATATTGTTATTTCTTGAACTAGGTTCTTGCGCATGATTAATTAATTAGTTTTGGGTAGAGGACAGGTGTGTTGGTGGTGGTGGTGGGGGCTTAAGTAATTAAAGACGAATCAAAACCTATCCCAAAAGTAAGAAGTTCCCTCAGTAGCATAATTGTGTAACAGGATGATTTTTTTTTATTTTTTTTTGGGGGGGTGCATTTAAATAATATTCTGAAAGTGCCAGGAAGATTCGCAAGGTGGGAATTAGAGGAGAGTCATCTAATTATGGCTAACATATACATGTGACCCTCTACCAGTATTAATATAATTATTAATTATTGAGGATGTATACTTGATAATAATTAATAGAGAGCGCCCTCACACATAGACAGCTAATGATGATTTTTTTCAAAGGATGAGTTTTTTACATTCCATTTCCTGGTCTGTCTTATGACAATTCCATTAATTACAAGTATTACAGCTAATGTTTACTTTAAAGGATGATTATTTACATTCCATTCCCTGATCTGCTTCATGACAATTTCATTAGTCTCCAGTCTTAGAGCAAATGAGACAAGAAGAAAGTCTTTATATGGCTTATGGATGGATTTGAAATTTATGCAATTCTGAAGCGAAAGTGGTGAGAGAATTTGGACTCAGCGCAGAAACTACAGGTGATCTAATTGCACTCGATCTCAAAGACGGCAGGTGTAGAATCTTGGCAGCTGGCTGTATGAGGCGATAAGGCAGTGCTCCGTGTGCCGTTCGCAGTTGAAAAATTGGTAATAGCCTGTCATCCCCAGGACAAGAGTACACACACACACACACACACACACACACACACACACACACACACACACTCTTAGGCATACTCACACATACACTAAGACTATCAAACATACTACTCTTAACGCTAATCATTGCAGATATACAAGCATATGCGTGGGTTTCACCCCTATTTCTGTCAGGCAGTCCTGAGATGACCCTTACAGACTAACTCAACGACTGTGGGTCATGAACTCCATTTGGCTTGACATTGACGCACGCCTCCAAAGGAGATCTGACTAATATTAGTCATAAAAACAAAATGGCTGGGATAATTTTTGCTACAGATGCTAATCTACACATTTGTAATTAAGTCTCTGCCCGGTCATTTCCAAGCTAGGTACCTCGAATTCGAAAGTTATTGGTACATTGCTCTTTGACGTCACAAATCCACAGTGACCCGTAAGTTTGGGCAGGCACCAGTCACGTTTAGCGTCACACGTCTCTGAGCCGTTTGTTGCTGGTTGGCTAAAAGCCCGGATGACAATATCAACAAGCTGTGTGTCTATAAACACAACGCTATGCGGCTGCTGTGTTCGTGAAACCACCGAAACAGTGCGAAGTTGTCGTCACATATCAACGCGTTGCTTTGTGCTGGTTGGCAAGGCGTACGGAAACAAAAACAAGCTATACGTCTACAGGCCAGAGCACAGCGTTAGATTTATGCCTTTGTCAGTATCTAAGCAATTTCCTGACAATTCTGTCTGTTTGATTTTATTTTTTTAACATTGATCTTGACATAGTAAGCAACTACTACTTTAACTAAATGACGTGTTAAGTATAGTGTAAGCTCAGAGTTTGTCTAAATGAGGCTGTTGAAATCTTTCTTTAGAATAACCTGTAAACAGAGGCTGTTGAAATATTTAAGTATATTGTCCGGTATACAGGGCTGTTGAAAACTTTTTGTAGATTGACCGGTATATAGAGGCTGTTGGAATCTTTCTTTAGAATGACCTGTATATAGAGGCTGTTGAAATCTTTCTTTAGAATGACCTGTATATAGAGGCTGATGGAATCTTTCTTTAGAATGACCTGTATATAGAGGCTGTTGAAATCTTTCTTTAGAATGATCGGTATATAGAGGATGTTGGAATCTTTCTTTAGAATGACCGGTATATAGAGGCTGTTGAAATCTTTCTATAGATCGACCTGGATAGATAGGCTGTTGAAATCTTTCTTTAGATCGACCTGGATAGATAGGCTTTTGAAATCTTTCTTTAGAATGATCTGTTTACAGACTGCGGAACTCTTTCTTTAGGAATATCTATTTATAGACACGGTCGCAGTCTTCCTTTATATGAAACTGTATATAGAGAAGGTTGAACTTTTCCTTTATACTGATCTTGCCTATGAGTGCCAATCCTTCTTAAGATTAATCTGTCTATGGGGGCAGTGGGTCACTATCTTTAGCCTGGACCTGTCTATAAAGATGATCTAATGTACTTCAGATTGGCCTCTCTATGCGGCCGACCGATGCAGCTTTATGCCAACAAGTGCATCCTGGTCTGTCCAAGTGCGCCTAGACTGACCAAATGTATCATGGGCTGTCCAAATGAAGCTTCAGACACTTTTAAACACAAACCGCATGTAGCAGGGATCAGCATGAACACATTCGACTTTACAAACAAGTCTGGTCCTTCGTCAGTATACTATTTATAGATCAGATCGTAGAAGAATGCGTTGCAGGCTGTGCGCAACAGAAAGGAGAAATGTCAGGGGATGGAGTAGAAATGGGGTTGTGTGTGTGTGTGTGTGTGTGTGTGTGTGTGTGTGTGTGTGTGTGTGTGTGTGTGTGTGTGTGTGTCTGTGTGTTGGGAAAGGTTTGTACTTGTAAGCAGGAGCAAAGCTTGCAGTCGCGACATGGCGAGAGAAAGAGAGCTAAAAGAAGTATTTACACTCAAATTTAGTGTCTTTCACTCTTGCCCTCTCTCTCACCCAATCCTCACTCTAAATTCTCGCTCCGCCAAACAGCCGACGCTCACCAACTATCGAACCCACCCACAACAATTCCGAGGTCTCCTTTCTGCACATACCGGCGTGTGCGCAAGCACACTGACGCGCGCATCCACGGGCGATTGAACCGTACGCCATGCTGGCGTAGTCATGTTCGCAAGCGAAGTGTTTTCCCGTCCTCTGCAAATGCCCTCCACCCAGCCCTCCACCCATTTCAAAGCATTTAAGTGAGCACATCGATGCAGAAGAGTCTCATTTCACCCATTTGCTCTCCGTCGAACAGAAGCGAAAGGAAGAATAAACATTATATTTATATTTTTTTTTAAATAATCACAAACAAAAAAAATAATAAATAAGCTTCTAAGTGTGTGTATGACTACTGAAAGCTAAAGAAAAAAGGATGAAGATTTACTGAAATAAGATTTCAGCTTTAAAATTAGTAGACTTGGTGTCAAAAGCGACTGCACTAACAGTGTCACGTTCAGTCACGAGGGACGGAAAAGCAGAGAACATAACTCGTTACAAAAACAAGCAGCTCTCAAAACGTAAACACGTTACGGGTAACGAACGGGTAGCATCCAAAGGACAACAGTTTTCACAAGCACCTGTGCGACCAGTGGAGAAAAAAACTTTTATGGGAACGAGTGGACAGAGAGCGAAGAACATTATTTGCAGGTGCATTGAACTCTGCACAAGTTCTACCTTCTGAGACAAAACAAGTCGAACAAGAGCCAATTAACTCTCCTGGAGATTGTCAAGGGACGGTATACCGATTACGATTATTGTTCATACATAAGTTTCACGGCAAGCCCTAGGGAAAACCGTCAACATTATTTACTGTAGACGAAACTTCAACAATTGTTATTATTGTTGTTGTTGTTGTTGTTCCTTTGTTTTGTTTGTTCGTTTGAAGAAAGTACAATCACCATTCAGCCTTTAAACAGAAAAAATTCTATGTGATACACGGTCCAAGTTCTCGCCTGTCTCTATAATTAAATGTATTGTTAGCACTATTGTCACAGTCTTCCTTTCAAACCAGGTCGTGTCTCAAATCGGCCGTTGCCTGCCGGAAAGAAGAAAAAATATTATACGTGAGCTCTGACCCTTTTTTTTTCAACGACATCTACTACTGCGTGGACAGCACACACCCGACACGACACAACGGAAGCTTAGATTTACCTGCGGCAACACAATCACGACGGAAGCCTAGATTTACACCCTGCGGCAGGGTCAAAGCTGATGACGGAAGTATGCACATGCAGGCCGTACTAGGGGTAAGAATCCACCCGATATTCACCAAGATATTTTTCCATCACTGTTTCAAATATTCTGATTGTTCCTTTTCTTCAATTTTATTTTTGTAAAGATCTTTATTTAGTTTGTATCCTTTCATATAACTGTTCTGTTTTTACTTTGTGTGTGTGTGTGTCTGTGTGTAATGCAGATTATGTTAATAAATTGTTTCCTTTCCTGAGTTTGGGTGACATTTTTGTCATTGTCATTTTCTCCAAAATGTTTCTTTGAACTGTTTAAGGGTGCTGCATTTATTTTTTCTAAGGCACTAGACAGATATGTTCATTAGGTCTATGTTCCAGTCTATAGTAAGTCTGTCGTTTCCTTTCTATTAATATACTTTGTGCTGTTCTTGTTTTTAAATCATTTTCAAGGCTGTCTTGTATTTCCAGGTGCCTCTTCTTGCATAAATCGAGTCAATCATTTACTTAACGCGTTATTATCATCTTGTGAAAAGCATAGAGTTAAGGGTCGTTAGGGTATTGATGTTTTCATTCAACTCTCTCTCTCTCTCTCTCTCTCTCTCTCTCTCTCTCTCTCACACACACACACACACACACACACACACATTATCACACTAACATTTTCACTAACACTAAATTTTTGGTCGCTTCTGCTCACTCCCCTTCACTCCTGCAACGCTCTGGCTTTAACTATACACATTTAAACATTTTTGTATTTATGCTAGCAAATATATATGTCTTTAATTATATAACGTAGAGCCATTTTTGTAGTTTTATGTTTGCAAATGTGTCTTTCTTTAATGATAACCGTATAGCCATGTTTGTACTTGTGTTAGCAAATATGTTTCTCTTTAATTATAAGCCGTATAGCCATTTTTGTTTTAACATACGTGTCTGTCTCTATGTTTCTAACAGTTTCACAAAATTTATATTCACAAGTGTACGACAAACTTATCTCCCTTGCTCTTTTTCGACACCTCCTACGCATTCATGTGTATTTCATTTCTTTACGTATGGTGTTTTTCGATCTTTGCGTTCGTATTACTGGTGCAGGTGGTTTACTACCTAAATGAGGGCACAATCGTATTCTTCTACTATTTCCTTCCCAAGGAACGTGCCATCAGTAATTATTCACTTGTAACTGCCATTAAGATAAATAAACTTTCACTTAGTACATCTTGTAAATATTTTTTTAATATTTAAATTTTTTAAATAGTTTATTAGTTGGTTTGGTTGTTTGATTGATTGGCTGGCTGGCTGGTTTGTTTAGTTGATTGGCTAGGTGCTTGGTAGGCTGGTTGGTTTGTTGGCTGGCTTTTTGGTTGGTTGATTGATTGGCTGGTTGGATGGTTGGGCGAACAGATCTATGATTGCAACCATGTCCACAAGAAAGATAACCCCACTTCCTACTGCCAGAGTACCTTTTTGATGTTTTCAAGATTTTATTAAGATGTTTTATTCCAAAAAACAAATTACATTATAATTACTATTAAGTATTAATATGTATCAATTATTACTATAACGGGCAATGTAAGACATTAAAGGGAATCAATATAGAGGATAATCAAAACTAGTATTTGGGAAATAGCAAAACACATTAAATGAGACAACATTAAGTATTACTAAAATGGTATTGAAAGACTGTATTATAAATAATTGAAACCGGGAAGAAAAGAGTGTATTAGGAGTGAACGCAACAGGTAATGAAAGACAGCATTTTGACTTATTAAAACAAAATATTAAAACAGTATTAACAGTCATTATTACAGGTAATGAAAGACAGTATTTTGACTTATTAAAACAAAATATTAAAACAGTATTAACAGTCATTATTACAGGTATCAGTATTACAATTAATGTAATTCAACAAACAGGATTATTATGTTGGATAAAATGAAGAATTATGTTAGTTAAAAGTGAACGTGTTAAATTGAATTAAACTGATAACAGAAAAATTTAACATTACAGCAATGGTTCCTAAAAGGCAGCATTATAAATTATTACTGAAAAAACGTTGATGCGTTTTTAAAACAACAAAGGCAACAATTAAAAATTACAGTAACCATTATGGAAAGACGTCAGTTAGAATGACTAAACAATGAAAGATAACGTTAAGGGCTTTTGAGGCCATCAACGCACTAACTTTCAATCAGCAAAGATTGCTAATTAGAATGTTTTACGCCTTGAGATAAAACTAACTTTCAATCAGCAAGGATTGCTAATTTAGAATGTTTTACGCCTTGATATAAAACTAACTTTCAATCAGCAAGGATTGCTAATTTAGAATGTTTTATGCCTTAATATATCAAACTTTCAATCTGTAAGGATTGCTAATTTAGAATGTTTTATGCCTTAATATATCAAACTTTCAATCAGTAATGATTGCAAATTTATATAGAAATGTTTAAAATATCAAACTTTTAATTAGTACTGATTGCAGATATATATAAAATGTTATATGACATATATATATATAATTTTTTTAAATTTAATTTGATTACAGATTTATAATGTTATGCAATTTATTATATCAAACTTTTAATTATTAATAATTGCAGGTTTATATAAAATGTATACGGCTTAATATATCAAGCTTTTAATATAATGATTACTGATTTTCGATATTTTACGGCTTAATATATTAAACTTTTAATAATAAGAATGGCAGATTTATAATGGTATGTGTCTTAATATATCAATATTAATCAGCGATAATTGCAGTTGTAACAAATGTTTTACACCTTAATAATTATTAATATATTATAATATATCCAATTTTAATCATCATTTAGTACACTTTTATATTGAGGTGATATACGGGTTACTATATCCAACTTTTAATCAGCGATGTCTGCTATATGATATATAAATGTTAAAGGGTTACTATATCCAACTTTTAATCAGCGATGTCTGCTATATGATATATAAATGTTAAAGGGTTACTATATCCAACTTTTAATCAGCGATGTCTGCTATATGATATATAAATGTTATACGGATATATTAATTATGTGCAGTTTTATATAGAGATTATATAAGGATTAAAAAATATCACACTTTCAATAAGCACGGTATGCAGTTTTATGGCAGAGATGGTATAAAGATTAATATATCAATTTTAATAAGCACGGTTTGCAGCTTTATACAGATTTTATATATCAAACTGTCTCCACAACGTTGGCCAGAAAGTGTGCATGCCATCCACAGAGACTAGAACCAAAGGGAGATAAAAACATCCACGTGGCTCTTTATGTTAAGAAGGCGAAGAAAATGCAAGAAACAATACTGAGAAATATTAACTTAGAAACTGCTGTCTGTTGTATGGCTGTCGACGCCTAGTGAACAGTTGTATTTATTTTTTAATTTTCGCATTCTATTCGTTCTGGGGAAAACGTGTTGCTGCTTTTTTTCTTTTGTTCTGCCGTTGCATCAGACTTGTCTTAAATGATATTTTTGTATTTATTTTAAATCAAAACGGTCTGCAATTCTAAGTTGAAACGAGATGACATACAACAGTCACAATGATCGTACTTTCATTTACACTTTAAAATATTGCTTCCGATATATTTTGTTGAATTTAATTCACTCTTTTTAACAACAATTATTTTATTCATTTTGAAGTTCATTTTATTTTTAAGAAAATTTGTTTTCGATTTAATATTAAGAATTTATTTCGATTTTGCGCACACGAATAAATATTCCTTTTTTGGGGTGTATTTACTTATTATATAACTATGCTTTTTTATAATTTGATTTTAAAGTGACTGCCATTCATATATCATTTTGACATGTTTATTCAAAGAAATTATATTAGGTAAATTTATGGATATTGTAAATAAATAAATTTCTTAAATGAGTTATTGGTAAACATTTCTAGTGTTATATTGTTATTTTATATCGTGCGATATATTATTACAAATTTCATTCATAATTGAAAGTTTGGCATATGTTAATCGCCTGAATTTTTGTTAGCATCATTTAATTGTGATATGAACATTTGTCTGCCCTACTTTTTAAATTCTTTTCACTTCGACCTGCACATTTCCTTGATGTTGAAATCTCCCCCAGACAGTTGTATCACTTGTATCTTTTTACCACAAACATCATACATGGATTTTGATGAGGATGGATGGATGATATTGTTTATAAATATGCCTGTGTTATTTTATTTTAATTGGTTAAAGTTGTGTTTATATTTAGGTGGTCATTACTTTAGCTTATCCTTACACTTTGGCAAGCCTTGGGCTGAGGTGGGGTCGTCCAGTCAGCTCCCCATCAGTAGCCATTTTATGTTGGCGGGGGAGGCTTCAGATCACCCATATATTTGAGATTGGGTGTATTAATTTATTATATTTATAATAGTTGATATAGTAGATGACTAGCTACTGTCATATTCATCTCGCCCAAGACCATCGTTGCCCTGGTGAGGTGGGGGGTTAGTAATCCTGACATTGTTGTCGGTATGTCATTTTCTATTAAATAGTCTGTCAGATATATCATCAATTCCTCTTAATCTACAGTCTTTAAAAACGTGTTCAATGCTTAGCTGATTACAATTGCTGCACTTAATTATTTTATATCTTGTTATTTTAGTTTCTAGTCTGAATTTAAAATTCTTGATTGTTCTCTTCTACTGCCATTATAGAATGTCGGTATATTATTTGCTCTACTGCCATTATAGAATGTCGGTATATTATTTGCTGTCTTGTCTGTCCTGTCTGTCTTGTCTGTGGTCTTCTGTACATTATAGAATGTCGGTATATTATTTGCTGTCTTGTCTGTCCTGTCTGTCTTGTCTGTGGTCTTCTGTCCATTATAGAATGTCGGTATATTATTTGCTCTACTGCCATTATAGAATGTCGGTATATTATTTGCTGTCCTGTCTGTCCTGTCTGTCTTGTCTGTCCTGTCTGTCTTGTCTGTCTTGTCTGTGGTCTTCTGTCCATTATAAGTATCTGAATGGGTTTTGTCCACTCTCTGCTGTAACACCGATGTTACATGTTGCCTGGGGCACCCCCAAGGCGATTTTTACCGTGATAGCCTGAGTGGAAAGGAACCTATACAATAAGGGAGTTCTTAAGATTAAGAAGAGTGGGGGCATGTACAGAAGTCTGGACATCACCAAGGTATGGTAAAGGCTAAGCATTGTTTTAACTTTTGCTTGCCAAGCGGGTTTAGAAACTTATATCATGAGGTTTATCTCTCTGTTGGATGATGTTATGTACTGGTTTGTAGATTCATTCCACTGGCGGTTGCCTTGGAATATTTCTCCGAGGAATTTTAAATTTTTTATAACATATTTGTAATCCATCCACTTGCAATTTAGGGTAATATCTTTTGGTTTTTAGTTTAGTTTGAAAGATTATAGCTTGCGTGTTTATTGCTGATAGTTGTAATTATTTATTTACGAACCAGGTGATTGTGTTATTGAGGTATTTCTTATCTGCGTATGCCTGGCGGCAAATTAAACAATTGTATCTGATAAATGGTGATTAAGCGGGTATTCTGTCATTCTCATATGACCTCTAGTAAAAATGTTCTTAACCAAATCTAAGCTCACTCACTCATGCAAGCTCTCCATCTTTCTCTCTCTCCCTTCTGCCTCTCTCTCTCTCTCTCTCTCTGTA
Source organism: Sinotaia quadrata (assembly GCA_028829895.1). Classification (NCBI taxonomy): domain Eukaryota; kingdom Metazoa; phylum Mollusca; class Gastropoda; order Architaenioglossa; family Viviparidae; genus Sinotaia; species Sinotaia quadrata. The sequence continues at coordinate 43,300,625 of CM054177.1, read as the reverse complement.
TTTTTTCACACATAAATGTCTGTGGTATGTTGCATTTGTAATCCTTTTATAAATCTAGAAGTCTCCATTGTGCATGTAAACATACATTCTTTAATAAGCTTTCTTTTAAACTAGCATCAGGCAGGTGCTAGCTTACTAGATTTTCTGTTCTTTTTAATATGCTAGCTATATTATATACACTTCTGGTTTAACATCTGCCCAGGGACTTGCGCTAAAAGTGCATTCGCCTGAGCTTATTCGTGCCTAGTAAGAAGATTCTCAAACCGTACACACGCATGTTAGAAAAGAAAACATGTCACGTTGAACTCTTAAGGGTCATCACATATGCTTTCACTTTTTTGTCTCCCCATCCTCTCTCTCTCTCTCTCTCTCTCTCTCTCTCTCTCTCTCTCTCTCGTGTGTGTGTTGTGTGTGTGTGTGCGTGCGCGCGCGCTTGTGTTTATGTTTGTGTGGAGTGTTTCTTTCCTATTTTTCTTTGTGAGTGAGTGAGTGAGTGAGAAATCTTCAACATGACAAATTATGCACCAAACAGACAGTCATTTTCCGATACAATCACTTGAGAACATATAATAAGTGACTCCATTTTGCAGTATATATACTAACTGGTGCACGCGTTCCTCTTGCACTTACAGAGTGCCGGCTCTTGCACCTTGTTTAAGGACACATGTACTCACGTCAGTATCAAATCAAAAACAATGTTAGCATATAACTCTGGACAGATATTGGGCCTGCTGGACTATTTTATGACTGTTTTCATCTAATCCTGCAGCATTTATTTAGTTTTCGTTCAGTGCTGCAGCATTCTTGCGATTTTCGTCGTGTTCTGCAGCAGTCGTATGTGACTGGTGCCCTTTAGCTAGCTGTCTTCCACGTGTGTTGCGTCAGGTCGACCAGCGCTATTCTTGAAAGATGTTGACCCCTTTGTTTGAGAACTCTTCTCTGTCTAGAATCTCGCTGTAGTGCTTATCACACTAGGACGACTAGGTATTGCTACACCTTCGCTTCTTCAGAAAACATTTGGTCTTGACCAAGTTCCATTTCGAGATGCTGTTTTAGATTTATGAATTTCCGAATTGGTATTATTTTTTCCCAGTGCTCTACTGTTGTGTTCAATCACTTTCAAGGTTCGATCTCTCTGTTTTAAGATGTAAACAGTTATAAGTGTAGACACGTTCTTCCTTGGGATGGAGAGAGAGAAGAGTGGGAAGGAGTTTGGAAGCGATCAGGTTACACGGAAAAAGATAGATAGATAGATAGATAGATAGATAGATAGATAGATAGATAGATAGATAGATAGATAGATAGATAGATAGATAGATAGATAGATAGATAGATAGATAGATAGATAGATAGATAGATAGATAGATAAACTATAGATCACGCACATTGAATTTGCTCAGTCATTCAGTGATCTTATGTTTTACTTTTCCCCTTCATTCTGTTTGTTTTGCCTTTTAAAATCTTCATCGCTCTAACATTTGCCAAGTGCTTCTTTTTTTCTTCAAATTTTCTTGATAGATGCCAGAAACAGAATCTTCTTGTATAAATGAAAATGGATTCAATGTCTTGTAAATAGTCTGTTCCACAAAGGGCAACACTTTTCTGCAAAGTGACAAGTAAGCTTGAGTGAGATGAGATCACCTTTTGCAAATTCGTTACTGAGGAATTCAATTCTCATTTTTTTGCAGGATATTTTAGCTGACAAAACGTTGATTGATTGCTGCCTGCTTGTCTACTTTTCTGACGGGTTGGAAAATTATTTCCTGCCTTTACTGTTATTTAAAAAGTAAATAATGAGAAATTAAAAACAATATATATGGTTTGTTTGTATAAATATACAAAGAGTGAGAGAGATTGATACAAGAATGGATAAATGAAGATAGATAGATAGATAGATAGATAGATAGATAGATAGATAGATAGATAGATAGATAGATAGATAGATAGATAGATAGATAGATAGATAGATAGATAGATAGATAGATAGATAGATAGATAGATAGATAGATAGATAGATAGATGATAGATAGATGGCATACGAAAGCGAATTTATTATAAAATTTACACACAAGAATGACAGAAATAAAATTTGCATTTAAGAATAACAGAAATGCGATACAATAAAACATACTAATTGTTAGATACACCTACATAAGATTGGTGATAATACAGAACTCTTAAAGTAAGATTATTGATTATGTAGAGCCAGTGAACCACTACAGAAATGCAATAAATAAATAATTTTACTAACAAGTGACAAACTACATCCAGTGGATTTTTAAAGAAAATAGGGAGATGAAGGAGATAACTTCAGAGTTATTCTTATTGGTCATATGACCTTCATGTCTCCCTGTTTCAAGAGATAGAACATTGCAGATAAATAGATAAGATTTGCACAAAATATTACTGGTAACTCAAGATACAGAAGAGCCACGAAACATAAAGTGTAGACATAGATGTGATCAAATTCTAGATATACAAGAGCCATGACATAGAATATGCACATAGTTGTGATCAAATTGCTTCTGATTGTTTTTATAAGGTCATAAAGATAAATCTTTTTCTGTTGTTATTCGTTTATTGATTTTGTACTACAGGTTGTTTGATTGGTTGGTTGGTTTATCTAGGCTTTACTCTGCACAGCAAATAGAGATTTTGTGAGGTTCGTTTTCAGAATTTCTACAAAAAGTAATTTTATTTATTGTTATGGATTTATGGCGCTCAATGATAATCCTCAGAGGTATTGGCAAACAGAAATACCAGACTAATGTCATGGAAAGATTCGTGATTAGAAAAAGTCGGAAAGGGGGCGTGGGGGTGGCGAGGAACATGCGAACGACATATCTAACCAAATTGTTGCGGCTTAGTTTAAACAATATTCAGTGTGTTCAATGCCGCCATGTATTTAGAAAGAATTTTATTCTGTTGGTGTGAGAGGGGAGAGACAGAAGGCACATAAGGTTAAAGCCAGTTTTTAATACTACAGTCTATATGCACAGCATCAAATTGATAGCAACAGTCTGGATTCGGGTAATTAACGGCAGTTAAAATTCACTACTCTCACATCTGCGCTATGACATGATATTGCGACTGGCTCACTGTACCGTTCCACCGCAACGCACACCGGAAGTACGGTGTCATGGGTGGCAGTCGTTGTCACCTCTTGACGCGCATGCGCGACAGTCGCGTGAAAGTTACAGAGCCAGAGAGCCATGGGCAGAGATCAAGCAACCCCCGCTTATAGTCTGCCTATTTGCGACCTCTTGTCGCACATAAATCCACTCGAATTGTATGTGTCTATTCCCTGGGTCGAATGAAATTGAGAGTATATTTTTAAAACCCAACGACCCGTCGAGCACCGACCGCGGACAAGTCAGGAAACTAGCTCACTCAATCAGTTTACGGGCGTCCGCGCCCTTTGCGCTGTCGCTGATCACCGCCACTCCGAAACACTATCAGCAACGTTTGATGACGAATTATCCGCACCTCGCTGCATCTCAGAGTGTGTGGGAGTCAGGATGGTGGGGATAGGGGGAGCGGGGGTGGGGAATGTTCGCAGCGTGGACGTTCAAAGCGCGAATCGTGATGCGAAGAGTCAGGAGCCTAGAAACAGAGATGAGTATTCCAGAAACGATTCTTGTAGGTTCACGCGCGTGCGTGCGTGCGTGCGTGCGTGCGTGTGTGTGTGTGTAAAAGGTGAATTGATGTGTCGTTCAATTTGACTCTTTATGAAACTTGATACCAGTCAATATATTTTGATGATAGTGATGACCATCATTGGTGATAAGGGTGGTGTTATTGATGATGGTGATAGGGGTGGTGCTACTGATGATTGTGATAGGGGTGGTGATATTGATGATAGTGACAAGGGTGGTGTTATTAATGATGGTGATAGAGGTGGTGTTATTGATGATGGTGATAGGGGTGGTGTTACTGATGATTGTGATATGGGTCGTGATATTGATGATAGTGATAAGTGTGGTGTTATTAATGATTGTGATAGCGGTGGTGTTATTAAACATGGTGATAGGGGTGGAATTATTAATGAAGGTGGTGGTGGTGGTGGTGGTGGTGGATGAAGAGAAAGAAACACATTATATAGCACACACACAAAAAAGATAACTACTATCAGTTACCCGTTTGCTTGAAGCGCTAACACTAGACAGCAACAGTAGTCACTTCGAAGTTTGAAAGTATATCCAGCTTTTAATTTAAAATACAAAATGAACCAGTGCCATGATATTCTCCTGACATATTTATGACTCTCTCCCTTCCACCTTAAGCTATTATTCCTGAAGCCCTTTCTTGCTATTTTATTATCATCCTTAAGTATGACGAAATTAATGTCATTTATGATGTCACCTACAGGCGTTGTTCATGTCCACATGACCCGTTTGTCATTTCATGATATAACTTTTGTCGTCTTTTAGCGTCAGTTGTTGATGAAAGCATGCTTAATGACGTTAACTGCGGCGATGGAGATGAGTGATTGGAGAATGCCAACGCAATCACATGTCACCTGTCTTGAAGGTTAAGTTCGGTATAATCGTCATACAGGCAGAGTTTTTGCGTACAATGTGCAGCATTATTTGAATAATGTTATAATTGGATAACAATAGGAGATATTATTAGGAGTCGAGCGATTTGGTTGGTAGGGGGGGAAATTTCTTTGCAAATTTTTTTGTGAACACACATATTATTTATATTTAAAAGCGATAATTATTTTTTTTTTCTATAATAACTGATACTTTAATTTTTCGATAATAACTTTTTTCTCTAAAACTTTGTTGCGATATTGTATCAATTGCTTCCATTACGTTTAATTGTGTAAATCTGGCGATACTGTATCAATTGTTTCCATTACGTTTAATTGTGTAAATCTGGCGATACAAGCGTCACTGTTTATTGTTCTCGATCACCTTTGGAACTTCGGGGTCTTTTATTGCTCTCAGGAATTTGGTGGCACCCCGACTAAATCGTAAAGAATCTTAACACCGAGACTGGTGTGTTATGGTTGGATGGAGCAATAATGAATTGGTGTGAGGATGGTATGGCTGTTGTTTCTTCTCTCCAGAGTTCCTTCCCTTGCGCGGCACTGCACATTAACTACCTTCTTCACGTGCTAACCGCCGATTTCTGATGTAGTCGCAGTTATTGCTCCTGATTGTCCTATTGGAACGTCCTAAAGTGCGCTTGCTCAGAATTTCATTTACGTATGTCGTAGTCTGAAGTCTTCGGCTTAAAATAGCTCCACCCCCGCGTCGATTTCTGCATTTCGCAACCAGTTTAAAGCAGTTCAAGGGCGTCTGGAGATGTGTTAAAGATGACTTCATTACGATCGGTGATTAAATCAGCTCCGTGGAGCGTCTGCTTTCCTCTTTTCCGTTCCTTGTTTGACTTTTTCTTCACGAGAGTTCCTCACTGCTTTCGAAGTATGTGTCCTGATCCTTATTTAACTTCTTTCACGACACTCAAACACGTCGTTCAATGTATATTTATCACATGATATTTAACTTTTTTAATGCTGTCGTTGCAATTTATCAACTCAAAGTTTGATACATATTAACATTACGATATTTAACTGCATTATCTTCCTCTCGCTGGAGTTCAGCGCTGTGTTTGAAGTATTTTAACAACTTAACTTCTTTTCGCTAGGTAACAGAGCGTTCGCTGTACATTAAACAGACCAAGCTTAACTTTTTTTTTTAGTGAACTTCACTTCGCGAGAGTTCACTATGCTGGTAAATATCTAGATAATGTTTATTACAAATTCAGCAAACGGCATTTGCATGGTTTTGTCTCGTTTGAATTATTTATTTTAAATAATTGACAGATAAATAAATAATTGAGAGTTTTTGGTGCTTTCGTTGTTATTTTTAATTGTAAAGAGGGGCGGGCAGGGGTCCCAGTTTCGTATAGGATGTGACGTCACTTTTTCTTTGATGTAATATGAAAATATAATACTAAATATTCGTGATCATAATAATTGGACCAAAACAAAAACTGAAAGAATTTATTCTATTTTAAACATAACTAAAGAGTACATATGCTAAACCGGCTGTTTTTTGTTTTTGTTTTCTGTTGTTTTTTGTTTGGTTGGTTGATTTTGGGGGGTGGTGTTAGTATTGTTGTTGTTTTGTTTTGTGTTTGTTTGTGTGGTTTTTTTTTTTTGGGGTTTTTTTTGGGGGGACGTATCAAAACTGTCAATTACATATTTATTGTTATAATAAAACAGGTAAGAGACAAACGGTACAGACTTTGTAAGGAAATGAAAGATTAAAATATACAAATAAATACAAGTTAGGCATTTTTATATTTACAACTAATCAGGAGAGTTCAGTAATCTTAACTGACAAAACGACGCTCGTTCAGGGATCGCTGAATATCTGGATCTTTTGTCTTCTTATAATTATTTAAATATGTTGTCTCCTTGGTTTCGATTGTCGTAAACTTACACAAACCATATCCTCAGTACGTTTTAAAACAGATGTCCGAAATTTTGATTGCAACGATGTCTAACTGCTCAAACGCTTTACGTTACACTATTCAACACTCGAAACACGTCGCTCAGTCCTTTGATTGCGACAACCGCTCGCCGTTCGAACGCTTTACGCCAGCTTTGTCGACAGTCGGAGCACGTTCGGCTCAGCTCTGGCGACAAAGTAATAGCTGTCAGCTCTCGACCTGTTCAAAAACTGCTCTGGTGGGAGACAGGTTTCCCCACCCAAACCCGTCAAGACCTTTGTTTTGTTTTTACTTTGTCCGGCTCGGAACATCAATAAAGAGACGTAAATGAAAGCGGATAAAACATTGCTGATTTATCACATCTATTTTGCTCTCGTCCCAAGCAGGGTTAGAAATCAACTGGACGCTCCGTGCTAATTTACCAGGAATTTCTCTATGTAAAGAATGAAAAATGACAGTCTTTGTCGATATTTTTAAGGGTTTTCTTGCTTGAGCCAGACATTAGCGTGTTAGCAATGTTGTAAACGTTTTGGCTAAATTTAGTTTATTGTGCAAATGAACTGCCAATATTGCCATTGTTTTCAAACTAAAGATGATTCAGTTATATCGATGACTTTTTGACACATGCCCCCCACTGTTTTCAGTTCAGGACTTTTAATTTACATAAACTTTGAATATAAAATAAAAAACGTTTAACATAATTCTTATCAAATGGTATCGGTTAGGACTATATATATATACAGAGAGAGAGAGAGAGAGATCAAAATCATAAGTACATCGAGTCACTGAATATATAATTATATACTGATTTAACTTTCAATATTTGGAACTTGCAATAAATCTACGAAGCGTATTGTCATCAGTATCTCCTCACTCATCACGAATTGATGGTTTTGTATGTCCTACTAATATTTCATAAAATATAAAATTGTAAAATTGCATAACTTTGTAGGGAACCTGTAGTAAAAAATATGGATAAAAAGAAAAAGACATTTCCTTATTCTTCTCTTCTCTGCAAGCCATAAACAAAGACTGCGAGTCGGCAAGCCACAAATAACAAGGTTCCATTGCCTATGACTATAGAAGTGAGAGTCATTTACATACTTTTAAAGCTATGTGTCTACATAAAGTGCTATATCTCCTAATAAAAATTGTTTTAAAATGAAATTTAAAAAGTAATTCAGTGTGTTCTTGTTGGGTGTTAGCACAAGTTATCGTCCTTTTGTTTATAAAAGCAATTGAGAGAGGAGAGCAAAAGCATTCCCATCATGTCTATCAGCATTCCTTAACTGTCATCTTGTTTGTCGGGTTTGAATCTCAAAATAGAAAATATCCGAGAAGTTTGCTGATTAATAACAGCTTTGTTATGGATGTTTTCTTTTAAATCGTCAATAATAATGGCGTCTGAGTAACCACAAGAAAAAAACCGAATAAAGTTAATGGCGAAACTGTGCACTTCGTTAGTCGGAAAATGCGAATATGCCATCTCGCCTTTAAAAACTGACAGGCAATAAATGGGGGTGGAAGAATTAGAACCTTTCATTGGCACCATTTTCATAGCTAACAGATAATCTGACACTTATCTTTCGGATGCTGTTTATGGACAGACAGAAAACAAGCGATTTGAAATGGTGTTGTGTTTATGTTATGTCTCTAATCCTTCTAGCGAGACATTGTCTCAACGTAATACGTACTTAAGTTAGATAGCAAGATAGTTACGGATTGACGGACAGATAGACAGAGATGGATGGAAGAACGGATGGGCGGACGGATGGATAGATAGATAGAAAAAGCAAGGCAAGACAAATGGATGGATGGATGGATGGATGGGCGGGCAGAAAGAAAGAAAGAAAGAAAGAAAGAAAGAAAGAAAGAAAGAAAGTTTCACTTTTGCGATGCGAGTGTCAAAGGTTTGAAAATCCCTGATAATTTATATATTGGAAACGGGGAAAGTGCTATTTTTAAGTGTATTTAATAATTAGGAGTGTGTAGTGACAGATGTTTTATGCACAATTAATTGTGCACAGGTTTATTTTAGATTCTCCGCGGCGCGTCCCGGAATAGAAACAGTTAGATCGATCTTTTCTTCGCCTATGTGTAAGCGTGAAAACTAATTGTAGTACAGGTGTTTGGCGAACATTTTTGCTCAGCCTCATGAAAAATGCATAGGGACGCGGCCAAGCACGCAGTTGGATCGCCTCCATAGAAATACGGTCAATTAAAAAAAAAAATATGACATATATTTTAAAGGAGGATTTTAATTTTCACAGACATAATAGTTCAGAAAAAAGAATGACAGAGAGAGGGGGAGGGGAAGAGAGGGGAGGGGACGTACAGTTCCGCATGGCGTTACTCAAGTATGGTGTTAACCTTCTCCTGGTCAAGTCGTAGGATTTATTTTGTCAACACGCCTACATCAACTAGTATATCCTTGTTGTTGCACTTGAAATTTAACTGACGACCAAATTAACTGTCCGCCTAATCTTTGAACAAGCCGTGCTGATGAAGCCCTAAATTTATCATATGCTGACCCAAATCTTTTAGTGGGACAAAGCGTATAATGTTCGGGTCGATATTGGGTAAGATAGAGATTTTTCCCAACGAAAATATGTTTGTGACTTAGGTTTACTAATGCGTCTGAGAATTAACGCCAGATAGTGATATATAATTGTTTTATAAATTAGATTTAATTGTGTGTCCGGAAAATGTTAGTGAGTGAGATGTAAATCTTTCCCAACGAAAGTATATTTGTGCGTGTGTTTGTGTGTGTGTATGCATATATGTACTTATGGCAGGGACGGGCAATTATGTGTCAAGGGAAATATATATGTTAATGGGCACTTGTATGTTTGTGTGTGTGTTTGTGTGTGTGTGTGCATATATGTACTTATGGCAGGGACGGGCAATTATGTGTCAAGGGAAATATATATGTTAATGGGCACTTGTATGTTTGTGTGTGTGTTTGTGTGTGTGTGTGCATATATGTACTTATGGCAGGGACGGGCAATTATGTGTCAAGGGAAATATATATGTTAATGGGCACTTGTATGTTTGTGTGTGTGTTGTGTGTGCGTGTGTGTGGTATGTGTGTGTGTGTGTGTGTGTGTGTATGCATATATGTACTTATGGCAGGGAGGGGCAATTATGTGTCAAGGGAAATATATATGTTAACGGGCACTTGTATGTTTGTGTGTGTGTGTTGTGTGTGCGTGTGTGTGGTGTGTATGTGTGTGTGTGTGTGAGTGAGTGTGTGTGTGTGTGTGTGTGTGTGTGTGTGTGTGTGTGTGTGTGTGTGTGTGTGTGTGTGTGTGTGTGTGTGTGTGTGTGTGTGGTGTGTTTGACACATTAAGCTCGGGTTTTTTTGTTGACATATCTTAAAACGATAATGCATTTTCTCTAAGTCCAGAATTGTAATGTACTCGTCTTAAAGGAAGGTAAAACTCATCGTTTGAAAATAAATGCCATATAATGCTAATTTTGAATGAATTCACTATTTTGGTTAACTGTTTTTGTCACCGTTAAATGAAATTGCAAAGGCGACTTAATAATTAAATTTTTTGAGAAGGTGTACTATTTTCTTGTCATTTTCAGACATCTGTTTTGTCATTTATTGTGAAGTAGTCTTATATGTTCATTGCATATGAAAGCAAGCATGTGTCATTTGAGCAAATTTCATAGAAAGTTACGTAATATGAGGCATATATGGTATGCAGTGTGAATGCGTGTGATATGAACACATAGTGTAAAGGCATATAATGTGAAGATATGTAGTGGGAAGATATGCAATGTGAGTTGTTTTAAGTGTGAGGTGAAGACGTGTAACATGAAAACATTATGAAAACGTATAAAATGAAGACGTAAAGACATATTATAATATGTATATGTGAAATATGAAGATGTAATGAGAATAGGTGTAATGTGAAAGCATATATAAAGATCTTTAATATATGTAATATGAAGACGTGTCATGTGAAAGCGTTTAATATGAGTACCTTTAAGGGGAATATGTCTTTTAAAAACATTCAATGGCAATATATATATCTTTTGAAGACATTTCATGGGAATTGTGTCTTTTGAAGATACCTAATGAAAATATGTGTCTTTTGAAGATATCTAATGGGAATACGTGTTTTTTGCAGATATCTAATGGGAATATGTGTCTTTTGGAGACATTTAATATGAATATGTAAAGAAAACCTTGTGAAAACGTGTCATAGGATTATTTTTAATATGAAGTGAAGTAAATTGAAAACGAACAATCAAACGATACCTGTGAGAACACATCATCTAATGATCACCAATTTTAGAGGTTGACCGTGACCTGCTCACCCAAAGCGTGACATCCGCATGGACAAACCGTTTATTTATTTTATTTAAATCTAAAAGCCACTCTCATCACTTTTTTTTTATCCCAAGATAGTTAATTAGAAAATAATAATTTGAATTTGAATTCAGAGTGTCCGATTCATTTATTGATAAAAGTTAATTCAATGAATCCAGATAATATAAAGTTAAAAGTCGTTATTTTACTTTCTGATACATGATATTTTAATGAAACAAAATAATCTAAACCCAGTAAATCGCCATCATTTTTTGATAAAAGCTAATTTAATACACATGACAATACGAATGTTAAAAGTCACTTTCGTTCTTTGTAAATTTTTCAGAGCAAATTCAACTAAGCCAAACAATCAAAGGTCAGAGAAGCCAGGTCTTTTGTTGCTAATTGTAAAGTCCCACTAGTATGTCTTTCATTTTGTTGCTAATTTAAAGTCTCACTAGTATGTCTTTCATTTTGTTGCTAATTTAAAGTCTCACTAGTATGTCTTTCATTTTGTTGCTAATTTAAAGTCCCACTAGTATGTTTGTAAAGAAACAAACCGCACTCGAATGTAGGCATGAGGCATTTTACAGACACCAAATAATTAAACTCAGATAAATGGTCATCTGTAAGCAAGAAATATTTTTTTCAAAATTAAGCCCAGATAAGCGAAATCTTGAAAACCAAGTAATTGTATTTAAAATGATTTTTTTTAAAATACGTTATCAAAAACTAATTCCGATTACATAAATTTCATTTCTTGCTTTCAAGAATTTGTTCTTGGCATTTTCCTTTTTTTCTTTTGTTGTTGTTATTTTATGGAAAAATAAAAACTTCTTAGCAGATGGACGATCCGTATTGTACACACGCTTACAAAATAGAATATTGCCAGTTAAAGTCTTTCCGAGAGAGAGTTTATATTTTGTGGGTTAATTTACTGGCTAATATTGAATAATACAATTTTTCTTGTATTGATTCTAATTAATTTAAGATACGAGGTCTATTTATAATTCTTTCATTCATCAGCATCATTACTGGATTCTTTTGTCCTTGAATTCAGTTTAACCGAAATTCTATGATTCTATCATTCTGTGCTGTCAGCCAAGCAGGACCGAGTTGTGACCAGAAAAGTCTGTCACGAGGCCGTATTCAATAATTTGTTGTGACTTCAGAAGACTGCATTAGGGAAAATATACGTTCATGTGTAAACACAGGAAATTCGTGCTGTAGGCATAAGGAGACAGTGCTGTGACAACAGAAAGCACGGTGACACAATAAGTCTTTTTTGCGAACACAATATTGTGGCACCAACGCCCCTTAGTTAATGATAATGATTATATGATTAATTAATCTTTCATAACAAATTACAAGTGATGAAAATCTTAATTTATTTTATTAATGATCCTCCAGCAGACACCACTCATCTCTCTCTCACTTGACGGATATGCGGGCGCTGTAAACATTTTCTCTCTTCTATAATATAAAACATTTAAGATCACACAATCTTTCCATAGGTGGAAAACTTTTTACTAAAGGAGAAGACAAATCCGTCTTTAATGTATATTTAGCGAACCCCCATCCACCCACTTTCTTCTCCAACATAAGGTTATCAAAATACTTATGAAGGTCAAAATTTATTAAATCAACAATCAAATATACATATGACAAATACAATGAAATAGATTACTTGACATCAATATTTCCATTAACCCACATTCAGATAATTTTATGTTTACACTGTTGATATCTTTAATGGTTACATAGTCTATATCTTTTATATCTTCAACAATATGTCAATACAGGATAATCTTACAGAGAACACAAATAGAGTTATTAGAGATAATCGATAATAATTTTAAATAACCTGGATTAAGTGCTGCTTCAACAGTCTTTCACTTGCTTTTGCAACAATGTCACAATGTCCACATCAACACGTGTCTCCCCCTCCACACTTGTGGAAAACATTGACGCACTATTATACTGTCGAAACCAACTTGAGCGCTCTCTTCACCATTTCAGCTCCTTCAAGCAGAACACAATTACAATAATTCTGGTACGTTCACTCTACTAGAATTTTCCTAGTGTATTCAGCATATTTTTCCATGATACATCAAACCACGAAAGACGATTCCCATGTCTTCCAGGTCATAGCAGTTAATCAGAGAACCAGTAGATTCAATAAACACATGAAAGGCACGCTTTGTCTCTGAAAAACATAATCAAGGGACAAGCACTTAGTTTTCCAGTTTATCACTTTATAGCTCCATTCTTGTTTTTATTCGAGTCTCAACTTAACAGTTTCCTGAAACAGTATTTATTTGCCCAATTACAGCTCACTGAATAATAAATACAACATGTGGAAACAATGGCGAGTGTTAGCATAATACACTCGAGCATCTTAGTTCAAACATTTGTAGAAATAAAAGTCAACTTACATAATACATCTCTACAAAACCGGACTTTCAAAAACTCCATAATATTCTTGCCTCGAGCGTTTACTTCAACTCAGACACTTTAAAAAATACTATCATAAGGAGGTTCCAAGGTCGGGTTACTCTGACAATTTAACAATTTTTATATAACAGTTAAATTTAAAAATAGAGAGAGGCAAATTTACATCGCACACGTAATATATTTGCATTGTATAAATAATACATCTGAAGCGTTGTGAGCAAGACGCAGCACTATAGGTAAAAGAGTTTGTTCTGCTGTTCTAAATAAATGTGGTGCGTTAACTATACATGTTCGTGAAAAGCAAAAGCCTGTGATATGCATGTAAGAATGAGATGTGAACGCAGTAAGTCTTTTATATGAATATAAGAATTATATGAGTGTAAGACTTTTCTGTGAACTCCGTCTTTCGTGAGCATTAAGTCTGTTTGGAGCTTATTAAATGTGTCGTGAACACAATGTGTTAAATGTGTCGTGAACACAATGTATTAAATGTGTCGTGAACACAATAAACCTGTAATGTACACGCGATGCGTGTGTATGTGTAAATCCGAAGGACGTGCACACAGTGAGCATGTTGTGAGCACGATCCGTTTTATGATGTGAAAATATTAAGTGTATGTGTTTTTTTTTAAAATGTGTTTGTGCTATCAGTATATTTGTGATGTAATCTAATAAGTCTTTGACGTGATCACAATGAGCGTGTTGTGAACACGATCAGTTTTTGAAAAGTGTGTTTGTGCTATCACTATATTTGTGATGTAATCTTAAGTCTTCGACGTGAACACAATGCATTGGTAATGTGTGAAACATAATACATCTGTGATTAGACCTGTGTATCCCTGTGTGCGTATGTATGTATATGTGTGTGTACGTGCGTATGTGTGTGTGTTATGTAAACATAATAAATTTTTGTGTGAACACTGCACGTCCCTGATGTGAAACAATATGTGGTGTGTAACCAATAACTTTGTGTTGTGAACTGAGTAAATCTGTGCTGACCATAGCTACCTTTTTATAGTGACATTTAAACGTGTTGTAAAATCAATAAATCTGTACAGTGGACATAATAAAAGTCATCTTTCGAAAAACAAGGGTAATGTGGACAAAATAAATCTGTGCTGTGAAAATAAATTAATATGGGTTGTTACTGTACTAAACTTTATGTTACGAACCAAAAGGAATAATGATCTTTTTGTTGTTTGAGTCATTGGATCGCAGTCAGATGGTGACCACATATCGACGTAGTTAAAACAATTGGAGTACGTTGTTAAAACAACTGGAGTACGTAGTTAAAACAACTGGAGTACGTTGTTAAAACAACTGGAGTACGTAGTTAAAACAATTGGAGTACGTTGTAGCTTGCTAAATTCAATCAGTCATTGTATTCAAAAATGTCGTGGCTGTTAAAACTAAAATTTGGAAAATCGAATTGTTTACTTGAATAGAGACTCAATCTGCCAGGCACAGAAAATGTGAAGGGGCTTGGGGGTAGGGGGCGGGGGAACAGGCGTGGGAGGGATGGAGGAGGACGAGAGCAGCTTTAGAAGATGACGAGGAGCATACAAAAGAATTCTCTTTCATCCTTGACCTTCATTATCCTTAATCTAGCTAGTTATTCTTATTGCAATATCTTGCCTATAATCATGAAGTTTTTTTTCTTTTTTCTCACTTTTTTTCCTCCTCGCAAAATAGTTTTCACTATTCTTAAACGAACGCCCGCTCAAGAATGCTCCTCCAGTATTCGCGTCTCGATCACTTTCGCGTTCTATCCTATAATCCCGTGAGCCGCGCCATGCACACAGCCAGGCCTAAGTTATTTTAGCGACGCATGCGCCGAACTAATCCTGGTGCGAATTCTTCAACACGAGTTGCAGTTTCGGCAATTTTCATGACGTAACCACGTGGAGTGAGGGGCAGGGGAGGCACCATTGTTCAGGCAAGGACCGATGAAACGCTTCTGACTAGGTCTCATTAAATATTAAACATTGCATGCGCTTAAATTCATTAGTTAGGCATTTTAAAAAATACCTAGTGTACAGATACAGATTTCGCAGTAGGATGCATAAGTGAACAGGGGAAAATAAAATTGATTTGATTGAATGTAGGGGACGCTTCAGGCTTCCGCCGTTTTCGCGCACGGGAAAATAAAATGAAATAAAGTATTTATTTATATAATTGGTCCTGCATTTTCTTAGGATGCATAAGTGAACAGGGGAAAATAAAATGAAATAAATGTTTATTTATATAGTCGGTCCTGCATTTTCTTAGGTCAGTCGGGAAGTACATAGGTAGAGGAAACAGTGGGTAGATGATTATTTAGATAGATAGATAGATAGATAGATAGATAGATAGATAGATAGATAGATAGATAGATAGATAGATAGATAGATAGATAGATAGATAGATAGATAGATAGATAGATAGATAGATAGATAGATAGATAGATAGATAGATAGATAGATAGATAGATAGATAGACGCAAAAGTTATAATATAGTCAGTCTTATGAATCTACATTGGCTCATTTACCGTGAAAAGAATTTGAGAAATTGTTGCCTTGTATGCTAATCATAGCTTAGAATTTCTTGCCCTAAACCCAACTACGGCATTCGCCCACCTCTTTACCCGAAAACCAGGTAAATCTAGTATTAAAGTGGGTGGAGTAGGGTGTTATACAGCCAAGATTCACTGACTGATCGTTGACGCAAAAAAACAACTTCACACTAACAAACTAAGAACGCAAACTACACAAGTTATCTTTGCATCAGAATCACTTCTAGCACTGCGGTAATATATTTCCACGACAAACACTGACAGTACAAAACATCACTCTTGACCGGATAAGGAATCATTTTTCCTTTGTTTCGTACATTCTACAAATGCTTTTCTCTTATGGTTTGATTAGCGAACTTAAAATTGCATATTTAAGTCAATTTAGTAATATGTTAAATACGGTTTTTATGTGATTTTGTAAATACCTAAAATATTTCATTACTACTGCTTTCTAAAGGAACTGGGTTTGTGAATTATTTCTTTCTTACTTTAAAAAAAAAAAATCTAATTCAGTCGCATTTTGTATATGTGTAGTCTCTTTCACTGACGGCTAAATATAGTCATACATTCCTTTTAGAATGCTTTTATTGGTTATAAAAATCTCAGCGGAGGAAGATGGATAGAGATATATGCATTACGTGAGATATGTATGTTATCGGTATAAACATCATCAAACAGTCTAAATTAACACACACAAAAATCTATTTCAGCCTAAGTAGCATGCAGCAGGAAATACATCCGGCTTTTAAGTCTGTTTCCTTGTGAGATACATAAACAATGATCTGTTACGGTTAAGGTTAAGTTAAGGTCCGTATTTGAGTGTGTCTCTATGTGTGTATTTTACTCTACACTCTGCATTCTAAGAGTGTGTAGTTCTATGGACGGAAGAGGTATTGTGCCATGGTAGTGTTGAAATGATATTTAGTGTCTGTCCGCAATTAATGCTAAGACTGGCGACTTAAGAAAGATACGATAGGTCAGAAATCTCCACCCCATTCAAATAGCCTCAGGACCTGAGAATAAGGACTTTCGTCAAATTTAGCCGGTTACAACCTTATATCCTGCTTAGACAACCTCTTCACTTGAGAACAGCGACTTCAGATATCGCGAGTGAGGTGGTGCTATGCCACACAAAGACTGACACAAAACAGTGGTAATAAGGGACAAAGTGGGACGTCAGGAAATCATCGTCTCGCTAAGAAAGGCCCCTATCGATACATCAGCTCCATGTTTAGTGGACTATTGTTATTTCCCTTGACACTCTCGGATTCTCGCGCTTGAAGTGAAATCACGACCACAGCATTATGGTATGTTATCGCTAAGCGCATTAGATTTTTATTTCTTCGAAGCACAATTTCCGGAATCTTTTCTGTAAGCCGGATTAATCCGGATTTCTAAGTTAAAACAGTATATCGCCAATCCTTGCTAAGATGGATTAGTCAGAATCTCGCTTGACTTTGGTGGAAAATTATCACACGATAGAGAAACATATTATAGGCACACACTTCCATTTGTTCTCGTACACCTCTCCCATGGATACAAGACAGATGGATGGATGGAGAAAGAAAGAAAGAAAGAAAGAAAGAAAGAAAGAAAGAAAGAAAGAAAGAAAGAGATGCGCTAGATAAAAAAAAATTGAATGAATACAGATTATCCTAACTTATGAAATAAAAATGCTTTAAACTGATTAGCTGTTTGTGTGAGCACAGCTGAATAGTATTCACACACACACACACACACACACACACACACACACACACACACACACATACACACACACACATACACACACACATACACACACACACACATACACACACACATACACACACACACATACATACACACACATACACACACACACACACACACACACATATATGTATGTATGAATGCACACGTACTAGATTAAAAACATTGAATAAATATCGATTGTCCTAACTTATGAAAGTAAAGATGCTTTTAATTGATTAGCTGTATGTGTGAGCATAGCTAAAGATCATTCACCTAACACCGTCATCACTACGACAACCTCGTCCTTCAGATACAATAACAACGGCGTTTTTTGATGCACTTTCTCTTTGTGAACTGGTCAGCAAACACTAGCACGTGCTGGAGATGAATAACGCCGCTCACGTTTGTAATAGAATTGAATTTCAGGTGTGAATACCCACACGCATTGTCATTTTTATATTAATTAGAAATTCATCTAGTGGTGTGCATTTTTTTTTTATTATTTGCCAAAAGTATCCACGATTTAGCAAAACGCCTTCGCTGATCAATAATGTGTCATGCTTCGCTTCAAGTTTACATCTCACTTGTGAAAGTCTTTACTGAACCTGTGTCCTTTGCTGTTGATGCAGTTCACTTTAGTTACCTATAGTGATTTCCATCACTGCAATTTTTTTTTTCTTTCTGAAGGCGTCTTTTTGGTTCGTGCTACGTGACTATATATACATTCTAGAGAGATAAGTCACAATTACTCAACTGTAAGTAGGTGTGGGTTTTTTACTGGTCAGAAAAACAATACAGCAAATTTACAGTGATAATGCAAATGTTTCAGAACGTCAATATTATCAACCCTTTTAGCCACCTTACATGTATTGCATGTTTGTAAGTATTTATGCATTTATAGTATTGAATGTATGCGTATTTAAGTGAGTACATGTACGTATGTATATATATATATATATATATATGTTTTATTTGTATATATGTATATACATGTTTGTGTGTCTGTATTTTATATATAGTTAGTCAAATGAACATTATTCTGTTGGCATATCATTAATAAGGTTTCAGTTTAAACAGCCAGTCAGTTTTGCCATCACGCACTTTAAAAGTGTATATCTACAAGAAAGTACAGCCAGTCAGTTTTGCCATCACGCACTTTAAAAGTGTATATCTACAAGAAAGTACAGCCAGTCAGTTTTGCCATCACGCACTTTAAAAGTGTATATCTACAAGAAAGTACAGCCAGACAGTTTTGCCATCACGCACTTTAAAAGTGTATATCTACAAGAAAGTACAGCCAATCAGTTTTGCCATCACGCACTTTAAAATTGTATATCTACAAGGCATTAAACTGTCTCGTCTTATCAAGTCAGTGTGATTACCAGAATAAATTGAAATGTTGAGCTGATGAAGTTTTGTCACATTTGTACGTCATTAGACATCGCTCTCTTAATGGGAAGCGTGAATCAGTATGGCCGTATATGGTCGCCTTTGACATTGTTGTCATGACAAAGATGTCATCGCTAGGATGCTTGAATCAGTATGGCTGTATATGGGCGCTTCAGAGACTGTTGTCATGACAAAGATGTCATCACTTGGGTGCTTGAATCAGTATGGCTGTATATGGGCGCTTCAGAGACTGTTGTCATGACAAAGATGTCATCACTGGGAGGCTTGAATCAGTATAGCTGTGTATGGACGCTTCAGAGACTGTTGTCATGACAAAGATGTCATCACTGGGAGGTTTGAATCAGATTTGTTGAATAGGGCCGGCCAAGAGACTCGGAGTGAGGAATATGGGCCGATCGCGCAGTAAGTTGAAACGAGTCCTTGCAGGTGTTGTGAAAGTAGAGGGAATTTCAAGGTCATGGTTCCAGCTGGAAGTTTAAAAAGTCGAGAAATTTTAGTCACCAGTTTACGTATTTGCGACGATTGAGTGTGGTGACATTGTGTGAGTCCACGGGCATTTTTTTTTGTTACAGGGAACGATGCGACAGGGGCGATCATTGACATGCAGAAATCTGCTGATTGTACGTAAGGAACAGACACTTTCGCTCTGCGACGCCATTCCTCCGGCTGCCATGAACTATGTTAATATTTGCATGAATTAAAACAATGAAATAGCTATTCCGTTTAACGAGACTGATTTTTGCTTGCCGAGTTCGACCTTTGACATTCGACCGAGATCTATAATATATTGACAGTGTATACCTTTCTAGAATAATACGTTCCTTTTCTTTACAAAAAAAAATAATGTTGATATTCGACCTAGATTTCTAAATGTTAATGGCTTCCATAAAAATCAGTACTTTACGTATTATAAAAGCTAAGCGGGATTTACTGTTCTTTCCTGTTGAAATGAAGCTCTTCACCGTGTTGAGCTCACTAAGCGCCAAAGTAAATGCATCTTAGTGAATGACAAGACATTGTCAGTGAGGCGGTGAAATTCAGGAAGATGGCGAAAAATACGACTTTTAAACCGCTTTGAAAACACAGCTCGTGGGTGGCAAACAGCAATTTAAGCGCATATGACAGGTAGCCTGTTAGGGTTGTGTGTGTGAGAGTTTAAATAATCAGTAGCTTAGCCTGCGCGTTTTTCTTGCCTGTTGGAGTGTGTGAGAGTATGATTATTTCTTGAACGCTTCACTTACAGGATAGTTGACAAATAAATTAATTCCTCCTTTATAACGGAATGTATAACTATTTGTTTATTTACCGCAGAATATTACAACGATATCCAGTTCCGAACAGGAGCAGGCGTATTCACCTAATACTTATACGATCATATCACTACTCTGCGTTTCTGCCTCTTATAACTGATATATGACGGATCATGTGGCAATAAGGTATGCTGTTTTTTCGCTCTGATAATACTAAACAATGTATATTATTACGATATCAGAGCGAAAAACAGCATACCTTATTGCCACATGATCCGTCATATATCAGTTCACAATGCTAATTATCTGTCTTCACGTAGAACCATGGAACCTGTTCCACATGACACACTTTTATCTGTTGTCGAATTTACACTTGTAACCAGTTTTGTCTGCTAAAACTGCCCAGTCTTATTTGATGAATGAATATTTTCTCCACATAAAATCAATATATGTTTCACAGCATGAGTGTACAAAATCGGGATAAAATATTATTCATTAACACATAGTATCGTGTGTGTATTATTTAAAAATGCATAAATATCTGCAAGCTTAATATTCTGTAAAAGTAAATTACGGCAACAATTTTCTTGAACTGAACTGCACATATGCAAATGCAGAGAGTGAATACATTTTTATACAATAGTCTATACGAAGTAGACAGAAATATGACACGGTTTTGAAAGAAGATATTTAGAAATACACAACTACCACAACCGGTTCTAAACTAGGCCCTTAAACAGTACACGAATGTAATGCAGAAAGATCTAGCACACTAAAGAAATCTTACAGAAATAAGAAAGAGATCCATTGAAAGAGATCCTACAGATACACAGAAAGATACTACACATAGAGAGAAAAATATAGAGAAAAAAACATAACACCCACTGAGAGACTTTACAGATGTGCAGAAAGATCACACCACACTAAACGAAACTTACAAATATAGAAATTACATATATAAGATTCTACCCCACTGAAAAAGACCTTAAATGTATATAGAAAAATCCTATCACACTGAAAGAGAACTCATATGCTCACAGAAAAATTCTATCACACTGAAAGAGAACTCACAAAAATACAATTTTACCTCAGTGAGAGAGACCTTATAGATATACAGAAAAATCGTATCACCATATAGAGAACTCACAGAAATAAGATTCTACCTCAGTAAAAGAGACCTTATTTGATTCAAAAAAATCATATCACTCTGAAAGACACATAGATATATACATATTGAAAGATTGAAAGACACATAGATATATATATAGACCGTATCAAACTTTAAGACAGATATGAAAAAGGGATTGCTTGAAACAATGATATTTTAAACAGAGGTTCATGCTCTTCAAACGATCTTTCATTTATAAAGTATTAATTTTCTGCAGTCTGATGACAACAAGACACCGAAGAAAGCCTTTTTATCTTTTGTTTTAAGTCTCTTAAGTGACCTACACTCACTTTTCAGATCGCTCAAATACTGCTCGAAACTCTAAGGCGATCGGTTTGAAATTAGAAGCGCAGTACCCTATTATTTGCATAGCCTATTATTGACAATTTATCATTCGTCCAAGCGGACTTTGATTTAGCAGAGCTCCTACGTAAATGTAACCACTTTCAGTTTCGTCTCCAACTTCTAAGGACCTTTTGCTCTCCTAAACTACAATTATAATTCTGCGCACAATCAATGGATACGAATCAAAATCTACAGACTTTTCTGTAGCAGACTGCACACGGGGGAGGGTGCCGAAGCTTTTCTCCGAAGATTCTGCTGATGTCCATCTCCATCACCACTATCCATCGCCACTCCCCACCCCTGCAGTTATATTTTAGCCATGATTCTTTTTTTAGAAAACCGATTAATGATGTTACATCACTGAAGAATACATACCGGATAGTGAGTGACATGTTCCTTCCTTCACGAATTAACTAGAGTCCGTGTTTCTACTAATTAAGTATAGCGAGGTTCTTACATTCACGAATCAACTATAGCGATGTTTCTACATTCACGAATTAACTATAGCGATGTTTCTACATTCACGAATTAACTATAGCGATGTTCCTACATTCACGAATTAACTGTAGCGATGTTCCTACATTCACGAATTAACTATAGCGATGTTCCTACATTCACGAATTAACTATAGCGATGTTCCTACATTAAAGATTTATAATAAATGATGCCGCAACTGTCTAGAATATCAAACAGTGCTGTGTGTGCATGCACAAGTATAACAAAATATAATGATGTCCTGACCTTCCAAATACTAGTGACGTCCCAAAACTTCATGGTCATTGCACAAGTATAACAAAATATAATGATGTCCTGACCTTCCAAATACTAGTGACGTCCCAAAACTTCATGGTCATTGCACAAGTATAACAAAATATAATGATGTCCTGACCTTCCAAATACTAGTGACGTCCCAAAACTTCATGGTCATTGCACAAGTATAACAAAATATAATGATGTCCTGACCTTCCAAATACTAGTGACGTCCCAAAACTTCATGGTCATTGCACAAGTATAACAAAATATAATGATGTCCTGACCTTCCAAATACTAGTGACGTCCCAAAACTTCATGGTCATTGCACAAGTATAACAAAATATAATGATGTCCTGACCTTCCAAATACTAGTGACGTCCCAAAACTTCATGGTCATTGCACAAGTATAACAAAATATAATGATGTCCTGACCTTCCAAATACTAGTGACGTCCCAAAACGTCATGGTCATTGCACAAGTATAACAAAATATAATGATGTCCTGACCTTCCAAATACTAGTGACGTCCCAAAACTCCATGGTCATTGCATAAGTATTGACCCAGCATACATGAATAATAAATACTGATGCCCCTACCTTCATGAATAATAAATAGTGATGGCCTTGTCTTCTTGAATCCTACTTAGTGATGACCTTTGTTTCCAGAACAACATAGAAGGGAGATTTTACCATCATGAATACTCAGTAATATTGGTTCATTACATTATTTAATATATATTGAAAATATTATTTTATTATATTATTTCATATTTAACAGCAAAGTTCGTGTTTTCTTAATACCAAAGAGTTAGCTTTATATTCGCTTTATCTAAGTAGTGAGATTTTTGCCTTCCGAAACGAGTTATTCATATAGCATACTCTGTTAACTACCAAAGAATTATTTTCAACTTTTTATTAACAAACAGCACTTTACTTTTGAGTACCAAATAGCCATGATCATACTCTCTTCAATACTGAATAGCGATTTTCGTTTCTTTTTTTGAATACCGAATAGTAACTGTCGTATTTTCATCAATCAAATAGCGATTTTCATCCTATTTTGACTACCAAATGGCGATTTTCAAACTTGCTTGAATATCGATTTTTAATATTCTCTTGAACACTAAATGACGGATTTTAATACTTGAATATCGAATAACATTTTTATGCCCTTAGAACAACAATCAGCAAAAAAATGAAAGAATAAAAGAAAATCAAAACATCAATAATGCTTAATGAACTGGGTTCCCACAAATCCGTAGGTACATTAACTACAGCACTGACCAATTTATCATGCCATGCTTGTCTTATTTCTCTGCCACAAAACAACTCACATTGTGCTGACATAGCTCACTTCCTCGTTCTAGAAATGACTGTTGAAAATTGATGACAGATGCAATATAATAACTGACTGATGATGTGTTATTACTGACTGACGATGTGTTATTTACTGACTGATTGTGGCGTTATAATATGTTCTGCTCTATTAGGATTATTATTATGAATACCTTTATCATTTAATAGACATAATCACTTATCAGTGGTTAGATTTAGGATTTGTTTCCAACACGAATTCCACACTCACACACCACTATAAGTAACGTACTACAACACACAATTTATCTGTTCGCAGGTGGAACTTCTTACTTAAGGAGTAATGTAATTTATCAACTTGCTAATATTCATCCAATCATTGACTCGTCATACCCCCCCTCCCATCCACCCACTGACTATTCCAGACATGTATCAATTAACATGCATTAGAAGGGATTAACAAAAGTAAAGATTTATTATAAAAATAACCTTATCATAAATAGATACAACTACGTTTTAAAACAGTCACACACACACCCACACACATATATATATTACTAAATAATGTTTTTCTCATACACAATCAATATTAACAATGACTACTTTGAGGGAACAATCTCTAATCAATGTTTATAGTCTTTTCATAGTGCTGGAAAGGAGAAAGATAAGAGATAAATGACTGAGTTAATGACCTGTTCTGCTGGCCACCATATATCGCATCATAAAGAAACACGTGTGGATAGTTCATAATAGTCGATAAGACACCAGGGCTTGTTTCACTTATGTATGTAGTCTGTTGAGTACTCTTTGAATCCTCCTGGCAATAGAAAACGATGATGGCAGACGTCTCCACTCTCACCACCCTTGGGATTTCCAGGCACCACCCTTGGGATTTCCATGGTAGATATTAGCCTGACAAGATGACACACATATTTCACCGGTATCTCTCAAGACAAAAGCCACGTCAAAGATTCCAACATCAAGATGAACAAGTCAACACAAGAAGAAAAAGGGGGAAAAAAGGAAAAGTATGCCCTGAAAACATTCAAGTGCAAAACTTTTAATTCAATTATGTCCTATACTCTCTCAACCTCTCTCCAGTCACTCTTACATGTCTGCAAGAGAATTGTTAGCCCTCTTATATACTTCACTAATGCATAATCAGTCTAACATATACATATCAATCAAAAATATACAGTATATCAAAATCAATACATGAACAATAATTCTAAAAAAACCAAATTATTCTAAATTCATTCTCGCATTTTGATTTGACAACTCACAACAGATCATGGTTTGCCTTAGAACCGAACTTTGAATATCGATCACAAGTACTGCAAAAGGGTTTGACCAGGTATTTATTAACTTGGCATCAGCTAACCAGAATCACTCATTTACATTCCCAGCTACGGCATTCGTCATTCAAAACTGTGTACTTAAACTTCTGAACAGGACTCATCTCTTTATTCAGATGCTGCCTGTGTCACCATTCCAGCCCCGTCCATCAGTCAGTCAATTGTGCTTGGAACTACATGAATCAGAAATTTTCCCTTCTATCGGATTTAGCTTACAAAGAAGTGTGAAAAAATAAATGGTCATCTACACCTCTATGTTAATCATATTACGTTAAACAAGAGTGACTTCTGAGCATCACACTGACCATGCAACTCTACAGACCAACTGTCTGTATTTACATCACCGTTTAATATTACTACTGATCACAGGTTGTTTGGGACTATCAAATAAACATTTCATTTACAGACTGACCATTTAGAATAGCCAATCAACCATTTCTAATTACTGATTGACAAATAATAATTACCAAATGATCATTTAGAATTATTAACTGATCAATTGTAATTTTGGATGGAACAATTGTGATTGCTGACTGACTATTCATAATCATTGTCTGGCCAAATATATTATCTGATAAGTCAATTATAAGTGTTGACTGATCGTTTATTATTACTGAATGATAATTTCTAATTATTGATCAGCCATTTATAATTACTGACTGGTCAATTATGTTTATTTGCTGATCATTTATAATTATTTACTGATGATTTATAATTAATATACTGACCAATGATAGACACTGATCGGTCCCATACTTAGAGATTGATTAAATTATATAAATCTATATATATTTTAGTTATTTACTGATTATTTATAACAACTTAACAATAATTTATAAGTACCGACTGACCAATACATAACTGATTTTCAGGATACAGAACAAAGCGCATGACTCAAAGCATTCCCTTGAGGTGACCACTGACTCCAGTCATCAGGCAAAAAATTCATGCATGCACGCATGCTCACACAAAACACACCCCACCCCACCCACCAACATACACACCACCACCACTATCACCACCCACCAATATACACACCACCACCACTATCACCACCCACCAATATACACACCACCACCACTATCACCACCCACCAATATACACACCACCACCACTATCACCACCCACCAACATACACACCACCACCAAAATCACCACCCACCAATATACACACCACCACCACTATCACCACCCACCAATATACACACCACAACCACTACCACCACCCACCTATATACACACCACCACCACTATCACCACCCACCAACATACACACCACCACCACTATCACCACCCACCAATATACACACCACCACCACTATCACCACCCACCAATATACACACCACAACCACCACCACCACCCACCAACATACACACCACAACCACTACCACCACCACTATCACCACCCACCAATATACACACCACCACCACTATCACCACCCACCAATATACACACCACCACCACTATCACCACCCACCAACATACACACCACCACCACTATCACCACCCACCAACATACACACCACCACTACTATCACCACAACCACTATCACCACCCACCAATATACACACCACAACCTCTACCACCACCACTACCACCACCCACCAATATACACACCACCACCTCTACCATTAGCATTAATTTAAAAAATTTTGAGAAATGCTTTAAATACTTATATAAAGAAGCAATGACTATCAAATAATGCATTTGAAACCATTAATTAGCAGAAATTGCTACTTTAAACATTTATACTGATACGTTTTCAAATCATAAAGCTAATAAATTACGTACCTTTAATAAGTTATGTATCTTCAATAAATTATAACGTTTATGCATGTAGATATTAGAATATTTTATAAACAAAGCAGTACCATTTTTTTTTTCAAATTGTCATACGAGAAGAAATAGCAAATACTTTATGAAGAAGAATCCACTTTTAAATGTCTATTGAGAATCTATCAAGATTTTTCAAATATATCTGAGCGATGGTAGTGTCTGAAAAGCAGTAAATTTAAAGTAAAGTTCCTGAAAATACAAAACTGGTTTGAACAAGTCAATTCGCTTACAGGTTTCCCAGAGTTTTTGAGACTGTGCAAAATTGACCATTCTACAAATATCAACTGATGCCTCAGAACATAGGATTTTGTGAATTCAATAGAAATTGCATATTGAAGGAAAGCAGGTTTATGGAATTCAGCTTAGAGTTCGTATTGTTTACGCTCTTACCCAGAATCAATTTTGCATTTCAACGCTTTAAGGATTTAAATCACTTAAATGGATTTCCACAGAACTATCCCACACAACAGAAGAATAGATTAAATGATGTTTGTGTGTGAGCATTATTGTCTGTGCATATATTTTACCTGTTTGTGTCTTTTGTCCAATTCTTGTCTATTTGTGTATATTTTACCTGTTTGTGTCTTTTGTCCAATTCTTGTCTGTGTATATTTTTTACCTGTTTGTGTCTTTTGTCAATTCTTGTCTATTTTTATTTTACCCTGTTTGTGTCTTTTGTCCAATACTTGTCTATTTTTGTTTTACCTGTTTGTGACTTTTGTCCAATTCTTTTCCTAGTTTGTTTCGGATTTTATTTGGTTTAGTTAATTTCCCGCTTATTTAGATTTAGTTATTTTTTATGGCTTATTTTGTTTGTTTATAGGCTCTTTGTATTTTAATAGTTTGTGTGGTTATTTCAGTGGGGTTATTTTCTCCCTTTCTTTATTTTTTGCTGTTGTTTGATCATCCATTTGTTATTAACAAATTTATGAATTTACATTATTATCAAAGTATAATTTAATCATCCACAGACACTGACGCCAATAAAGGGTGTCTTGCTTTTCTTGCTTGAAATTTCTGTCCAAGATCAAAAAGGTTGTTTCCATTTTCATTCAAAGACTGAATCCCGAGTTTTAGTGTTTGATGTAGAGGCAAGTGTGTGTGTGTAATTACAAGGGAAGGTTAGCGCCCTTTTTTTTTTTTTTAATGAAAAACTGACCCTATATTAATTATGTTTTTTCTTATAAATAGCAAAAAAAAGTTTGTACTGAGACAGGGGAAAACATATTTAAAGAAATTGCTAATTTTATTGTATTGTTTATTTTGTTTAGTTTTATGGCTACCAGGGAAACAATTTTATTTCAGGTTTCTAATCCTTGTCGTTGTGTTTGTTTGTTTACATTCTAGAACAAAAATAACACAGGATATTTTTCGCTCACTAAATTTTTTTTGCATCATTTTCCTGTTGATTCATTAAATGTTTACGATGACCTTTGAATAAAACTTTGTATTTTATTTTATCTTGTTATTGGTTTTGATGACAGTGTTGGTTTAAGACAGTTTGCTGATAATTTTTGGTTCGCAAGAAGGAATTGTTTTTAATAAGGAAATGTAATAACACTACATAATACAGGCATCGTATTATTGGATTTGATAATAATAATTTAACTTATCTGTTACGTCATTATAATATTTTTGTGTCATACTTTATTTTGCTTGTAACGTTTCAGTTAAGGAAATTGACCGTGATGCGTTATCCATTCGTCCCTGGATAATTTAGAATAACAATCTTTGTTCTTAGTCTCTGGCCCAAATCGTGAAATTGAGCCTGGATAATTTAGAATAACAGTCTTCGTTCTTAGTATCTGGCCTAAATCGTGAAATTTGGCCTATATAATTTAAAATGACAGTCTTTGTTTTAGTCTGACCCAAATCGTGAAATTGAGCCTATATAATTTAAAATGACAATCTTTGCTTTAAGTCTCTGGCCCAAATCGTGAAATTGAGCCTGGATAATTTAGAATGACAGTCTTTATTCTTAGTCTCTGGCCCAAATCGTTAAATTGAGCTGAATAAAAGTCTATTAAGGATTGTGTTTTTTACTCTTTAAATCTCTTTGGCCCAATCTGTATTAGTATGCTGAATAACAGTCTTCAAATGAGTGTGCTTTTACTCTTTAAATCTGTTAGGACCACCTTTGTTAGTACGTTGGATAACAATCCTCAAAGAACTTGTTTTTATTCTAAAGTTTATCTGACCCAATTCGTGCCAATGAGTTGAACAACATTCCTTAAAAGGCTTTGTTTTGCTCTTAAGTCTCTTTGGCCCAATTTGTGCCATTAAGTTGGATAACAATCTTCAGAGGGCTTGGTTTTTAATTTAATGTTTATATGGCCCAATTCGTGTCAATAACAATCTTTAAAGGGCAATCTTTATAATGTTTATATCGCCAATTCGAGCCAATAAGTTGAATAACAATCTTTAAAGGGTTTGGTTTTTATTTTAATATTTATATGACTCAATTTATGCCAATAAGTTGAATAAAAATCTTTAAAGGGCTTGATTTTTATTTTAATGTTTATAGGGTCCAATTCGTGCCAGTAAGTTGAATAACAATCTTTAAAGGGCTTGGTTTTTATTTTAATGTTTGTATGGCACAATTCGTGCCAATAAGTTGAATAACAATCTTTAAAGGGCTTGTTCTTACTCTTAGTCTCCATGCTCGTACCTGAGTAAGTACTAGATAAAATGACTTCAAATTAAGACTGCTAATGGAGTACAATATTGTACATTTCGAAAAATAGAATTAAATTTCTGAATTACGCAAAGAGGTATTTTGATTTGTACAAAAAATAAATTTGAATGAATGAAACCGAACTCATTTGAGCCAAAATGTTGTGACGTACGCGACCACATGAGTTTTGAGATGGAAGGGATTTCGTGTAGTGAAGGGGAGCTACAATTCGGTTAAGAGTTCTGTCGCCCTCGCCCACCCCCATCCACCCCATCCACCCCGAAAAAAATAAAACAGGACATATAAATCTAGGAGTTGTTACGAAAAGAGAGAGTACATTTGTGGCACTTCGCACTTTCTTTGTTTTGTTGTCTAAAATAATCTACTCGCCATTACTGTTGCTATCAAAAGTTTCAGAGTTGTTTGCCCCTACACATCGACGTAACTTGTCGAACGTTCTATATCACAGCGCCACCTATTTCCGTCATGAACATTAATGTTACTTTTTTTTTATTGTGATTAATGCAGAGTAAGGATCGCAACTCTCAATCATGTTATCGATGTCAGGTGGTAATATTCGAGTTTTAAAATTCTGTCCGATGAAAATTTTATGTCCACTGGAATTTGGATTGCTTAATAAGAATTGTATGCGAATATTTATTTAAACTAAATTAGCTATATTAATGCGTATTTTGAATTCACAGAGTGTATATCCGTCCCCTAGCAGTTGGACGAGAAACATGAAACGATATCTGTGAAATAAGCATGGATGCATCATTTTTTTTTTTTATGTTTCTTTAAATATAAAATACTTTTAAAAAATCATCTGAAAAATTGACATTACGAAAGAGCAACATTTACTGAATATTTTCGCTTATTTGTTTTAAAGGAGTGAATTACAGTTGTAACGATAATTTTAAAAAGCAGAAGTATGACAAATTTGACCAACACCCTCATACCTGCTTAAGAACGACTTTTTCAGTTAGACTGCCTAGTGGTTACGATTGACGAACGCAGAGATAAAATTATAACACTAGATCCAAGGAGATTGAAATGACGGATGACTGAATGAACAGACAGGAGGGTAGGTGATTGGATGATAAGAGACGCATGGATAGCTGTGTGGAAAAATAAAGTGATGGTTGGATTAAATTATGAAAAGATGAACAGATTGCTGGGACGTTAGAATAAGGAATGGGGCGGGGGGTGAATGGGTAATGAAATTTAGATAGATAGATAGATAGATAGATAGATAGATAGATTTAGATAGATAGATTTGAAAAAATAATAATAAATTTGCTTTAAAATATCTGCATCACTAAAATTAAAAAAGGTCTTTGAAAATTTCAACTATTTTCACCACTATTATAATAAATTCGTTACACATTTAGCACATGCACACACACACACACACACACACACACACACACACACACAGAGAGAGCAAGCACACACAAGCGTACGCACACACTATAAAGCGATGAAAATTGTCGAAGCACTAAGAAATCAGTGAGTGGGATGTGGGATAGCAGTGCGCCGATATAGAGATCGTAACGACATTTGTTAGAACCCCCACTTCCGGTCGCCATAACGGCACTCGGTTTGAAGTGTAGAGAATAACGCTCTCTGTATCGTTTGCCAAGCGTGCAGCAGAAAGCTTCTCGACAAGGCCATGTGGGAGATGGAATGCGCTGCATTCAATCATGATGTTCGTCTCCAGTGGAGGACGGTTGTGTTGTTTGTAGTCAGCAACGAGTCAACAAAAGATCCCCCGCCGAGAATTGAGGACGATGGCTGCCTGCACCAGGCTAGGAATTGGACACTACCCAGGAAATATATACCTTTTAGTCTATTGGGAATGAAAGAAAACAGAAAAGAAAAAGGTCAACAAATAGAAACACATATCAAGAATATTTTTAAAATTTTAAAGTGATTATGAAACAGCCATTGAAATTCAAAGTATTTAGTTAGATTTTGTTTGTTTAATACAAACTCACACAGCGAGACATTTTATTTCTTATTCGTGGTTTTTTGTTTTTTTTGTTTTTTTGACGTTTAATAAAAATTGTTTTATTATGAATGAGATAGAAAGAAAAAAACACAATGTGACAAAAGAGACAGTTCTAACAGGACAGGGGCGACATGGATCGCATCTATCCATTAAAGGTAATAAATCTTAGTTAAGATCCATTAAAGTTAATAAATATTAGTTAAGATCCATTAAAGGTAATAAATCTTAGTTAAGATCCATTAAAGTTAATAAATATTAGTTAAGATCCATTAAAGGTAATAAATCTTAGTTAAGATCCATTAAAGTTAATAAATCTTAGTTAAGATCCATTAAAGTTAATAAATATTAGTTAAGATCCATTAAAGGTAATAAATCTTAGTTAAGATCCATTAAAGTTAATAATCACTTAGTTAAGATCCATTGAAGTTAATAAGCCCTTAGTTAAGATTCTCGGGTGCAATAACTGCCTCAAAAAAGGGGAAAGAAAAGAAAAACTGTCATATTTTATTTGATACATTTTTTAAATCGTTTCGTTTTTTACTTTTGTATTTCATACATTTGCAAGTTTTAAGTTCCTAATTAAAAATGACAAACTACCTCTAATGTTTTAATTCTAAAGTTATCATCATACACATTTACAGTTATTGGGTGCAACCGAACAAATATAAACTGCCTCTCTCTCTCTCTCTCTCTCTCTCTCACACACACACACACACACACTTACACACACACACATACACACACACGCACGCACGCACACATACACACACGCGCACACACACACACACACACACACACACACACACACACACACGCACACACACGTACGCACACACACACACACTTACTCTCTATGCCAATATTGTTTAAAATAAACCTGTAATTTTGTAGCGTTAATTTATTCCATTTATTTACAATTAAAGCGACTATAATAAAGACTTTGTCATTAATCATTTACTTATATTTTTAATTTACAATGAAACATACTTCGAAAGAAAAAACTAAAACATTGTTGAAAGCTAATCCAGGTCGACCTGCAATTAAACTAATCCACAAATGTCCTTACTATTTCTCTGTCACAGAAAATCCCCTGTAAGAGAAATCTGGAACAAATTTATGCAAGTGTTCTTGTAAACAATGAAATTCATAATGTTACAGATGTTTATCTGAATAAGCAAGCAATTACCTTCAAACAGAATGGAACAAAAATCAATTGTATATTAAATTAAGCATTCTTTGATATTCCTAGGTATTCATCCTTGACCTAATTATTAATAATACGTTAACTAGTCCTGAGTGTTTATTCTATTTTGCGAATTCATTTATTTGACTCTTATAAAAGTGTAATTTGCGTTCAAATAATGACGTCACTTGTGTGTAAGTAACTATCTAGGAGTACATATATTAGTGTTGTCGTCAACGTCTACTATCTGTAAATTGTTACAGTTCGACTTACCCATCATTTTGAATCAAAATGCAACTCACCTTCACAGTTGATTTCTTTCTGTAAAAATAAATAGGTTTAATGTATTCTAAAACTGCTTTATTTGTTTGCTGTTATTCATCCATGTCACACATAAAAGTACAAAGTGACTCATGACAACTTGACAAATGGGGCTTAACTCGTGGTCGTATCAGTTTTCTTCCACTCTTGCCTTGTCTTGCACAATCTATTTTTTATTTTAATTTTGAATGCACATATGAGTGCTGAAATTGTCCAGGGCCTTGTGCGGTAAACATTTTAAAACCATTTTCTGCTTAGTCCTCCCGGACATAATGCAAACAAATTCCTTCCCGGACATAATGCAAACAAATTCCTAATTCTTTGGAATAATCTGAGTGTCATTGGGAATGACCTTGAGGTCAAGGATGGTCACTATGTCTCTCTGTTCGTCAGGAAACAACCAAATTCTTTAAAAGGCTGCCAGAGGTTAGGTCAAACATATTCCTTGGAGATTTCTTCAGTCTCTTTTCAACAGTCAGATAGTCATCACGTGGTCTCCTCACAAATGTTTAGAAATCTATTTTCCATTCTCTGAATTATTTTTTTACATTTTTGCATATTTGCATTTCTGTTTTGAATTATGATTTTGATATTTTATTTTTTATTTGACTGATGCTGATGTTTTTGCTGGTGGTTAATACACTTGATCTGTTGTTGTTATGGTAATTAGTTAAATAAGTAAATCTAATTACATTGAATAGTGACATTGTAAAACTCTGGGTTCTCACTGCCTACAGCCCTCGTTTTGATTTATGGTTGATTAGGTTAAGCGGAATTTGATTCTCGTTCCTATATACACACCGCTTAGAATTATTGTAAACTAGACCATTTATTTTTCCGAAATGGCCATTCCAGAAGAACTTATTAAACAATGGTTGAGCGATGGCTGTAAGTTAGCTACAAACCTTGGTTTTGATGGGGAAAACGTGACAAATATATTCAGGAATATATGGCAGAGCAGAAAGTGCTGTAATTTGAAAAGAAAAAAAGAACAGAAAGTGGATAAAGAAAAGAAAGGGAGTGAAAACAAGAGAGAGCAAAAAATAGAGAGAAGAGAGAGAAAGAGAAGAAGAAAGAGAGAGAAGAAAGGAAAGAGAAGAGAGAGAGAAAAGAAAAGTTGGAGAAAGAAATACGTGAATTAATATTGAAGGAAAAATGGTTAGAAGTTGAATGAGAAATGACTATTAGGCAACAAGACACACACTTGCAAATGCATGCTATTGCGCCGTTAGCCGAAGCACCGAACCGCGAAAGCAGTGCAAAATTCCATTTTTATACCTTTTTATTAAAACACCAAAACAATTGAAGATTATTTTCGAAATTTGTAAAAGTCATATCAGCCTCAAATATTCCATAGAAGAAGTGGTTTTAACCTGTGGAACCTCTTATGCGATGACAGGATGGGTTAGTTTTGGAAAAAATACCAGAAAATAACTTAATTTTTGAAGAATATTAAAGATAAATGCTGTTTTTCCACGTTTCCAGTGAAACTTAAAGAAAACGGTTTAGACAGTTTTCACGTGAGTTGTGCGAAACTTTTACCCAAACCGCCGACAGATTGAATTATTTATTAACGCGTTGGCTGGAGTTAGAAAAAATAGATGCAGACAAACCAGAAGAAATTAAAACGATTTTTCAAAGATCACTTGTTACGGATGTGTTCACCGTCATTGACAGCGTTCACTAAGGACAGAGAGGCCGTGAACTTTGCAGAATGGGTAAAGGATGCAGATATTTACAAAAGTGCTCATGGAGTTCAAACCCCTAGAGAGAAAATGCAAACAAGCTTTCACACACACACACACACACACACACACACACACACACACACACACACACACACACACACACACACATACACCTGTCGAATCTGCGCCATCGGCCTGACACTATAATTAACTGTCTACAAGTATATATTTTTGTTTTTGCATTTTGTGTATGTGTCTTCACTATATATGTCATTATTTGTATTTGATCAATGTTGAATTGCTGTGTAGTGTGTAGGTAATTGTTTTGTTAATAAATTATATTTTTTTAATTGTCAACACCCTCGACCTGTGTTATATTATAACTGGGTTAAAAAAAGTTAGAGTGGTTACTTAATAAGTGACAAGCAGACAAGATGGGTGGTATAGCCTTTCACGATGGGTGTGAGTGTGTGTCACTACTCTGTGTTTTGGGGACATATGCTAGGTCAGACTTGTTTCTGTAGTGCTCATTAAAATACTAGGGATCACTCTGGATGGAGATGGGGGGAGGGGGTGCAAAGGTACTCTTCCAGTCCATCCCCTCAAACTGAGAGGTGCAAAATTATCACAGATGTGAAGATGAGATGATAATTTTCTCATAATTAAAAGGACCCTCTGGTAATAATATTAAAATAACCTCCATCTCTTGTAGATAAACAATGAAAACATGTCTAGGTACACGTTCATGAGTAGTGTTTAGATACAGGAACATGATGAATATACAGGTACACGTTAAATAAAAGTGTCTAGGTACATGTTTAAGATGAATGTTCAGGTTAAAGAAAAATATCTAGGTACAGGTTTAAGACGAGTGTGCGCATTAAAGAAAAGTGTCAAGGTACGTGGACGGTGCCTAGTCGCCATCTTGGAACAATTATAAAGTCACTCAAACCGCCCCCTGATCAAAGAGTAACGTTTGGAAATCTCTGATACTCCAGCAGTGGTCAAACCACAACAACGAGCATTTCGCACGAGATGTAATTTTTGACGAGATGTTGTTTTTGACGAGATGTTGTTTAAGCCTTTTGCCGTCGGGCCTCATTATTGTGACCTTTAACTATCATCAAACTAATGTGTCCAGATCAAGCCCAGCCAGTTTGTTCTTTCCCACAAAAAAAAAAGTGGTTCTTTCCCACACATAAAAAAGTGATCGAAAAACAGGTGACACTACAGTTGTGCCACTTTATCTTCTTTTTGCTTTGTACAGCAATGGTGTTTGTACCGTGGTTTGATTCGTATAGCGGTGTGATTGTACAGTAGTTTGATTCGTATAGCGGTGGTGTTTGTACAGTAGTTTGATTCGTATAGCGGTGTGTTTGTACAGTGATTTGATTCGTATAGCGGTGGTGTTTGTACAGTGGTTTGATTCGTGTGGCGGTGGTGTTTGTACAGTGGTTTGATTCGTATAGCGGTGGTGTTTGTACAGTGGTGTGATCCGTACATCAGCGTGGTTTGTTCAGCTGGCCATACTTTCTTTGAGTGCGTGATCCTGCCAATACACACATTTTATTTTCTATATTGCCTCTATATATTCGCAAACGCTATTTCGCAAGACTGTATAATAATAATGTATCCTGTATACAGGTCAAATAGCTTTGTCACACAATTATATAATATATGCTAAATGTCAATGACGCAGAATCGTATAGTGTGAGTACAAACACAATTAATTTGCTGCAGAATTGCTCATCACTATTTAAACCTGTTTACATTTAAAACGTTTATGACGCAGAAATGTATATTGACAAACCAACGTATCATTCAAAGCATCATTGGCCTACTGTCCAGTATGTATCTTATTATTAGATGCTATTTGTACACATACTGACCTTGTCTGCGGACTGTATACCAATATATGATAATGACATACCTTGTTTCCGGACTATGATAGTAATGTATCACGACCTTGTTTCTGGACTCTAAAAGTAATGTATATTATTGATATACGTAATGATCCTGTTTCCTGACTGTACAATAGTAATATCTTATTCACATATGCGATGACCTTGTTTCCGGACTATAGTAGTGTATTACTTGTTTCCGGATAGTATAATATTAATAATAGCTTCTTTACCTAAGAAATTACCTTCTTTCCGGACTGTATAATATTATCAATACCAATACTATTACTTGCGTAATGGCCTTGTTTCCAGACTATTGACATACATAATGACTTGTTTCCGGTCTCTAGTATTAGTGTATGCTATTGACATACATAATGACTTGTTTCCGGTCTGTAGTATTAATGTATGCTATTGACGTAGGTAATAACCTTGCTTTTTTCCGTTCGTAGAGTATAGAAATATTAATGGCACTCCTGCTGGCATTGTCGCCATACTTCATGCTGACTGGGTGGCTAACGCGGCACCTGAAGATTTGCATGAAAACGTGTCTGCAAAATGCACTAATACCTCATAATCTTACAAGGATTGGACAGGGGCGAATGCGCGTTGAACTACATTATCCAGCGTGTAGCCATTGTCGTGGGATTTCACGGTATTAAAAGGCTTTTGCTCTGCCGTGCATGTGGGCACAGAGAGGAACTTCTAATCTAGACTCTCTTTGCTCAAGTGGTTACGCTGCTACGTGGTTTCGCTCCCTGTTTGTAGTCGCTTGCTAGTCACAAACTGCCCCATTGAATCGCCTGTTTGTAGTCGCTTACTAGTCACAAACTGCCCCATTGAATCGCCTGTTTGTAGTCGCTTGCTAGTCACAAACTGCCCCATTGAATCGCCTGTTTGTAGTCGCTTGCTAGTCACAAACTGCCCCATTGAATCGCCTGTTTGTAGTCGCTTGCTAGTCACAAACTGCCCCACTGAATCGCCTGTTTGTAGTCGTTTGCTAGTCACAAACTGCCCTATTGAATCGCCTGTTTGTAGTCGCTTACTAGTCATAAACTGCCCCATTGAATCGCCTGTTTGTAGTCGCTTGCTAATCACAAACTGCCCCATTGAATCGCTTATTTGTAGTCACTTGCTAGTCATAAATTCCCCCGTGGAATCGCCTGTTGTTAGTTTGTGCCCCGTTTCCTTTATATTATTACTGTGGTGCAAAGAAGTAACGTTATAATCAAATGCCATTATTATTAGTTTTTAGGAACGCGCTATAAAGTTTAAAACATTCTGGCTCTTCATTATAGTTAAATATAATAATGCAATAAAATATAACAGTACATAACACAATATAATACAATATAATAGAGCAACTGATATCCTTAATATGTTAAATCTTTGCAGACTGCACAAGTACCATCATTACGTGAAAGTCTATACATTCAGCAACCAATACTATTATAAAACCAGTACTAATTTGTCAACCTTTTGCAGACAGCAATAAGTACCATCATTACGTGAAAGTCTATACATTCAGCAACCAATACTATTATAAAATCAGTACTAATTTGTCAACCTTTATGTAGATGTCAACTTATGCTATCATTATGTGAACATCAGTGACCGCCACAGGCTAATACCGTCACTCATGCATATAGAAACTGATTCTGTCATTTTATAATTGTATACACACAGCAAAAAAATACTTTTACTTTGTGAAATTACGTGCACTGCATAGCCATTACCTTGTTGATATGTTGTGTTTATTATTGCAAAAGTTAATGGTATCCTGGCTTTCCATAGTGTTTCGTAGTTAGACGAGGAATTTAATTACAGTTGTATGTACTGCACGTGACGACCGGGCGAAGTCTGGAGGCTGGGTTAAACCAGTCCAACTGAAGCCTTGTGTTCGGTCCCATGGGCTTTAGTGTTTGTCTTTCCAACCAGGACTTGAATAGATAATAAAGAAAACACTGTCCCTGGGCTTAGCTGGTACCCTTCCAAACAGGACTTAGTCTTAGATGAAGAACGTAAAAGAGAAAAGCACTCGCTGCAACATATGAGAGGATAGCGCTTTAGAGACAATTCATAACTTCCGGTCCTCTCTTTCTCTTCCCAATCGTTCATCTTACATTTTATCTGCAAGAGAATTGATCAGCCCCATACACCCTTCATTCATTAATACAACATTTCAAACATGAATGATACACATCAATGAATCAATAAACAATTCTAATGCATCTTAATCAACAACATTCTAACATCTCAATTAATAAAGAATTCTAAAATGTATCACGATATATGAAAAATAGTTTAGCATTATTTTAAATTCGAACAGATAGTTTACCATGTGTTCTCAAAGCCGGACTCGAATATCATGGAGAATATTGTCACAGTGCCAGGCATGAGGCAAGACTGGGTATTTATGGACTTTGGACTTTGGTGAGTTGGATCTGTTTTACACCTGCTCCATACCTGACTATCTTTAGCGGAACTACCCGACTATAAAGACCTGATAGTCTTCCCACTTCCCCACTCTGTCTCTAGCCCAAAGGTGGTTTGCGGCAGACTTCTACCTGATTACAATTAAGAGGACTGACCAGGGAGCTCTCGCCGGCGACTGTCAATCAAGCGTGACTGAACTAACCGTTGGATCAGATGGTCCCCCTTCCCATCAACGTAGAGTGTAAATGATTAATATTAGTCAGTTCTAAATCCAAATCCATTAGGGACGAATTCCAGGTGTCACACTAGTTATTCTCTAATCCTTCAGAGGTTCAGAGAGTATATTACCCTAATCTTTCTGAAGTTCAGAAACTAGTTTTCCCTAATTCCTCAGAGATTCATAGACTAGCTTTGCTCTTTTCGCTGCCTTTATTACCACCACTATCTTTTCTTTACCTCATAACCAGTCCTTTCACCAGTTTTAAAAGTAAACGTTTGAAACATCCTGTCCTTCCTGTTCTCTTTACTCTCTTTACATCACACTCCTCTTCAATCTTTACGTCACACTCCTCTTCATTCTTTACATCACACTCCTCTTCAATCTTTTTGCTACTTTTCTCACTCTTATCTTCACTATCCTCCTTCCACCATTATTATTCTTCTCATTCTCTTCACTTTTCTCATCAGTCTTCTCCTCGCTCTTTTCACCTTTCTCCCATCCTTTCATCCCCTTCATTCTCCATTCACAAAGTTACATGTGGAAGAATTTCTTTTCTTTACTTTCCAGTGCTTTTATGGACTGCATATGTCTAATATCCAGGAGAGTACTTTACATTCAATAGGGCTCTGTAAGATTTATCCTCTGAGTTAACTTTTGCATTACAATAAGAGCACCTTTCTTTTCTTGCGACAACCCATTTAGAAAAAGAAATGGACGAAGGTCGGCCTTGTCCGATTTGCGCAGTAAATATGCGGGTAATTGTTGCTAATAAATTGCAAAACGTATAGGTCTTCTTTGAAATCATATGACGTCATCAACTTTGTTGAAGTTTCCACCTGTCCATGTATTCGCTCCTACTGTGAAGAGATGCGTTAGTGTACTCGCCAGTACTGTGAAGAGATGCGTTAGTGGTACTCGCCAGTACTGTGAAGAGATGCGTTAGTGGTACTCGCCAGTACTGTGAAGAGATGCAATGTGGTACTCGCCAGTACTGTGAAGAGATGCGTTAGTGTACTCGCCAGTACTGTGAAGAGATGCGTTAGTGTACTCGCCAGTACTGTGAAGAGATGCAATGTAGGCATTCGCTACTGATTTCAGATTACAACGGATAGATAAGTTTCCGCTAATCAATCTACAGTTCATTTCCATAAGCTAATGCTAAGCACTTTTTGAGCAACATTCCACAGTTCAATTAATTAATCCAATTATTTTTTAAACTATTTCGCACTAATATTTCTCAGAGCATTGAGCCTAACATAGCGATAGTTAATATTTAACCTGCATGTTGTTTGTTGACACACAAACAGGGTGCTGACTGATGTTTATTGACACACTAACAGGGTGCTAACTGATGTTTATTGACACACAAACGGGGTGCTAACTGTTGTATGTTGACACACAAACGGGGTGCTGACTGATGTTTATTGACACACAAACAGGGTGCTGACTGATGTTTATTGACACACAAACAGGGTGCTGACTGATGTTTATTGACACACAAACAGGGTGCTGACTGATGTTTATTGACACACCAACAGGATGCTAACTGTTGTAAGTTAACACACAAACGGGGTGCTGACTGATCTTTAGTCTAGGATGGGTATAACAACAGCTAAACTAGTAACACATGTCTGGAATAGTATTTTCTCCATAAAAATACACTTAATTATCTCTTTGCAGATACTGAGGGTACCTTCATTCCAGTTGTCTGTCATTCGTATAGTCATTATTGCATCAAATGATTAAGTAGATTGGAGTTGTGGCCCTTGTATACAGGTGTTAAGTATTACGATTCAGCTGACATTTTCAAGAAACATATCAATTTTGTGTTCAATTCATAGGCCCAAAAGGAGGCGTTCTTGTAATAATATCTCTCTTTAGTATCTTGTCTTACAGAAAGAGGAAAACTGATCATAAATGAAATATCTACACATTTACGTCACATTTACGTCACCATACATAAAATGCTAGGAGAATGTTTCTGTTAATATACATCCAACACATTAATTTTGCTTTAAACTTAATGCAATATTCCGTCTTTATAATTACACATATAGAACTTTCAAACTAAAAATAAATTTCAGCTTTTAGTCAGAGCAAGTTTACCTCTAAGCTCTTCCAGAATAATCAAATTCCCTCACTACTGTTTGACATTTGCTCGTTACTTTTCTACGTTTTGGTGTCCACCAAATTTGATTTGCTTTTTCCTGTTTCAACATGAATATCAAGATGTGCACACGAAATGATAAACTATCCATTTCTCAAAGTCGATGCGTGAGATCACCACTTGCAAGACTAGTAACTATCCATTTCTGTCTTAATTTGTGAGATCACCACTAGAAAGACTAGCTATCCATTTCTGTCTTAATTTGTGAGATCACCACTAGAAAGACTAGCTATTCATTCTCTGTCTCGATGCGTGAGATCACCTCTTGAAAGACTAGCTATCCATTTTTCTGTCTCGATGCGTGAGATCACCACTAGAAAGACTAGCTATTCATTCTCTGTCTCGATGCGTGAGATCACCACTAGAAAGACTAGCTATTCATTCTCTGTCTCGATGCGTGAGATCACCACTAGAAAGACTAGCTATTCATTCTCTGTCTCGATGCGTGAGATCACCACTTGAAAGACTAGCTATCCATTTTTCTATCTCGATGCGTGAGATCACCACTAGAAAGACTAGCTATTCATTCTCTGTCTCGATGCGTGAGATCACCACTTGAAAGACTAGCTATCCATTTTTCTGTCTCGATGCGTGAGATCACCACTTGAAAGACTAGCTATCCATTTTTCTGTCTCGATGCGTGAGATACCACTTGAAAGAATAGCTATTAATTTCTTTGTCTTTATGCCGTTACATCACCATTTGGAAGACAAACTATCCATTTCTGTCTTGATGCCATGGATAAATAAACTATCTATTTTTAGACCTTGATGCATCGAAATGGGCACATACACACTTTTCAATGTAACGACCAGTAACGACCACAGTCTAGAGGGAACAAGACAACCCGACCTAGTATAGTTAAATGGTTTACTTTGCAAATGTAGCAACAAAGGCACAAGCTAATCCCGACTTAGCATAGCTAAATTGTTTATTTTGCAATCGTTTATTTAGCAAAAAAAACAATACACATTTACCACGTAGAATGAACTTGTTTTAGAATATATGTGTTTTCATCTCCTAACCAACAAAGGGCATTAATTTATCTTCTGTGAATAGTTCTCTATATATCAAACATCGAAGAGCATTTTCTTTAGTCCTTTCTTTGTCTTTTCCCATTATGAATACAACTTGAAATAAAACATTCAAAACAAACACCTTATTCATTATCTAATAATTACCATTGACTAAATAATGACATTCAAACAAACACCTTATTCATTATCTAATAATTACCATTGACTAAATAATGACATTCAAACAAACACCTTATTCATTATCTAATAATCACCAACTAATGACATTCAAACAAACACCTTATTCATTATCTAATAATTACCAACTAATGACAGCACACATGATGATTTACAAGTATACTAATTTGTGACATTGAAATATACTAAATGATAGAACAGTTTTAAATTATTTTCAGCTGTAATAACAAATAATTTTCAACTTCAGTAACTAATAATTTTCAATTGTACTAACTAATAATTTTCAACTTCAGTAACTAATAATTTTCAACTATACTAACTAATAATTTTCAAACTCAATAACTAATAAATGTCAACCTCAATAACTAATAATTTTCAATTGTACTAACTAATAATTTTCAACTTCAGTAACTAATAATTTTCAACTATACTAACTAATAATTTTCAAACTCAATAACTAATAAATGTCAACCTCAGTAACTAATAATTTTCAACTGTAATAACTACTAATTTTCAACTTCAGTAACTAATAATTTTCAACTGTACTAACTAATAATTTTCAAACTCAATAACTAATAATTTTCAACTAACTAATAATTTATTAATAATTTTAATTTTAATTAATAATAATTTTCAACTGTACTAACTAGATTTCAAGTGATTTTCAATGAGCAAGGAGAGCCTCTAAATGCTTGTGTTGCTCTTTACCTTAATTAATAACTTATAAATACAAAAATAAAGACGCCAGTACGTATAACACATGATGTATTGCTTTGACCTATATCAGTTCGTCGTCATCTATACATTACAATAATTAGACATTTTTAAATCTCTGTATTAGCTTTCTGCATCATTATTCTCCAGTCCAGTTGCCTCCCATTACAACAACTGTTGAAAGAAAGTTGTCTAGAAAGTGCAACACTCCACAAATAAATCGACGCCGTATCTATTTAATGTCTAAAAGCTCGATTGTAAAATACAAAAGATTTCTCCAGGCACTGGAGGGCAAAGGACTCTATTCGACAAGTTTGAAATTTGTTCCCAGAAAATTTGATACAGTGTGTTATGTGATTAGTTTTGTCAAAAGT
Source organism: Sinotaia quadrata (assembly GCA_028829895.1). Classification (NCBI taxonomy): domain Eukaryota; kingdom Metazoa; phylum Mollusca; class Gastropoda; order Architaenioglossa; family Viviparidae; genus Sinotaia; species Sinotaia quadrata. Next base: position 43,256,762 of record CM054177.1, on the reverse strand, counting down.
GACTGGAGTCGTTTGCTCTAATCGACGGTTTGAACAAGAAGAAGACAAAGTTGGAAATTCGAGATAGAGAAACGGTTCTATAACTGCGACACGTGAGAAAGATTAGGTCTGTTATTTCTGTGATAAGGTGCGTGGGTGTCGTGCGCCAGGATAAGGGTACCACTCCCACTTGCAGGATTTTCAAAGACGTGTCGAAAGTAGATGATAATCCGTTCTTCATTTAAACCCAAAGAATAAGTGCAGTTTGGATTTTAGCGCCTCGCATGACTGTCTGTTGAAACCTACGTCACAGAAGTGCTTGTCCGGTATATCTACCCAACCGCCCGCTCGCCCGCCCGCCTACGTTCAAATAAATACAGTACTTGGGCGTTTAAATATAAAACCCTCCTTCTTCTCTTTCACTCAGACACACGCTCTCCCACTCACCAAACCATCAGCACACCTACATTCAAACATATACAATAAGTGGGCGTTTTAATAAAAACTGTCTTCTCACTCATTCACACATATGGTGTGTGTGCGTGTGTGTGTGTGTGTGTGTGTGTGTGTGTGTGTGTGTGTGTGTGTGTGTGTGTGTGTGTGTGTGTGTGATATACATTCTTACCCATGCACCCGCACTTTTACATTCATATTAGAATAATTGGGCGTTTAAATATAAAACTATCTCTTCTCTTTCGCTCACTCTCTATTTCTCTCTCTCTCTCTCTCACACACACACACACACACACACACACACATTTACTCACGATTGTAGCATGTGCCATCCCCCCAAAGAAAAAGAAAGAAGGAAAGAAACAAACAAACAAACAAACAAACAAACAAACAAACAAACAAAGAAAGAAAGAAAGAAAGAAAGAAAGAAACCTAAGCATATTCACTTAGAAATAGCATACCAACAAATAAATAATGTTCTGTTTTTCATCAATATATTTATTGCGAAACAAATGCGTGACATTAGAACGTAAAGATTATCTAGTTTTATATAGATTTTTGAAATATAGTTTAGCACAGCAATTAGCTTCATTGTTGAGCAAGAGAGAGCTATTTCATTTGGAAAACAGCTATTGAACTTAATGCAAAGGTGATTCTCAGATAACAGCATGCAAGTGATGGCTTAGTTCAGCACTAAGTGGAGTGGAGGTTATGTTTGCGGGGTTTTTTTTTTCGTGTATTGACAGTCTGTACACTCTTTTTCTTGGTCTTTCTTGTACACTTGACAATGCTTACGGTTACTTTACACACAACACACACACACACACACACACACACACACACACACACACACAGAGTTAACGCACACGTGCGGATGGTGGTTACACTAACCCATAACTGAGTCAAATTGAGGAAAACTTTTTGAAGGGTTTGGTTCCCTTCACTGGAGTTTTGGGAGTCGATGAGCCTTCATATATAAAGAGACACAGATATATACTTCTTGGTTTACGCGAAAGCGGCGGAAGCCGGAAGCGCCCCCTACACTCAATCAATCAATCAATACTTCTTGGTTTATTGTTGTTGTTGTTCCGCTTGTTTCGAGGGAGTGGGGGAAGGCGGGTGGTGGCATCATTCATGTAGTCAGTAATCCTATGGTCTGTTTTATTATTATTTAAAGTAATTTTTATAATAATTTGTTTAAGCTACAGCCTTCTAGATGTGGTACAAGGCGCTCGTGTTTGTTAGGAAGTTTGTGAGTGTTTTATATACATTTTTTCCTATATTTTGTGGAGAAGAGTAGTGTGTATGTGTGTGTGTGTGTGTGTGTTATGTGTGGGGAAGAGTAGTGTGTGTGTGGGTTTCTTTTTGTGTGTGGGTTTCTTTCTGTGTGTGGGGAAGAGTAGTGTGTGTGTGTGTGTGGTCCGTTCACACTCACCCCAGAAGCCGCAATAGACCTTTCATCTTTACGATGTTCTCGGTCTTGTCTGCTTCTGGGGGGATCCCAACAGCCTCGCGGTGCGTCTGAGGTAGTGTGTGTGTGTGTGTGTGTGTAAACGAAAAAGAAATCCATGGCATTCCATAATCGGGTGTTTGGTTTCTTATATAAAATATATAATAATTGTTATAATATAATTAAATACTAAATACTAATTAAATGAAATACTATTATGTATTATTTTATATTTTCTTGTGCTAAAATGGTTTAGTGCATTTGGGTACATTGATCAGCTATCTTGGCCAATGGGGCCACCCGATTTTGTTCAAATGGGCGCCAGATACCGTGCTTCTTCACCTTTCTAAAGCTGTATTAACATCAAAGTGATTTTGGCGTGTTTTTCTCTTTATCACGGAAAGAGTTTACAAATAGGTCAGGAAGATATTTGATAAAGCTGTATTAACATCAAAGTGATTTTGGCGTGTTTTTCTCTTTATCATGGAGTTTACAAATAGGTCAGGAAGATATTTGATAATGCTGCAGTCTTATTTCTTGCCAAACAGTTATGACTTACTTTTTGTTCCTTTTTCGGTTTTCTCAGCATTCTTGATATTAAGATAGATTTTGATCTGTGGTCTTAGTCCATATAAGATAAGTAGTTGTGATGGACTGAGCCTAATAGTCCATATAAGATAAGTAGTTGTGATGGACTGAGCCTAATAGGTACAGAGTCCGATCGACGGTTCCATCATAAACGTCCGCTGGGACCTGGTGGGTCCAGAACAAACGTCATCCTTTCCTGTGTGACCTGGTGGGTCCAGTACGCAAACGTCACCTTTTCAGCGTGACTTTGGTGCGGACGCCAACGCACACGCGTTTTTGGTGCACACAGCTTAGCGGCAGGGTGCGATAAAGTGCAGGGTCGTGAAACGAAACCAGTAAAGACCAGAGAAGGACTACTCCCTCGAAGGTCGAGGACCTAACGCCATTATCCGAGCACGATTCGTTTAGCTCGAGACACGGTTTATTGAGAGCCCTCAATCCATACTGTTAGTCATGCGCAGTGTTCCCTTACCCAGGTCTCCTTACGAAACGTTTTTTTTTTTTGTTTGTTTTTTTATACAAGCGCGGCGGTTTTCTGATGTCCGCGCTGACATCAATCGTTTTGTTCATGGTTGACATGCAACAATGCAAATTATTGTCATCAGCTGTTTCTTTGCTGGTTGGCAGCAGCCCGGATAGATATATCAACATAGACTGCGTCGTTTGTCTTGTGAAATCATTCAATATTCCCCACTCGTGACGTCACATGGCTCTTCTTCACGAAGTTTAAGGGTCGTATGTTTTTAAACTGCACACACACACACACACACACACACACACACACACACACACACACACACACATGCACTCACAGACACTCACAGTTATGTATATTTCATACCTGGTTTTGTTTCTAGAAAATAGAATAATTCAGTCCAAGTGATTAAATATTATCACAAATTTAATTCAACCAATCCTTCTGAGTGGAGGTGACTTTATAAATATGACGTTTTCTAAAACGTAGATACGTGTCCTGAAAGGAAAGAATATATTTGAAATTAAAAATATAAATTTTAAAACTGTGCAAAGCGGAACAATACATTTAAATTGTCCTTCCTTGCGCGGTGAATGATCGATGTAGTGTATTCAGTCCTGCGTGGACGGGTGAATCGCTGGTTTTATTTTACTTCAGATTGCGCAATGTTGAACTGCTAGTCAAACTACTATATTTAGCTTACCTTGGTTAAAGGTGCAACATCTTTTAAACCTATATTACTTATATATGATTAAATCAGCATGCGTCCTTAAGTATAAGTTTTTTGGTTAAGTGCAAAATGATTCTGTAAAACAAAAACAAAAAATGGTGTCTGGTTCTCCTATTGGTTCATTTAACCTTATAAAGCTTGTCGTTATTTGTTCTCCTGACTTTTCCCAGCCAGCAGGAAATGTCAGTATGGTTTGTAATTTCGATACACAGATTATAGTTTATTGTGTCATCTTTTCCTTTGCCAGTGTTCAGTATAATATGTGACGTCAGACACTTAAAAATGCTGTTTGTTGTGGATGTTAGGTCAACCAGCTCGAAATGTCCATATGATTTGTGTGGAGGAGTAAATTTGCCTATCCCTATTTCTATACTTAATAATTATATCTTTGTTGTCAATGTTAACATGACCCGACCTTGGGCACTGCTTATGATGAATTTTTTGGAGTGAACAACTCAGGTGGAGAATGTGCTAAAAACTTGGTGATGTAATCTAAAACGGTTTTAGATTAATTTTATTATCCAATGGTTACGATTTACAAGAACAAGACCAGCCAATGGGCTGAGATCAAAGTTTACCTGTTAAAAAGAATATATTTTAATAATCACTTTGAATTAGGATTAGGAAAGTTCACTCATAAAAGGTGGCCTTTAGCTTAAAAGGAAGAAGCAGCTTTCTTGTTTTCACCAGAATCTCTCCGTTTACTGATTTATAAACTGCTAAGACCAAGGTAGATCTGAGAAGTGTCTACCCCCAGTGTGTAAGGATACACTGTACTCTGTTGATGTATGGCGGCAAAGTATGCTTGACTACATCTGGAATTTCTGGTACAAGGAAGACTCAACATTTTGACATTGTTTTTCTGCTTGGGGGAACTAATATGGCAAAGAGCGCCCCAGATTGCACATCCGTGTTCTACAATATGCCAGAGAAATACATGAAAGTGACAATAGGAATGTGAACAATAAACTTGTGACTGTTATGAAAGCACACAATCAACTGTTGAAGCATTGCCTAGACAAGATTATGTACAAACTATTATTGCTGATCTCTGATAACTCCATTTCTGTTCTCTGATAAGAACTATCTTGTGATTTATATTGACATTGACCTGTTGAACTAGGTGTAAGTCTAAGATTGTATACGCATTGAAATTATTTGAATGTGGTTAATGGAAATATTGATGTCAAGTAATCTTTTCATTGTATTGTCATATGTATATATGATTGTTGCTTTAATAAATATATTGTTAAATTTATTGACCTTCTATCACATATTGATAATCATGTGTTGGAAAGATAATGGGTGGATGGGGGCTCGCTAAATATATACTAAAAACTTATTTATCTTCTTCTTTGGTAAGTTTTCCACCTACATAAATATTGTGTGAAGGTAAATAGTTGCCTTTAATGTTGTGAAAGAGAGAAAACGTTCACAGTGCCCGCATATCCGCCAAGTGAGAGAGACGAGTTGAGTCTTCTGGAGAATTATTAGTAACATAAATTAAGATTCTCATCACTTGTAATTAGTTATGGATGATTAAATAATTATAATAATCACAACTATTAACTAGAATTGCATTTGTATCACAGTTTGTAATTTCAGATTCTTAGATTACAATGTTATTGTGTCATCCTGTTATTGTTTGCCCACTGAGTGAACTTATAAGTGGGTTTATGCGAGAATTCTGAGTGAACTCTGAGATAAATTTGAGAGAAGCTGTTTAGCTGTTGGTTTTATAGTCACTTAACTCAAGATGCATCTGACGTTGTTGTATTAGGGTCCTGTGGCTTTGTAGTGGATGCGTAAGTTGTCTATTGAATAGTAGATTCTGACCTGTGGGTCATTATCCTCTGGCACTGCTTCGCGGCTCAGCACTCATCGAAGTCAGAGTCCAAGATAAGTGTCGATCTTTCAGTAATATACACAAGGGCTAAGAATTAGTTCTCTGACAGAACACTCTTACGTACATCTCTGACAGAACACTCTAACGTACATCTCTGACAGAACACTCTAACGTACATCTCTGACAGAACACTCTTACGTACATCTCTGACAGAACACTCTTACGTACATCTCTGACAGAACACTCTTTAAGTACATGGTCATCATACAGTCTAATATCATGAACGAAATGTTCAGCAAATAGAAATATTGTTAAGGTTAAGAATAACATGGATATATTTAGTTATGCAAGAAAAATCACATACCTTCGGCACTAATATATGCAGAGGATGGTTTCCTACTGCAATGGTAACTGGCAAAATGGTAGCTGCTCTGCAGTATGATTATAGCTTATTAATGCCAGGAGCCAAAACACATGTTGATTCAATGGTCAGCTGTTGAACTGCCCAAAAACATATAGGTTTCTGGTATATTCTTGTGCGTGCTTGAGCTGCTCTGGTTCGTTAAAACCAAAGTGTTGTTGTTACTCAGGTCTTTAGCCGGGGGTTAAAGGTCAACTGTCCTAAAGCTAAGTTTGATTGTAGTCTATTTTACGAGGAAGGTAGGTGCGGGCTACATAATGCCATTATGTGACACTAGGAATTATGTCAAGCTAATGCTTAATCATTCAAACCTAACCCTGTGTTATTGCTTTATTCTGGAATTATACTCTAATCGCACCATTTACTCTGCATATCATCATCCCTAGGAATATGATTTGCATACTATTAATAAATCCTGGTTCAAGCACAACAAAATAACACGCTGGAAGCAACTAAATTATGTAACCTCAAAGACTGGCTTATTGAAATCGAAAAAGGAAAGACAATTTCTATTTTCTTAAGCTTAAATAAAATATGTTGAAAAACATAACCCTCCCCCTCTCCTGGAGACTTTTACCCTATGAGGACCTAAACTATAATTATACTCGACACGTATTTAGATTTTACAGTGGGGTAAAAGTAAAATACTAGCCTTTCGCTTTAACGGACTCGGATTCGAATCCAGTTTGTGACGAAAATCTTCTCTCTGTCTCTTTAAAGCTCCTTGCTTCTACATCCGATGTTATAATAAAGGGCAGGGAAAGGGTGCTGGGGGGAGTTGTTACTTAAAATCCCTTTGGCAGGCGACAGTTGGACACAGCTGCATGACAACCTCTGTCCGGAGAACACTGCACAGATCAGTGTGTTTAGCAAACATTTCACAGTTTCTTTCCCCCATGGTGGCGTGTCTCTCCTCTCTCCTCGTGCTAGTCAAAAGCGGGCCTAGCCTGCCAATCTGACGCAACTATATTCAAGGGGAGATAACTTAGTTAACCTTGTTTAATATCACTTTCTTCCGTCTTGCCATGCCTACCATTTGCATTATATTCAAAGGGTGATAACTCAGCTAACCTTATTTAGTATCGCTTTCTTCAGTTTTGTCAGGCCTCCCATTTGTGACCTGCTCTAGCAGAATGAGTTCTAAGGCAAATTTTGACATGTTCTACTTGTTGGCAGATTTGATCCTGTAATCTATTTCTTTTTAATTTGGAAGCATAATCAGAGTTTCAACTTTACACCATTGTAAGCTGTGAATGTGTACAGGGAGCCATTTTGAGAAAATTAACTTCTAATAAAATCGCAAATAATTTCTCTTTATTTATGACCAAAACCATCCTACTAAAGGTTGTCATTGGTTTTATTCCGCGTTCTTGAAATACAGCACCAAGCGTTTTAATGTACGTAAAAATGGGTGGGCTCTCTTTGTTTCTCCAAATATAGATATGTATAATTGGGTGGGCTTTCCTTAGCAACACCACTCGTAGGGATACTGTATTTCGCACAGACAGACATTACAACACAGGTAAATAGATTCCAAAGTTCTACTGCAGTATCTCAAACCCTTCTGTGTTTAAAGATGTCAAATATGCACAATAAAATTATGTGCATTACAACATAAAACCAATAACAACGAGAATGAATTACCTGAAGAAGTGACAATTAGTTTAATTTGTGTGGTATTTTCTTAACATCTAAATCGGCAATAGGCATAAATTAGTGTAATGCCATCTTCAGTGTCGTGAGAATCTTGGTGGCACCAACATAGACTTGAGCATTGGATGTCATGTGACTAGTCTCGCCAATCACTGAATCAGAAACGTAAAATCCATACTAGTGTTTCACTGTTTTCATTCGTCTATTTTCTGAGCTTTCATTGGACAGTTATATTAAGATCATCTAATGAAATGTGCACAAATCTAAACAGTAGAAGGTTAGGATTTTCCCGATTGTTAATTATAACTAGATCAGTTTAGACCAAAGAGGAAACAACGTTCCAGAACGGGAGAAATGTGTATCCTTTCATGAGGAACAAAATGTCTTTTTAAATGCTTTTATTTTACTATCTTGAACACAACCGAAATATTACAAATTCTTTAAAAATACGTGTTAAGCTTTCCAAATCAAGTGAAATCTCAAAATCAACTGTGTCACCCATCTGGCCAATTCTATCTGTTACCGAGGACTGAGATCAAATGCGAAATGAGTCACTTTGTGGTGGTGGGTCACTTTAGAGCTTGAATGTCCCAGAAAACAGAGCCCCTAAACAGTGCATTAATTAGAACAATAAGTTAATACCTACTCTTTGAATACACATCATGTGCAATCTATTAAGAGTGGATATGCACCTGTATTTCCCTAAGAGATTTTTATGCATACGATCAGATTGTTACATCCACAAGAGGTTATGTCCATAAGAGTTTTCTACATCGACAAGAGAGTTTTACTTCCAAAAGAGTTTTATGTCCACAAATGATTTCAACAACTACTAGCAAACTTCTATATCCATGAGTAACTTCTACGTCCGCATTTCTACATCCACAAATGATTTCAACAACTACTAGCAAACTTCTATATCCATGAGTAACTTCTACGTCCGCATTTCTACATCCACAAGTAAATGTTCATGTCCATAAACACATCTCAGTGCATTTGTTGGAATGGTTGACATTGTTTTAATGTGCGGCTTTTCTTCCTAGTTTCTTCTCATCTTTCCCTTTCTAGTTTCTTCTTTCCCTATCCTTCCTTTCCTAGTTCCTCCCCTTTTATATTTTCTTTCCTTTTCTTCCTTTCTTTTCCTTCCTTCCTTCCTTCCTTCCTTCTCTTATTTTCCTTCGTTCCCTTCCTTTCCCCCTTCCCTTTCTTCGTTCCCTTTCCTTCCGTCTTTTGCCCCACGTGACTTCCTGGGGTTTTGGGTTTGTTTGTTTTTTCCCATAAAAACTAGTTTCCAGTTTGAAACGACAAAATAAAGATGGAGTGAACAACCATTTGATTTATAGTCTCATTCTGATGGTTATCCGGTATCCAAATCTTATTCGGTGAATGGAAAATGAAACTTTGATTAAAAATAAAATAAAACTGTGTGTAAAAAATTTCTGTGTGTCCTATAGAGAGCAATATTAATGTTATACTCTATCACGTGTGTGTCCATTTTGCTCTGTGTTAAACCAGCAACTTAGTTCGTTTGGTAACAAGAATCAGCACCAAGTTCTGAGATCATGAAATCGAATATTGATCGTGCAGCCCGTTAAAGCACTAAGAAAAGTAATGCAAGTGTCTAATTTAGTTTTAGTTTTAACGAATTAAATTATTTTTGTTAAATGTTTACATAAATTATGGATGCAATGTTAAAATAGCATTTTGCATTTTGTAGACTATTATAATATCTACATTAAATTGGTAATTCTGTCTTTTTATCTTTCTGTCTGCTTAACTATATATTTGATTAGCAGGCTGGCCGTCTATCTATCATTTATTTGTTAATCTATCTATCTATGTGTCTATGTATCTAACTATTTCTTTTATCCATCTGTATCTGTTAATCTATCTATCTATGTGTCTATGTATCTAACTATTTCTTTTATCCATCTGTATCTGTTTTCCTGTCTGTTTATGTATCTCTCTTTATATATATGGAGGATTTCTTTTTCCTGGAGGTTTTTCTGCATAAAGACACGTGCACACACACGCGCGCGCGCGGCTTAGTGTGGGTGTTACAATATACATGTGTGAGGGTTAATTTACGTTTTTAGACAGTTTTTTTCTTTCTTTCTTTTCTATCTCAGAGGTCTTTCGTTCTATGATGTAAAGTTTATCCGCCTACGCTCTGTCGGTCACTTTGAACAAGGACAACTCTGGTCGATTTGAATTTAAAAGAATATCTTCTGATTATGCAACTGTAACCTTTCTCTCGCTAAATTTTGTGTTTGTCTTAGTTTACTCTGGTTGGCCTTTAAAAGCCCAAAACACTTCGATTTCTCCCTACAAAGGCCACAGCTATAATAAATTATATCTGCATATAATATTTTGAATGTCTAGGCTTCAGCTATGTGTTTACACAATGTCTATGCATCAGCTATGTGTTTACACAATGTTTATGCGTCAGCTATGTGTTTACACAATGTTTATGCGTCAGCTATGTGCTTACACAATGTTTATGCGTCAGCTATGTGCTTACACAATGTTTATGCGTCAGCTATGTGCTTACACAATGGAATAGGCATCTCCACTAATGTCTATCACTCGTATCGTTGTTCAGTCAAAAATGTAATTTCTGAACTATTATTAGAAACATTTTCTCGAAGATTATGTTGTATATTTTTTAATTTCATGAAGATTAAAATTTGTGCCCATTTATAATTTCTTCTTATTTTGCCCATTTTTAATGTCGATTTATTTTAACAGAGACAATTACTTCTTGCGTGAGAGAAAATCCACTAATACTTCTCTATGTATGTGTGTGATAGAGGGACAGACAGAAGAGAGAGAGAGAGAGAGAGAGAGAGAGAGAGAGAGAGAGAGAGTGTGTGTGTGTGTGTGTGTGTGTGTATGCGCGCGCGCGTGTGTGTATGAGAGAGAGTGAGTGTGAGAGAGAGAGAGAGATGCAGTCAGACAGTGTGCGTATGATAGAGATTTTTTGTGTTTATGTGTGTGTGCGTGTGTGGACATAAAGACGCACTGAGAGAGAGAGAGAGAGAGAGACTCACAAAGTCGATATTGAAGATGTAGAATGGTAGACTGAATTCATATTATAATGTATAATTGCAACATTTCTTCATCGCCTTCTGTTCCTTCAGCATTTCAAAACATTTTCCCACTTAAATGATAATTATGTCTGCTTCACCAACGCCATAACTAAAAGTGTAATCCTCTAACCACCCCTCGATTTTTCTTCATCTTCATATCTGCTGACAAACAAACATGGTTGTGCAAATTTCCTTCAACATTATTTCTTTCTGACAAACAAACATGGTTGTGCAAATTTCCTTCAACATTATTTCTTTTCTTGCAGTTCCTACTATCTATACTGCCGTGCCTAGCAAGAGGCCGTGTGGACAGGCGGGAAACTTCGCGCAGTAAACTTTTGAGGGCCATACTTCTGCAGGAAGAGTGAGCACCCTTGATTCTCTCACGACACCGCTATCTTTTCCCTTCTTCCTATCAACATCTCTCTCCCTTACTCTGTAACTCTGGTATTCTGTGTGTGTGTGTGTGTGTGTGTGTGTGTGTGTGTGTGTGTGTGTCTGTGTGTGTGTGCGTGTGTGTGTGTGTGTGTGTGTGTGTGTGTGTGTGTGTGTGTGTGTGTGTGTGTGTGTGTGTGTGTGTGTGTGTGTTGTGTTGTGCTATGTCTCTAATAAAAAAAAAATATATACACAGAGAGAAAGAGAGGACTGAACTGAAAGGTGGAAGTGGTTATAAAACGTATGTTCGCTGAAAAGAACGATAATCTCTACCTTGACCTCTCGAAAACCATGGGTCATTTAGTGAGCAAGTGTAATCAAAGATATTTGTCGGTGCAATCTAAATGTGAGTGGTTGGAACACGTTAAATCCAGCAGGCAAGAGTAAAGTGTTCGGATATCGATCGCAGTAATGAACTCATCTGATCTGTCTCCCTACTTCCGGGCGGGGGCGCTGGTAAATCATTTCGGAAATCAGCCGGGGCGATAAGACACCTCACGCTAGGCGGCAGACATTCATCTCATTGTCGCCTGCCAGCGCAACTATAGCGGCCATGCGCATAATGCACCGCTGAGACAAACGAATGTTATCAAGATAGTGCGCTGGATTCTTGTCCACCACTATCCAGTAGCGTCGACTTATAATCGAACTTAACATATATCCACCACTATCCAGTAGCGTCGACTTATAATCGAACTTAACATATATAGCTTGTCGAATTTTTTTACTTATTGTCTATACTGTATTTACATTGCCTTTTCATCTACTAGACGCTGAATTCGCAATGATTTCCTAGGAAGCGTGAACTTTACATTTTTAATGTCTAAAAAACATAAGCTTCACTTTACTATCTATAGTATTTCGAATTGACACTTTTAATGTCTAAAGAACATAAGCTTCACTTTACTATCTATAGTACTTCGATTTCACATTTTTAATATCTAAAAAACATAAATTTCACTTTACTATCTATTGTACTTCGACTTCGACTTTTAATGTCTAAAGAACATAAGTTTCACTTTACTATCTATAGTACTTCGACTTCAGATTTTTAATGTCTAAGAACATAAGCTTCACTTTACTATCTATAGTACTTCGACTTCAGATTTTAAATACTGCCAGAGAGCGCCAGCTTTACAGTGGATTAAGATCTGTATATAGGAACTTCGCATTAACAGTTGTACTGTACATTTTCACCTGATAAACACTATGTAGTCTACAGTCCACTGTGCATCTACTTTACATTCATTGCATGTCTACCGCAGAGAAAGGTTTCACATTCAGTTACAGTCTGTTGTAGTAGACTTAAGAATCAGTCTTTGGTTTCTCGGGCTAACAATCATTTACAGTAAGTAATGCGGCTATTTATTCATTTATGATCCCTAACAAAACAAAAAACTAACAAACCAGCAAAAGCAAAAATATTACAAGGCCGATCACTCCCGATTCCATCAATTGTGACGAATGCTCACTACAAGCATGTTACGCATCAACTACCTCTGGATCTCGAGCAAAAAATCCTACCTAACGAGTGCAACCCACAGAGTACGCGGGAAAGATAACTCTGGGCTCAGCCCATTCTTATGACATTCGATTCCCGACAGGCATTGAGGACTTACCAGTTGTTTCCCTTTCGAACTTTGGGAAACGGCTTTCCTGCATTTCCGGTTAGCCTGGGAACCTTGTAAACCAGCGTTGAACTACCATTGTCAAAATATGACCGCATCATTTTCTCTCGCGAGAGTAATCGCTTTTATTGACAATATCTGAAGTGAATAATGCCCAGCATATGTTCGCGCGGCATTAGGTTGTTTTTAGTTTTTCCTTTTCCGGTGCTAAGTTTGTCCAGTCGGGACGATAAATAAAATAATAGCGATCGAGATCTTGCAGTGTGTTTGCAAACAGGAGAGATATATATCCACGACGTGATATACTGATGGAGTGATATATGGATATCATAGCAGTGAACCCCTTCTTTTAATAATAAAAGATAATAATAATCAATATGTCCATTACGTCTTTTTTATGCTGACTCCTCTATCTGCCATTACTGTCTTTGTATCTCTTAATTATTCGCATGCGAAAATGTTTAGTTTAGTATGTATTTGTCGTCTGGTGTTTGAAGAATAATTAAACAAAGGACAGATATAAATAGACGAGAGATATAAACAAACGAGATATACAAAGCAACAAGCGAGAAATAAAAACAAACAAAACAGGCGAGAGATACAAACAAGGAGACGAGAGATACAAACAATCGACAGACATAAACAATCGACGGATATAAACAAATAGATGACAGATATAAAAAAAAACCCACAAATATAAACAAACAAACGACATAGATAAACAAACAAACGACATAGATAAACAAACAAACGACATATATAAACAAACAAATGACAGATACAAACAAACAACCTACAGATAAAACAAATGACTAACACAAGTAGAGACAGATACAAACAAACAGACGACAGATATAAACAAACAAATGACAGTTATAAACACACAAATGACAGATAAAAACATGACAGATATAACAAACTAATTACAGATACAAACAGATGACAGATATAAACAAACAAATGACAGATACAAACAAACAAGAGATACAAACTGATGACATATATAAACAAATAAACAACAGATAAAAACAGATAATAGATACAAATGAAGGCCAGATACAAGCAAACGAGCAATACAACAGATTAGAAAAAGCTATATACAAAAAAAATGATAAATATAAACAATTTATCTATCCTATTTCTAGACTTAATTGTTATATAAATTGTTAAATTGTCAAAGTGACCTGGCCTTGGGCACTCCTTATGACGGTAAACAACTCGATTTGAAAATATGCTAGAAAATTGCTGATGCAGTCCAAATCACTTCCAACTCGATGAATAATTTTTCTGACCAATAGTCCCGCACTTGTCATAAAAATTGTATCCAATGGGGATGGAACAGAAGTTTCTTTGTTGAAGAAGTACTCTATTCTATCACTTTGAATATGAACATAACTTGAGCCTGGTCATAAAGGCGATCATGAGCTCATGATATTTTAACTGACTGATAAAGAAAGAATGGATTGTTTGCTATTGATCTATGATTTGAATTGGAGAATGCTTATTTAATTGAACCACTATTCCTATGTTTATTAATTTGACTATGTTGTACTTTGACTATGTTTATTAATTTGACTATGTTGTAATTTGACTATGTTGTACTTTGACTATGTTTATTAATTTGACTATGTTGTACTTTGACTATGTTTATTAATTTGACTATGTTGTACTTTGACTATGTTTATTAATTTGACTATGTTGTACTTTATACTAGTGATGCTATGTTTCTTATACAATGTGTGTATCGGGCTAAATGTAATCGTTGTAGGCTTTGTAAGTTGAGAATGTTTGTCAGAGAGAAAGGAGTTTAGAGATAAAATATGCCTGAAATTTAGTGCTGCCTTAATTTGACTTTTGTAGAGCAGAGCAAACGTTTTTGGTTGTCACTTCACGCTACAGTGACTACTGTACTCTACCTGAAAACGTTGGCGTTGGCGTCAACTTATCAGTAAAACATGTTGCTCTAAGTTGATTCCTGTGAATTCCATTTTAGTGCCAGTGTGTGACGGAAATTGTGATTTGAGTTTGGTCTGGAGAATCCATGAAGATTATTTTGAATGTTCCTCATGGTGTGTTGAGTAAACGCACGTGGAAATTCAAGAACATTCTTTGTGCTTGATAGTGCATGTGAAATTCAACACAATTCTTTATGGCATGCTTGAAGAGCATGTAGAAGATTTCTGCAACAGATGTGTAATGTACCTCTAGAAGGGACACATGGAACCTTGCCTAGATATGAAAGACACTGACTTGTTGCAACCAAGTGATTGTGAACTGGTAATGTGTATTGACTTTAAGTGTTTCTCTGAAACTCTCATTTCCATGATGATATCCATGAATTTGATTATATATTTATGTTGTTGGCAGCTTATTCTATACTAGGATAAAATGAACGATTGTCCAGCATTAATTGAACATTGCTGTGAAGTGATGTTACTTCAATGCACTTTGCTTATATTCATAATTATATATTTGGTTGTTGATGATTTAATAAACTTTTAAATAAATTTATTAACCTTCTTATTAAAACTTATTGATAACTATATGCTGGAAAGATAGTGGGTGGATGTGGGGCTTGCTAAATATAGATTAAAGACGGATTTGTCTTCTCCTTTAGTAAGACGTTTTCTACCTACGGAAATATTGTGTGACGGTAAACGTTTGTCTTTAATGTTGTGGAAGAGAGAAAACAGCGCCCGCATATCTGCCAAGTGAGAGAGACGAGTGGTGACTTCTGGAGAATTATTAATAACATAAATTAAGATTTTCATCACTTGTAATTAGTTATGGATGATTAATTAATAATAGTATTCATAACCATTAACTAGGTGGCATTAGCGTCACAAAGTGTTATATCAACCAATAAGAATACTTTACAAATAAAACAAACATTCGAATTAAACTACAAAAGATGCAAAGAAAAGAAAGGTAAATCAGTGCAAACAAAGTACGAATTCAGAATGCCTACCAACAAACGCTCAAACAAAAATCCCTTAATATATGAACAAGTAAAAGACTTGAGTGAATGACTCAACACTACTTTTTTTTAATTTATTAAATTGATGAAACATGCTGCAGTAGCATTCGGACAAGAGTATCACTGATATAACTGCAAATGTATCGTGTAGGTGTATTATAGTCCTTTATTTAAAAAAGAAATAAAAGGGGAATTTTATGAGGGATTTGTTTCTTCGGCAAACCTCATTGGCAAAGCTTGGTTTACAGTTTATTCGACAATAAATTGTAAGAGTAATCTGCCTTTCAGCAATATGACGTAGCAACTATGACAATCGTGTATCAAATGGGAAATAAAAAGGTATGGTGTGCGTGCTTGTGGATCTCTCTCTCTCTCTCTCTCTCTCTCTCTCTCTCTCTCTGAGAGGCGAGTGTTTATAGTCATCACAATTATTTTTTTCTTCTAATATGATAAATCCACGTGTTGTTGTTTTTTTAAGTAAAGGTGTAGTCATCATATTGATCCTTACAATTGAGCGTGAAAATTTACTTTATCTTGTTATATTGTTATTATTTTATCTTGTTATATTGTTTTATCTTGTTATATTGTTATTGTGCATGAATTGGTACCAACAGATGAAATTAACTTGAGAGTAAGAAATATTAAGGCAAACAAGACTCCAGTCTCCAGGGGTAAGAGAGTTTATGACTGAGAAAGAGAGATAGGGTTTATGACACAAAGAGAGAAAAGAGATTATGACACAAACACGGAGTTCGATTTTATTACACAAAGAAAGAAAAAATCAGAGCTTATGACACAAAGAAGGAGAGACTCAGTTTGTGACACAAAGAAAGAGGAAGACGGTGTGTGTGTGTGGGGGGGGGGGTATAACACAGAGGGAGAGAGAGAGAGTTTATAACACAAAGAGAGAGAGAGAGAGTTTGTAACAAATAATTCATGATAGAGTTTGTAACAAATAATTCATGATAGAGTTTGTAACAAATAATTCATGACAGAGTTTGTAACAAATAATTCATGATAGAGTTTGTAACAAATAATTCATGATAGAGTTTGTAACAAATAATTCATGATAGAGTTGTTAACAAATAATTCATGATAGAGTTTGTAACAAATAATTCATGGTAGAGTTTGTAACAAATAATTCATGATAGAGTTTGTAACAAATAATTAATTCATGATAGAGTTTGTAACAAATAATTCATGATAGAGTTTGTAACAAATTATTCATGATAGAGTTTGTAACAAATAATTCATGATAGAGTTTGTAACAAATTATTCATGACAGAGTTTCCGGCTCAAAAACAGGCACACACGTAGATCTACTAACTAATGTGTAGCGTGAGTTTTAATTTATTCAATGAAGAGTAAGTTATATCATAAAATCAAAATTGTGTATCACATTGCAATAAAATAGAACTGAATTAAATACAAAGTTTTAAAATTTTCTTCTCTTTTGTGCATTTTTGCGTTCCTGCGCCATTGTTATTTTCCAGTTATTAGAAAGGTCACTGAAAGGTCACTGAAATACAATAAGAAATGTACTCGGTTTATTCATGGAAAAAATACAGTTTAAAAATCTATTCATGTAACACAGACACTCTCACACATATACAAATATATGTGTGCACACTTACAAACACTTCCAATGTACAAGCGGTATGTTGACCTCCAAACGGTCACCTCGTTTGTTTTCACTGCAATTCACTCAGTCATGTTTTGGTTCATGCAGCAGCTTCACAGACGAAGCATGTGAAAACTGAAACTTATTTAATTTGCATCTTTTCGTATCCTTTGACAAGCTTTCAAAGCCGCCATATTAATTACCTCTCAGATTTGCTATTGGTTGACACTAGTTCGCAGTCTTCGTAACGAAACGTGGAATTCGTCTTTCCTAGATTTCTTTTAAAACTAGAAGGTTAATATGTTTATTTATTCCTTCATTAAAGTGAGATTCCTAAATATGCCTCATGATTTATGATGCCACTTTGGACGATGATGATGATGGTGGTGGTGGTGGTGGTGGTGGTGGTGGTGGTGGTGGTGATGACGACAATAATGAAGACAGTCTAAATTTTAAAAAATGTATAATCGAAAATAAATGTACTCAAAATAAGATACGGACAATCTATATAGGTCATTTATTAACACTTTGCAAATGGAAGTTTTTTTAGCATGCCAGCTGTTCGAATAATGATCAGATTAAGACTGGAATGTCCTGATTTAAAATATAGATTCACACATTACTATAAAAAGTTTACATAAAACTAAAGATTTAATTAAAATTAAATTTCAACTTTCAATTTTAGGTCTACATTAGAATTTAAGTTCCATGCAACGGAACAGTTACTTCTTAAAATATATAGATGTAATGCTCAGTGACAAAATATTTATTGGACAGACAGACAGACAGCCAGATAGATAGAAAGATAGATAGATAGATAGATAGATAGATAGATAGATAGATGGATGGATGGATGGATGGATGGATGGATGGATGGATGGATGGATGGATGGATAGATAGATAGATAGATAGATAGATAGATAGATAGATAGATAGATAGATAGATAGATAGATAGATAGATAGATAGATAGTACAGGCATTCATCCACCCACAGGAACAGAAACACAAGCATCAGTCGCCTGCTGGGACTTAAGCAATGCTGTAGTGGTCTGACGCATGAGGGAGATGCTGGGACAGGAAGCGTTAAAGGTTTCTGCTTATCGGTCGATATCGTATTTTGTTTGGCGTGATGGAGGTGTTTCTCATTATCGGGCCAATATCGTTTTATTGTCTGGTTTGATGGATGTGAACTTTAATGGCATTAGAGTGGTAGCTTTAAGCGTCCTGACATGGTCATAATTCAAGCAGACACTTGATACCCACCACCCCGCGCAGCTGAAGTTTACATATCGAGTGGCTCGGGTGTGAAATAAAGGGTAATGAACACTCATTCCAGAATTAACGCCAAAAGTCAGATCTTTAGGACAGCAAAATGTCGCACAGGCAGACACATTTACACACTCGCATGCAAGCATACACATTCACTTACACACACTCACGTACCCATTCACATATGTATATATACCCATACACACACACACACACACACACACACACACATATATATACAGACATACAAACACACACACATACACACACTTACACACACACACATATACAGACATACACACACACTTACAGACACACACATATACAGACACACACATATACAGACACACACACATACACACACACGGCAGGCATTAATACTGGATTCTCTCCCCTTCTCCCCAATGAATAGAGCACACCTCTAATTAGGTTAATAACAGATAAGGCTTCCCCTCAATAAAATGCAAGAATATTTAATGCAATAATGAGAGACAAATCGTGTGTGTGTGTGTGTGTGTGTGTGTGTGTGTGTGTGTGTGTGTGTGTGAGTGTGTGTGTGTATATGTATGTGTGTGTGTATGTGTGTATGTATGTGTGTATGTATGTGTGTATGTGTGTGTGTGTGTGTGTGTGTGTATGTGTGTATGTATGTGTGTGTGTATGTGTGTATGTATGTGTGTGTGTGTGTGTGTGTAGTTTGTGTGTGGTAGTTTTGTATGTATATCTGCCTAATGGTTATGTTAGGGGTAAGTTAAGTGGTTTTCTTATTATCAGCCATTAATAATTAGTAACAATTATTAATTATTCATTAATGAGGGACGAGGCTGAGGATGGGTTTGCAGTTGTTTGCGTTATTTGGGGTGGGGTGGGTGGGTTTTATTTTAAATTTCACTGGGATAGACACTTACCTGCTTTTATTAATAATGCACTGTTTTGATTATTTCTTTGATAAATAAAAATTTCGCCTGGGTCCAATAATAACAGACATTTCCCCTGATTGCTTTTCTAAGAGATCTTAACTTCACATATTTTCCGTAATAAGAGGCAACTTTTCCTGGTTAGTTTTTTTTATAATAGTTAAGAAACTCACGTCGAACAAATAATAATAGGTATTTTTTCATGGGTTGTTTCTCCAATTCGTGAGAATCTCACGTTGGTCCAGTAACAGCAGACATTTTTCTCTGTATATCAGAATCTCACGTTGGTCCAGTAACAGCAGACATTTTTCTCTGTATATCAGAATCTCACGTTGGTCCAGTAATAGCAGACATTTTTCTCCGTATATTAGAATCGCATGTGGGTCCATTAATGACAGACTGGATTGATTCTTGTATCACTATTATATGATAATGACTTATTGTGTCACCTTGACACACTTATGACAGATTCGGATTTTTTTATTTCTTGTCTGTAGTTCAGACTCGGATGGGTTAATTAATGTGCGACAAAGTGATTAGTAGTGTGTATGTAGGAGGGTTCACAGTGTTATTCACCTGGGTGCGTTAATGAAAGGTACGATTAGTGATTGGGGTGGATAATGCAAATCAACAATTCGCTCACCTGGGTATATTAATGAGAGACATTTTTATTTGCATGTTCGTTTGTTTATTTTTTTGATTTTATAGTAAACAATTCAATACTTGCGAGTATTGTTGGGAAATGTGTTTGTTACTTTGATTTTGTCCTGTTGGATATCGTTTTCAGATGTTTATTTTTTTCTCATATTGGATTTCACCCCAGACGTTTATTTTTCCCCCATACTGGATTTAATTGCAAATGTTTATTCCCCGCCCCCATTCATACTGGATCTAATTGCAAATGTTTATTCCCCGCCCCCATTCATACTGGATTTAATTGCAAATGTTTATTCCCCGCCCCCATTCATACTGGATTTAATTGCAAATGTTTATTCCCCGCCCCCATTCATACTGGATTTAATTGCAAATGTTTATTTTTCTCCTATTGGATTTCAATCCAATTTCATTCCTCTGGGTTACAGTTTTAATATTTTGAAGCGGATGGAGGAATAATTGCTTTAATTCTAATCTAGAGGATTTTTTTCGCTCTACTATCGAGCATCTACAAATGAAAATGAGACACAGAACAAAAGAAATGTTAAAGGTTATCTGGAAGAAAACTTATTCTTATCACAAAAGAACAGTTTCACTTAAAGAAGACGCAGAAGTTATAAATAAATTAAAATTATTAAAATATTTCAAACTATAGTTTAAAATATATTCCAATTACGATCTATTGTCAGTCCTGGTGTGCCACGTAATTCTCGTCTATCCAACATGGGTAATGGATGCTCTCACCAAGACGTAATTGGACCCACAAACTTACATTGAGACAACAATTCACATCGAGACACGCGACCATGTCGTACACTCGCATACGTCAAAACACAGACATATTGAGACACTGAATCACATCGAGACATTGACTCACATCGAGATACTGACATAGAGAGAGAGTCATAGAGACATCCACTTACTCACATCAAGACACTGACTTACGTCGAGACATCTGACTCGTATCGAGACACTACTCATACAGAGACACCCACTAACTCGCATAAAGACACTGGCTCATATCGAGACACTGACTTACGTCGAAACACTGACTCGAGACACTGACTCATTCCAAGACACTGTTGCATAAAGAGACATCCACTGACTCATGTCGAGACAACGATTCATTCCAAGACACTGATTCATAAAGAGACACTGGCTCATTCCAAGACACTGGCTCATTCCAAGACACTGATTTATAAAGAGACACTGACTCATTCCAAGACACTGGCTCATTCCAAGACACTGACTCATTCCAAGACACTGATTTATAAAGAGACACTGACTCATTCCAAGACACTGATTCATAAAGAAACATCCACTGATTCACAGCAAGACACTGGCTCAAATCGGGACACTGACTCACATCAAAACATATTGACATTGAGGCAAAGATTAACTATTGAGGTGTAGAATTGTGATTGTGTGCTTGCGTGAGTGAGTGCGTGCGCGCGCGTGTGTGTGAATGGTGGATGTTTGTGTTGGGGGTCAAAACAGTATAAATGTAAAATCCTACTACGGAAGCATTTCCCAAAACTGAATATACTAAAGTCTTACAGAATATGATACTCATCCAATGATCTGTCTTGTTTTTACAAGATAAATTAGCGATTAATAATTTCCGCACGTCATCTGAAGCGACAATGATCATGAATGACTGGCGTCAATGATCATGAATGACTGGCGTCAATGATCATGAATGACTGGCGACAATGATCATGAATGACTGGCGTCAATGATCATGAATGACTGGCATCACTTATTCTCAATGGGATGTCACTTAGAAAATTTTGTGGAAGAGGTGTGGCGGGGGGAGAGAGAGAAAGAGAGGAAGGTGGGGTCATTGTCAGTCATAGAACAATAATTCTTCACCACACCACAGAGCTGGATGTGCCAAAGGTACGAGTCACCCCCAAAGTCTTGGGAGACGCCCTCGCTACTGTCCTCACTAATTCTATGGCTCCGAGGGAGTTCGCCAGGAGAAGAAAATTCCAGATTCAATTTTTCTATTTTCAACGGCCGCTTACTGAAAGCGCTCTTGGGTGCAAGACGAGGATTGTCTGCCCTTTCGTGGCCCGACCCCCGGATCAATGGCAAGACTGAGGTTTCCATGCAGAGGAAGTGTACAAGGAAATTAGTAGCCAATCTCCCACAATCTCTTACGTGAAGTTCGGGAAATTAGCCTTTTCTATCGCCAACAGCTGCTGAGTTTTGTGACGAGACAGGCCTTCATACTTTCTTCAGCCCAAAAGTTTCATGTCACGCCAAAGCATTGTTTCTCCTACTATGCGATTCATGTAGCAGTTCGAACTTTGTTGCCCAGCCCAAATCTTATTTTTCAAATGAAAGAGTTTCACATGCCTTAAAGCTACAAACAACCACAACAACAGAAGAAGTGAAATAGCTAAAGTAGTTACTCTCGAAGCAGATTGTTTCCAATTCTATGTGCTAGGTTACGTCTCACGCCGTCTATGGTATCATTTTACGGCGTCGTGTTATTTGTGACTCACATAGAGCTTGTCGCTATAGTATACTTTATAAGTCTCCATTTTATTTATGACGCCATCTTTGAAATCACGTGATAATATGAAACCAACAACGTCAAAGCTGTCCACAAAAGAAGGTGATGGTGTTAGGTGTAATTGTTGAAACGGAAATAAAAATAAAAAGTGTTGTACATGTAATGTTGTCGTCTTATAATTGCTAAGTACATTTGCGGTTGTGCTTGGCATGGTGACTGTTCGGCCCACTGTACTCGGGGCACTGGAAACATTTCGCAATGTCCGGTGTTCGTGTCAGTAAGATTGTTTTTTCCTATTCCAGAGAGACACACACGTTTCTGGTCTGTCGACATTGTCGTTTTGTGTCACCAACACCATTAAAATTAAACACCCCCGCCTGCTGTCTTCTGTCAGCTTAAACATTCAACCGAATCGGATTAGTCTCGGCTTTTAAAACTTTTAGTCGTATTTTTAAATTTCAGCTTTTTTTAAAAAACTTCCAGCCTGATATTATTTTTTAATTTCCAGCCTAGTTTTAAAACTTTGTTTTTAAACCTGCAATGGTCGTTGTGTGTTCTGCTGTGATTTTTTAACCTCACCCTCGATGTTTAAAACTTTCAGCCCGTTTGTATTAAAACTTGCAATCGGGATTTTGCAAATTCAAAAGTATAAAATATGTAGACTGTATTCCTAAAAGTTATATCCACAATCGTTGTTGGGATGAATAAAAAATTAATAAACGGCAAGCTACTGGTCAAAATGCAGATGCTAGCTGAACAAATCGTGCAAAAATAATTGAAAATGAAGGTTCAGAATCCGCGAGTGTAGCAGCATATGCTGAGTTTTGTATTGCAGAGTGCATACTAGTGAAAACATTATATATTGTCGTCGGGTACACTTCTACTCCTAATACTGTCAATTTACCAGTCACATATATCTCTTCTTCCTTGATATTGTGGATTTTGTACCATTTACTGAAATCTATTAACGTTCATTGACATATGACCATCCCTGTATTGTATATTTACCATTTAACCCACAGTGAGAAAAGTGCATTTATCTAAGAGACATTGTCAGCTTAGAAAATGAAAACTAATTTGAGTCTACAATTGCGGTCAGATATCTGCAATGTTGTTTCGAATATAGCGTCTCGTATTTATAATATACAATTGTTTATAGCCGTCAAAGTCATCACATCTTCAGCGCGAATTAATCCAAACTTAGTTTTGAAAATACAATCACAAAAAAAAAGTCTTTGCCTTTGCACAAGTAACTGGCATTTTGAAATAGGTCGGAACTGTTGGAGAAATCAAAGAAACGAAAGATAAGGCTTTATTTTATATTTTTCACAGGAAATGAGAGACACAAAAATTGAACAAGATAAAGATTAATTTGGGCGTTTGGTTATATCACTTGTTTGGTTTTTTTGTTTGTTTATTTATTTTTTCTGTATTTTTGTTTTTTGTTTCTTTCTTTTTGTGCGTGTAAGTTTTTGTTGTCGTTTGTTGTACTTTTTTCTTGTTTACTTGTGAAGTTTGTTTTGGGGGCGGGGAAGGGATTGTTTGTTGTTGCAATTTTATTGTTGTAGAGGGGTTTTGCAGATTTTGTTGTTGTAGAGGGGTTTTGCAGATTTTGTTGTTGTAGAGGGGTTTTGCAGATTTTGTTGTTGTAGAGGGGTTTTGCAGATTTTGTTGTTGCAGAGGGGTTTTGCAGATTTTGAATTTTGTAGATATATGGATAAAGGAATGTTTTTAAATTAAAATCAGAGTGACCGAAATATAAGTATACATGTGTATTGAAAGCTATATATTCTTTCTACCTAACCCTGCCTCTCCTTAATTATATCTGCCTAACTTTTTATCTCTCCATAATTCTATATACTTTACTATCTATCTTTTCCTAATTCTGTTTACATAATTATCTATCTCTCCCCAATTCTAACTCTATCTCTCCCCAATTCTATATATCTAACTCTATCTCTCCCCAATTCTATCTAACTCTATCTCTCCCCAATTCTAACTCTATCTCTCCCCAATTCTATATATCTAATTCTATCTCTCCCCAATTCTATCTAACTCTATCTCTCTCCAATTCTATATATCTAATTCTATCTTTCCCAAATTTTATCTTCTATCAATCTCTCCCCAGTCTATCTGCTTAACTATCTGTCTTTCCCTAATTCTTTCTACCTACAGGTCTATTTCTCCCAAATTCTGTCTCAACTTTCTTTATTAATGTCTTTGTATTTCTGCCCTCTGTGTGTGTGTGTGTGTGTGTGTGTGTCTCTCTCTCTCTCTCTCTCTCTCTCTCTCTCTCTCTCTCTCTCTCTCTCTCTGTCATTTTGTCTCTTGTCTCTTTGTCTTTCACTCTCTATCTCTCTCACTCTCTCTTTCTATATGTACATAGTATCTCTTTCTCAGTCACTGTGTCTGTCTCTTGACCTTTATCTCTTTGTATCTTTCTCTCATTCTCAATCTCTGTCTCTTCCTGTCTCTATCTCTGTCTCTGTTTCTGTTATATCTATCTGTCATATATATATATATCAACTCTCTCTCTCTCTCTGTATCTGTCTTTTCATTCTTTTTCCCTGTCATTTTCGCTATCTATCTGTCTATCTATCCATCTATCTATCTGTCTATCTATTCGTCTGTCTGTTATCTATGTATCTTGTCTCTCATTCTTTGTCTCAATCTCTATTGCCTCTCTCTCTTCTTTCTCTGTCATTGTCGCTCTGTTTCAAATTACACTGAGATATATGTCTATATCTATCTCTTTCTCCTTCCGTCTGTCGAGATCACTGTCTCTTTGTCTCTCTCTTTTTGTCTTTCTCACTCTGTCTCTCAATTTGTGACTTTATCTCACTCTCACCGTCTCTCATTCACTCTTTATGTTTTATTTTATTTAAAACCCAATTTTGGTTTGCTATTGTACACTACCCCCACCGTACCCCCACCTCTGTCCTGCAGGATTCACGTTTTTGTTGTCGTCTTGTACCTGTCAAATAAAAATTACAAAACCCGTTATTGAAAGTTCTGACACAGCGCGCTGGTTCGTTTGTGTGACAATCTAAAAAGACTTAGCATTTCATCAAGGGATCACCTCATTCGATCGCCTACACAAGCCAAACAACAGTAAAGCGGTTAGATCGATAGTCCTGCTCACTTGACAGTTTCAAAAAAAAAAAAGAAGCAACAATTTTTTAAATTTATTTTCTTTTGTCAGGTTGTGTGTGGTATTCTTTCTCTCTCTCTCTCTCTCTCTCTCTCTCTCTCTCTCTCTCTCTCTCTCTCTCTCTCTCTCTCTCTCTCTCTCTC
The DNA here is from genome assembly GCA_028829895.1 of Sinotaia quadrata. Classification (NCBI taxonomy): domain Eukaryota; kingdom Metazoa; phylum Mollusca; class Gastropoda; order Architaenioglossa; family Viviparidae; genus Sinotaia; species Sinotaia quadrata. The sequence continues at coordinate 43,230,760 of CM054177.1, read as the reverse complement.
TCTCTCTCTCTCTCTCTCTCCTCGCTTATTGTCTCTTGCTTTTTCAGTCAGTCTTTCCCTCACAAATTTTGTGTCAGATCGTTGTATGTTCTCGCTCTCTCATTCAGTCTCCCACAAGTTTTCTTTCATGGCTCTAGCTGCTTACCCATTCTCTGATTCTTTCTTTTTACTCTTTGTCTCTCTCGAAATGTCTGTCCGTCTTGTTTTCGCTCTCTTCCTATCTCACTATCTTTGTCTCTCTGCGTTCTTTTAAATCTCTCTCTTTTTCTCTCTCTGTCTCTTTCAGTGTCTGTGTCTCTCTCGCAATGTCTCTCTATCTCTGTTTCTCTGTCTCTCAATGTTTCTGTCTTTCTTTCTCTCTCTGTCTGCCTCTGCCTGCTTTTCTTTTGTACTGTTTCTGGGTGACTAGATATTCAAGAAAAATGCTGATAATTAACCAATGATCCAGGGTAACGGTCTTACAGCTGACAATGTGCTTACCGTAAGCAGTGGGGAGGGGGGAGAGTGCTGTTTGTATTCTTCATGAATAAATTTAAACTAAATGCAATGACATCCATGAAGCCCAGCTGATGCCAGACAAACTTGAACAGATTCTAATCATTCTACAATATAACACTTCTCTCTAGCACCAGTAAAGGTTTGCAGAGACTGTCTGGCAACTCCAGATAGCTGAAATATGGGGTGTGAAAAGAAATCTTTCTTATAACGCAAATCGTAGTATTTAGTAAAAGAAACATGTTAGATAAAGGGGAAGTAAATCTTTCAAAATAGCAAGCCATGGCATTCGCTAATAGTGACATTTTGGCTAAAGGGAGAATAAATTGTTTTAAAGCGAAAGTATTTAGTAGTGTAATCTCCCAAGGGAAGTAAAATGCAAATAATAGTATTTAGTAATGTTGTCTCTCAAGGGAAGTAAAATGCAAATAATAGTATTTAGTAATGTTGTCTCTCAAGGGAAGTAAAATGCAAATAATAGTATTTAGTAATGTTGTCTCTCAAGGGAAGTAAAATGCAAATAATAGTATTTAGTAATGTTGTCTTCCAAGGGAAGTAAAATGCAAATAATAGTATTTAGTAATGTTGTCTTCCAAGGGAAGTAAAATGCAAATAATAGTGTTTAGTAATGTTGTTTTCCAAGGGAAGTAAAATGCAAATAATAGTGTTTAGTAATGTTGCCTTCCAAGGGAAGTAAAATGCAAATAATAGCATTTAGTAATGTTGTCTTCCAAGGGAAGTAAAATGCAAATAATAGTGTTTAGTAATGTTGTCTTCCAAGGGAAGTAAAATGCAAATAATAGTGTTTAGTAATGTTGCCTTCCAAGGGAAGTAAAATGCAAATAATAGCATTTAGTAATGTTGTCTTCCAAGGGAAGTAAAATGCAAATAATAGTGTTTAGTAATGTTGTCTTCCAAGGGAAGTAAAATGCAAATAATAGCATTTAGTAATGTTGTCTTCCAAGGGAAGTAAAATGCAAATAATAGTGTTTAGTAATGTTGTTTCCCAAGGGAAGTAAAATGCAAATAATAGTGTTTAGTAATGATGGCTGAAAGAGAGGTAGATCTTTCTAAAACGCAAATCGTTGTATTTAGTAATGTCGACTTAAAAGGGAAGCAAATTATTCTAAATTGTAAACTATATACTCACTGATGGTGGTATGTTGGCTAAAGGGAATACAAATCATTCTAAATGCCATCGTAGAATTTAGTCATGTTGGCTAATAGGAAGTAAAATTAATTGTCGCTGAAAAGAAAGCTTTTTTATAACGTAAATCATAGTATTCAGAAATGTTGCCTTAAAGGGGAAGTAAAATGTAAATTATAGTATTCAGAAATGTTGCCTTATAGGGGAAGTAAAATGTAAATCATAGTATTCAGAAATGTTGCCTTAAAGGGGAAGTAAAATGTAAATCATAGTATTCAGAAATGTTGCCTTAAAGGGGAAGTAAAACGTAAATCATAGTATTCAGTAATGGTGGCTAAAAAGGGGAAGTAAAACATAGATCATAATATTTAGTAATAGCGGCTAAAAAGGGAAGTAACGCGTAAATCTTAGTATTGAGTAAGGGTTCATAGTTATCAAGTTGGAAAGAACTGCACTATGCAGCAAAAAGTGTAGGAACCTTGCTGTCGGTGCATTAAATATCTAATTTTATGTGACTGTGACACCATGCTAAGTTAGACAACTCTGAAACGCTCAGTACCTCGTTTTACAAAAGGGATGTAAAATGTGTATCACAGTATACACATTTCTCATGCTTATAGATGCATTTCTAAAGTGATGTAGTCAGTAGGACACTATGCGTACTATTTTTTTTTAAATGAAAGTAATCGATGTTAGATAGATAGACGGAAATTGAAATTAAAGAAACTGGTTGTTTATTAGACACAAATTTAAACATGGAAAGGTGGGTACATTTCATTTGTGTTTGCTTGTTTCATTTTTTTTCAACATTGGAATTAGAGCAATATTTTACTGTTACAGCAAGCTGTCTAGACATTGAAAGACCAGTACATTTCCTTGCTTCTTTGCAGTTCCTTCCAGTGAAATTCTCTCTCCACTGAACTTTCCTGTAACGTCTTGAGGCTGCAATTCAGGATGCACTCCAACTTTTCTTGACAATATTTCCTTTTCATGAGGAGAAATCCTGGCTGAGAGTTCCTTCCTCCGAATCTGGAGACGTGTTTCCCCTAGCAACATGCTCACGTCACAAAAGCGAGTTAACGGGATATCGAAAGTTCTTTTTTTTTTTTTTTTTAGGTCTCATCAGAAACTACTCTTTATGCACCTTTATGCAGAAATAAAGTGGATAATTTTTTTCATCAGAATTTAGTTGTAAATTAAAATAAATAGCTCGGACTCCTACCTCATAATTTGGAAATAACCTTGCGTCAATGGCATTCCGTATTTTTTGCCATTAAGAAAGCAAATGTTTCAGGAATATTCAGCGACAAACACTTTGCCTTTCTGCTCCCTGCACTATTGTGCGCTGTGTTGTTGTCTGCTATTGGCCACTCCACCTAACGACTTGATAACAGTCCCTACGGCTCCCTGATCTATTGTGCGCTGTGTTGTTTTCTGCTACTGGCCACTCCCCCTAATAGCCTGATAACTGTCCCTACGGCTCCCTGCACTATTGTGCGCTGTGTTGTTGTTGTCTGCTACTGGCCACTCCCCCTAACGGCCTGATAACAGTCCCTCACAAATGCCGTCCGGCATCGCGGTAACATCACTTCGCCAAATAGCTGACATTTGTCTTGATTTTATGTGAGCATTAAAATTTGAGTTCAATAAACTATTCATATTACTGCATTCCAGTCAACAAATTAACAACAGTATGGTATCATCTAAAGCTGTTATTTCCGTGCACTTTCTAATACACAGCCACGTCCAAGAGTGGGACGGAGCTTTTCTATAGTGAGGCACCGCAATACGTAAATTGATCACGTGATACTCCTAGCAGTTCGGTTATATATCTCTGGTAAGCGTATTGCCGGTCGTGACAGATTTCACCTTTTGTGCTAAGCGTAATTCTGGAGATACCGAAGAAAAGAAAAATTGTCCTAAAATATAGATGTTTTTAGGACAATTTTTCTTTTCTTCGGTATAATAATAGATTTTTTTTCTTTTCCATACAAAATTTGTACACTTGGAATATGTTCTTGTAATCGTCAGAAATATTGAGTGCCTTTACCCTTGCCTAATCAGGGAATGTACCGTTATTTATTTAATTATTTCTTGAATAGGATGATGGCACCACACTTAATGGTGCTGGTCTGGAGAAGTTGGTAATGTACCATTTGTTTGTTAACTCAGGCACTAAGACTTCAGATATTCGCTAGGATTTGAACGTAACGTACTGCAAGACTCCCTGGGCAAGCGTATGGGACCTCTGTAACCTTTTTTAAAAATAACTGAACGTGGAAAGAGTTTTGTAGGAATGGTCTTGGTCACGTGATATATGGTCACAGTGATGATGACGAAAAGTCTTCTTGATTGCTATAGTTAAAAACAGGAAATTGAGAAGCTTACATTAAGTAACAGACTGACTTACTATAGAATTATCAAACAACGTTTCACTTACAGCACATTGTGCAGTTTGTTACTGTCGAGCTAGAGATGAAATATTGACATTTAGGTGTGGTGTTCGCTACATTGAAGCACACTGCAGTCTGTCTTCAGCTGTCCTAATTATACATGGGTGATAACTGTTCTTTCATTTGCAAGCTAAGAAGAAAATTTCATGTTATTTTTCGAAACTAAAAACTTATGCGACCTTCAGACCAAAAATTCTCTCAAGTGTGCAAAATATGCTGAAAAAACGTGTTGATAGAGTTGCTGGAATTCTACCGATATTGTTACCTGCGCCTGTTTATTTTAAGACGTTGAAAGTTAGACAACAGGTAAATTCAACAAATGATAGATAAGAGTAAGTGGACGTTTTGCAATTTGCCCATTTTTTGTCTATAGCTGCTTATATAGCGGTATAGCATTATATAGCAATTTATTCAAGAAATGTGAGAAAATCTTCAACAGCTCCTGCGATTTCGCAGACGGGGTCGAGGCCGAGAGCTGTAATGCAAACTGCTGGAAATTACTTGATGATGAAAAGAGATTATAGAGTTGATTTGTGTCTGGTTTAGTCTGATCTATTTGAGATCGATCCCTCGGGATTGTAGCCTATGTTATTAGTGCTTTGGTGTTAGCACGGCTGGAATCTGCAGTCATTAACAGACAGCTGCTCCGGGATTGGCTTAGTTTGCGTCCTCCGTTTTGTTCGTGTGGGTGTGGTGTTGGTTTTAGAGCGAGCTCTCTGTAAAATCACCACAGAAAGTCGGTTTGTCGACTTGTGTCTAAGGTAGCAGAGCAGTCTTCGGTGTTGTTGTTGAGCGAGTACCGTTGCCTTTGATGTTTCGCATTGTGGATGTATTGGGTAGAAAGGCAGGATTATTCTTGTCTGGCGTTTGTTTTTTGTCCCTCATAAATGTGGGTAGACACCGCCTCGTTCTTTTTACTCGACTTAGCTTACTTTCCAGTTGATTCTTGAATTCTTGCTGCTGTAGGCGTGAAGAATGCATCCATAGAGGTGCAGTTATCTCACACCTTTGCCTGTTAGTTTTCACAAGTAATTATTTTTGTCTCTGTGTCACTGGTTTGGAAGGTTGTTGTAAGCATGTGAGAAAAATGATCACCTGTTGCAACCGTCAGCTCTACCAGTGTATTCCCAGTCCACTATTGGTGTCGAGAACCTTGATTTTGCTGTTGTTGTTAAATATGTTCAGGGAAAGATTGGCATCGTTTTTTTGTCCAGCTCTATCCTTGTGTCTGTATCTCTGCAGTGCTGTTCCAACTCTCCCCCTTGTGTCTGTATCTCTGCATTACTGTTCCAACTCTGCCCTTGTGTCTGTATCTCTGCATTGCTGTTCCAACTCAATCCTTGTGTCTGTATCTCTGCAGTGGCTGTTCCAACTCTATCTGTGTGTCTGTATCTCTGCATTGCTGTTCCAACTCTGCCCTTGTGTCTGTATCTCTGCATTGCTGTTCCAACTCATTCCTTGTGTCTGTATCTCTGCAGTTGCTGTTCCAACTCTGTTTTTGTGTCTCTATCTCTGCATTGGCTGGTCCCTTCTCCTCACTTCACACGTGGCTAGTGCTTTGTTGTCATTTGGTAGCTACTTGTATTTTCGACAGTGTCGTTTGTCTTTGTTCCATAGCCAGTGATGTTTAACGTTCTCAACCACATCTCTATGAGGTGTTCTCGGGATATCCTCTGTTAATTTTTCCGTTTCAATATTGCATGTTCTTGCCTTGATAAAAATCTGTTGTCAGATTCCTTGCCTCTGTGCTTTTTGCATGCTGGTCAATTTCTGCGAGGTGATGGTGGTGGTGGTGGTAGCGGCGGATAGTTCTTCTAAAATATTTCGGTTCCTGGTCATCAGCTCTCTTTAGTCATAGGCTCATTTTCTCGAGCCTCGCCGGTAGCCGCTGATAGCTACCAATAAGTGTACGCTTGCTTCATCTGCTGATAGCTACCAATAAGTGTACGCTTGCTTCATCTGCTGAATGCGACAGGAAGCTAGCTCGAGCCCCTGATACATACATACAGTCAAGATAGTAAGTTAATACAGATGACAGGCGTGTAACATATGAGTGAGTCAATACAGTCAAGATAGTAAGTTAATACAGATGACAGGCGTGTAACATATGAGTGAGTCATGCTAACATGAGTGGTCTAAGTTTCAACAATAAATGTATTCAATACAAAAATAATATAAGGCATCATGGTTACATGTAGCAAATAGTTCAACAGTTACAACTAGAGTAGATAATCATTGCCAAGTGGTGTCGTAAGAGTGTGTTTGTTTTTAGTCCTATGGCACAGTAGTAGTTTTTTGGTTCTTTTGTATGAGCAAAATATAAATGAGTTTATAAGTGAACACTGAATGTTTCTGAGTGAACTATAAAAGTACTTAAAGTGTGTGAATTTCATTGTATTTTGACTGAAGCTGTACAGTTGTTGATTTTGTAGTCATTCAGCTTTGGGTTGCCTGACATGTTATCTATGATCCAAATGAAAGTCATTAGCAGACACAATGAGGTCCCTTGAACTTTTTATATTATTTTCATGTTTGTTAGGCAAGCAAAACCACATACATTTGGCAGTACATAAAGAAAATGTTTTCCTGCTGTGTTGATAACTAGCAATAAGGGATAGAGATATGATTCTAACTTATTAAGGCCAGAGCCAAAATATGTGTTTCCTCAATGGTCAGCTGCATTTGACTAATGATGTTGAGGTAGATTTCTGGTACATTCATTGTGTGTGATTGAGCAATGCTTTGATTGGTTAATTTAGTAAGTAGATACATATACTCGTGCAATTTTCTAGCCTAGGAATTTGGGTCATTTGCATGTAATCTATTTTTAGAGGAGGGTGGATGTGGGTTACATAAGCCATTATGTGACAATTAGAATATATATGCAAGGAAATAATTCTTATAATTATTTGCTGTCCTTTCCTAAACACTTGTAACAAGAAACATTGGAACACTACTATTTTGTGCAGAAACAAAACAAGATGTGAATTTAATATTTTTTTTAAATATCTAATTGAATTTGTTGAGAGCTTAAAGTAACGATATTTGTAAAATCTTTTTAATGTAAACAAAAAAATGTACTAGAGAGCTTATTGTTGCCAAACAATGCCTTTCTTGATATGGGCTTACGGCCTAATCAAAACAAACCTCATCAGCCAACTTATATCTCGACTTCTCTCTCATTTTCTCTTGTTCTGTCTTTCTCTCTACCTCTGTGCACTCTCTCTCTCTCTCTCTCTCTCTCTCTCTCTCTCTCTCTCTCTCTCTCTCTCTCTCTCTCTCTCTCTCTCTACGGAGAAAAATGACGGAAAGTGGGGTGAATGGGAGCAAGCTGAGAACGGCACAATATGCCAGAATCTAATAATCGTAACGGTAAGTGGTAATCAGTTCTTTCTGGGAATGCTGATCCAATAGGTTAATCTACTCGCGCAAAGAAAAATGTCTTTACTGCCGGAGCCTTTGAAGTGATGGAAGACTCGGCCTCTTGTCTCCGGTTACAAAGCAACGTGAAACCTCATCCTGCCGTGTTTTCTCGCGAGATCTCGTTAGCGGGTAAAGACACGTACGGATGAAAGACAATACGGTGTACGCTGTAAGGTTTTGTATACTTTAGGCAGTTCTTGTCTCCGTACGGAAAGGTTTCTTAAGACGCTTGCTTTCTCAGCCGCGCCGCTGGGTTCTCTGGTGATAATGAAGAAGATGATGACAAAACAGAGGCAAAGAGCGATAAGAGTATTGTGGGGAAAGTATTATGGTGACGAAGACTGTGATGAGGCGACAGTGGTCATGATGAAAAGAAAAGAAAAATTATAAAGTTAGTGTTAATGAAAAATGATGATGTGACGTTGAAAATAGACACATGATAATAAGTAAAATTATTACTATGGTGATAGGCAATGATGATGATGATGAGGAGGAGGAGGAGGAGGATTTTGTTGTTCACATCTCCAACATTATTTCTTTCACTGTCATGTATTGATAAATGGGGTCACTTTACCTCTAAAGCTGGAGTTAAATCACCTTGAATACGTTTACCGAGCGATGTTTACTATGGTTCTATATTTAAAATATTTTATATTTGAGAACTTCACAACAGCAATAACAACTTCGAAGGGTTAGCGACTCGGGTATGTGCGATATAGCTTACCTCATAACTCTTCGCTTGTGTTGCATAGATGTTAGACCGGCAGAACTATCAATTAATCCAAAGTGATATTCTTGATTTCTTTGGAGTATCATTTTCACAAAGTATATGCGCTCTAGCCATCTCTCCTCTTGTTTACAATCGATTCACTTTCCATTCTCCGAAATGTCGATTACTATTTTTAAACTTTTTTCTTTAAACTTCTAATTTAATTTGTCTAAAATGAAATGTTCTTTCACGTAAAAAGTGAATGAATTAAGAAAATAATTATTAATCCCCATCTTAATTATAAGTTATTTACGACTCTTTATTGTTGTTATGCAAACGTTTTTAAATCACCATAGATTAAATGATGTGGGGAAAATATGGAGATAATATTTAATTAAATATTTAATTACATATTGTCAGGAAATTGGTTGAGTTCTAAATCGGCACCAAAGTACGGCGTCAAATATTTCAGCACATCTCTTGACATTACGAGTATCCCGGAATTTAAAGAAAGCAATAATGAAATATTTCAGCACATCTCTTGATGTTACGAGTATCCCGGAATTAAAGAAAGCAATAATGAAATATTTCAGCACATCTCTTGACATTACGAGTATCCCGGAATTAAAGAAAGCAATAATGAAATATTTCAGCACATCTCTTGATGTTACGAGTATCCCGGAATTAAAGAAAGCAATAATGAAATATTTCAGCACATCTCTTGACATTACGAGTATCCCGGAATTAAAGAAAGCAATAATGAAATATTACATTACCATTCAATTAAAATATCTACATGATCTGTTTACATTCTATACTTTAAAAACTCCGGGAAAAATCTTAATCCGACAGCATGTATTTGCTATATAGTCAGACTGCTAATATGTATGCAGATTAAACTTAAAGAAAAGACTCTTAGTCCGACATACATATTTGCTATATCGTCAGACTGCTAGTATATATGCAGTATAAACAGAAAAGACTCAGTCCGACAGCCTTATGCGTTAGATCTCCAGTCCCACAGATTTATGTTAGATCTCTGGTCCCTAATGTATATACCTTAAATTATTATCTTATTTGTTTAGTCCAAAAAGCATGACTGTTAAATCCTTTATTTCAGTGGGTGTATATTTCATTTATAAAGTGAGATTAGGAACTCGATTAGATCTGTTTTAGGAAAAGAAGAGAAATTATAGCCCACAAGCCAGGAGCCCCAGTGAGAGTTGCACAAAAAGACAGTGTAGTTTTCTGCACATGGCTTCCGAAATGGGGACAAGGACAGTAATAGTAGTTACTGGGACAAGAATAAATCTAGAGAGAGGTGATTAATGTCAATTACTGGGACAAAAATAAATATTCAGATAAGTTAAAGTCAGTCACAGAGACAAGACTAAATCTAGAGAGAGGTGAGTAAATGTCAATTATTGGGACAAAAATAAATATTCAGATAAGTTAAAGTCAGTTACTGGAACAAGAATAAATAATGAGAGAGGTGAGTAAATGTTAATGAAAAGGAACCAGAACGCTTGTAGAAGACGAGTCATTTATGGAGACAGCGAAAGGAACAAATAAAGTAAAGGAGTCAATTACGAGGACAGTGAAGAAAATAAATATAGTGTACGAGTCAATTACGAGGACAGTGAAGAAAATAAATATAGTGTACGAGTCAATTACGAGGACAGTGAAGAAAATAAATATAGTAGATGAGTCAATTACGAGGACAGTGAAGAAAATAAATATAGTGTACGAGTCAATTACGAGGACAGTGAAGAAAATAAATATAGTGTACGAGTCAATTACGAGGACAGTGAAGAAAATAAATATAGTAGATGAGTCAATTACGAGGACAGTGAAGAAAATAAATATAGTAGATGAGTCAATTACGAGGACAGTGAAGAAAATAAATATAGTAGATGAGTCAATTACGAGGACAGTGAAGAAAATAAATATAGTAGATGAGTCAATTACGAGGACAGTGAAGAAAATAAATATAGTGTACGAGTTAGTTACAGAAACTAAAACAATGGTAAATGTAATAACCAAGACAGCAACAAAGACTTAGATAAAGAGACAATAATAGATGAGGCAACGGCAGATTGTTAGCCAAGTACAAAGGTCACAGCTAAATCAATCTCAGAGATTTCGACAAGAATCAAAGGTAGTAGCTGGTGCCATGTTAAAGACAGGCTTAGGGACCAAGGTAGTATCTCGGACGAAGTTAAAGACAGAGACAAGGACAAAGGTTATACCTCATACGACACACACGGTGGACAAACTTTGGAGGTAGTAGCTAAGACAATGCTAGAGAAAGGGACAATTACATAGGCAATACTTAATGCGATACAGATAAGTGCAAAGGCAGTAGTTAAGACAATGTTAGAGAGAGATAAAAGGTCAAAGGTCGTAGGTGAGACAAGGACAAGTTCATGGATAGTGGCTGAGGCAATGGACAGAAGTAGTAGATGAGGCAAGCATAGAGACTGGACTAGACCCGTGAGTAAAATGCAAAGATTATTATACAGAAATGCTGTTAGAATGAAGGATAATAGGTCCATTCAGAGACAGGCAGAAACGTGGACAGAGAGACAACGGCAGTGTCTCGGACAAAAATAGCGAGAGAGAGAGAGAGAGAGAGAGAGAGAGAGAGAGAGAAAGCGCTTCGAGAAAATAAAACAAACTTATCAATACAATCTGTGTGCCTGAAAATATCGACAAACTTTCTAAGTTTAATTTAACGGTATTTTTGCTCACTTATATCCTGCCCTACTTAAATTCTCTTCAGTGCCTTGCGTGTTTGGTTATTTGTTTTCAAGATCAGTAGCCTATAATTAGACTACCGCTTCTCTGATGGTTGTGTATTAATAAGAAAATCGGTTGAATTGTAGGGTTCCAACGCACTATACAAGGAAGTGCAACCGATTGAGATCGAAAGATTTATTGAAATGCGCAATAGTAAAGAATTCCAAGTTGTTGGTCGATAGAATGTTGTGTCAATATCTTACTTTTGTATTTCACTCTATAAATAGTTCTTGTTTTCTTTAATCCATACATAGCATTGTATCATTCTAGTAATGAAGCTGTGTTGGTCTTAGTGGCAATAATGCTGTGTTGGTCTTAGTGGCAATAATGCTGTGTTGGTCTTAGTGGCAATAATGCTGTGTTGGTCTTAGTGGCAATAATGTTGTGTTGGTCTTAGTGGCAATAATGCTGTGCTGGTCTTAGTGGCAATAATGTTGTGTTGGTCTTAGTGGCAATGATATAGTGTTGGTCTTAGTGGCAATAATACTGTGTTGGTTTTAGTGGCAATGATATAGTGTTGGTCTTAGTGGCAATGATATTATTTTGGTCTAGAGGCAATTATTCTGTTGGTCTTTAGTTGCAAATGTAGTGTTCTAGTCTTAGTAGCAATTAAACTGTGCTGGTCTTAATGGTAACTACCCAATGTTGGTTTTAATGGCTCTTATCTATATTGGTCGTAGTGGAAATTATTCTTTGTTGTTATGAGTGGCAATTTTATTGTGTTCAGAGTAGTATTAATTGTCCTGTCTTGGGCTTAGTGGCAATTATCATTATACGTTGGTCGTAGTGCCACTTACACTGTGCTGGTCTTAGTAGCAATGAGAATGTGTTGGTCATACCGGCAATGAGAATGGATTGGTCATAATGGCAATGAGACTGTATTGGTCATAGTGGCAATGAGAATGTTGGTCATAGTGGCAATGAGAATGAGTTTGTCGTTGTGGGAATCATATTTGAAGACATTTTTGTACTGGCAATTATTTTGTGCTGGTCATATTGACAATTATAATGCTTAGATATTCTTATAATTATTGTGCGTGAGTAGATATTGACAATTATAATGTTTAGATATTCTTATAATTATTATGCGTGAGTAGATATTGACAATTATAATGTTTAGATATTCTTATAATTATTCTGCGTGAGTAGATATTGACAATTATAATGTTTAGATATTCTTATAATTATTCTGCGTGAGTAGATATTGACAATTATAATGTTTAGATATTCTTATAATTATTATGTGTGAGTAGATATTGACAATTATAATGTTTAGATATTCTTATAATTATTATGCGTGAGTAGATATTGACAATTATAATGTTTAGATATTCTTATAATTATTATGCGTGAGTAGATATTGACAATTATAATGTTTAGATATTCTTATAATTATTGTGCGTGAGTAGATACGTATCACGAGGACGTTACACGGTTACACGGTTGCACGTTACACTCTGTTGTTCTTAATCAATGTGCTTATGCGTCAAGGGTTAGAGAGACATTGAAGATTTTTTTAATTGTTTAATATATTTATAACTATATCCATGCAAGTATAAATGTGTGTGTGTTTGTCTGTTGCCGTGTGTGTATTTCCGTGTGTCGTTTGCGCAAAGGTTTTATTGTGTGTATTGCATTTGTGTGTGTATATGTGTGTGCGTGCTATATTTGTGCTTCGGTGCATTTATCCAATTTTCTAGATTTCGCTATTTCCATTTGACTCGCCATTGTACTTGAGTTTTGCTTTGCTAATAAATCTTTCAAATTGTTATCTACTTTTCTTAATGGAGATTGAATAATAAGACAGAAAGAAATCATGATAGGAATAACCCAGCCCCCCTCTCCCCCCTTCTTCCCGGTAACACATAACATTATGTTTTACAGAATAAAATCAAACTCATGTTTCGCTGTATATTGAATTTTATTAAAATGAGTTAATTAATTATACTGTGTAAGCTTGCTTTTTCGGCTTTGGAGTGTGTCTTTGTCAATGTTTGTGGGTGTCTGTTAATTGTGTAATTGTTTTCATGAGTGCATATTTAAGTCTGTTAAGTGCACGTACGAAGGGTGTTGGGGTTTATTTGTACGTTTGGAGTTCGGGCTTCTTTGTACATATTATATGTGCGCAGTTGTTTAATTTGAGTGATATAAAGTCCCTGTGTTTGCAAAAGTGTTCGTACACGGATATTTTATAAGCATGCATATATTTGCTCTGAATGCGAATATGTGACTTGTGTGTACTGACATGTAATAGTAAGGTACACATGTGTGAATGTGTGCACTTACCTATAATAGTAGTGTACACGTGTGTGAATGTGTGCACTTACCTATAATAGTAGTGTACACGTGTGTGAATGTGTGCACTTACCTATAATAGTAGTGTACACGTGTGTGGATGTGTGCACTTACCTATAATAGTAGTGTACACGTGTGTGAATGTGTGCACTTACCTATAATAGTAGTGTACACGTGTGTGGATGTGTGCGCAAGTGTATGTAGTACATGTGCATGTGTGTACGTGTGTGTGTTCGCGCGGTATATGTAACACTTGTACATGTGCATTTATTATGTGTGTACGTAATACATGATTGTGTGTAGACATTTGCGGATATTTGTGTATGAATTGTAGCTCTAAATGTGTACTCTCTCCTTTTTCTAAAAGAAAAACAAAACAAAAGAACCCACTGAATATTAAATTGAATTGCATACTTGTAAGAGTAGTTAATACTTTTGTAATTTCCCACAGAGTGTGATTGTTTTCTGTCAGAATTTTCATTCTTAAACAATAATTTGCATAAGGCAAAATCAACAGATGTTCCTTTGAGTAGACGAAAACAAGAGGCATTCCCTTTAAGTAGGAAGAAACAACAGAAATTCCCCGAGATCGAAATATTCAATTTTCTTATAAGACACGAATCATCTTGTCGTTATCTCACTGCCATGGAATTCTTGCTATCGTGAACATCAGTGGATTTCTACCATCGACCGAGAAAGAAAGGAAATGGTGGGAGTGGGGGGTAGGATGGGCACCGAAAGTAATTTAATCACCTAAAAAATAGTTTGTGCAAAACGGGCCATAAAGAAAGGTTGACAAAATGGCAAGTATTGAAGGAGTAAATACGTCACAAAACTGAATACTTGACTTTTTTTTAAAATTAAGAGTGCAAGATTTTTCCCGTTAGTTCATTTTTGTTATTTACGTAATGTATCTTTTCCTTGCATATTCCTTATGAGAATAGTTCTTTATTTACAATCATTTCTTTTATTTATGAAATACGTTTTAATTAAACAGTTTGTGCTTCAGATTTTTTGTTTGTGGATATGTTCCAGTGAAAATGGCTTCGCTAATGCAAACATGTTTTAACGCGAGAATTTGTTTGAAATCAAAATCACAATTTACATCTACAGTTCATGACAATATAATATGTCCCATCTATAAACCGTGTCAAATACTTGACGAAAAGGTCTATCCAGCATCGAGTCAGATATAGTAAACCTTACACATGCTTGGCGAAATAGGCCTATCCAGTATCAATACTTATAACAAGTCAGATCTAGTAAACCTTACACATACTTGGCGAAATAGATCTATCCAGTATCAATACTTATAACAAGTCAGATCTAGTAAACCTTACACATACTTGGCGAAAAATGTCTATCCAGCATCTAGTAAATCTTTCTATATCCAGCATCTAGTAAACCTTTCCATATCCAGCATCTAGTAAACCTTTCCATATCCAGCATCTAGTTAACCTTTCCATATCCAGCATCTAGTAAACCTTTCTATATCCAGCATCTAGTTAACCTTTTCATATCCAGCATCTAGTAAATCCATATCCAGCATCTAGTAAACCTTTCTATATCCAGCATCTAGTAAATCCATATCCAGCATCTAGTAAACCTTTCTATATCCAGCATCTAGTAAATCCATATCCAGCATCTAGTAAACCTTTCTATATCCAGCATCTAGTAAATCCATATCCAGCATCTAGTAAACCTTTCTATATCCAGCATCTAGTAAACCTTTCTATATCCAGCATCTAGTTAACCTTTTCATATCCAGCATCTAGTAAATCCATATCCAGCATCTAGTAAACCTTTCTATATCCAGCATCTAGTAAATCCATATCCAGCATCTAGTAAACCTTTCTATATCCAGCATCTAGTAAATCCATATCCAGCATCTAGTAAACCTTTCTATATCCAGCATCTAGTAAATCCATATCCAGCATCTAGTAAACCTTTCTATATCCAGCATCTAGTAAATCCATATCCAGCATCTAGTAAACCTTTCTATATCCAGCATCTAGTAAATCCATATCCAGCATCTAGTAAACCTTTCTATATCCAGCATCTAGTAAACATTTCTATATCCAGCATCTAGTAAACCTTTCTATATCCAGCATCTAGTAAACCTTTCTATATCCAGCATCTAGTAAACCTTTCTATATCCAGCATCTAGTAAACCTTTCTATATCCAGCATCTAGTAAATCCATATCCAGCATCTAGTAAACATTTCCAAATATCCAGCATCGTCAGATCTGATTACCTTACCAACTACTTTATCAAAAATGTCTATCCAGATCTAGTAAATCTTGCCAAATACTTGACCAAAAATGTCTATCCAGATCTAGTAAATACTTGACTTAAAAGTCTATCCAGTATCAATACTTACAACAAGGCAGATCTAGTATAACTTGCCATAAACGTGACCAAAAAGGTCTATCCAGATCTAGTAAATCTTGCCAAATACTTGACTTAAAAGTCTATCCTGCATCAAGTCAGATCTAGTAAACCTTGCTAAATAATTGACGTAAATATCTATCCAGCATCAAGTCAGATCTAGTGAACCTTCCTAATACTTGACTTAATCTATCTAGCATCACTTCAGATCTAGTAAACCTTGCCAAATACATACTTATAAAGGTCCATGTACCTGGAATATTACAGTCTGCATTTATTTACTTATAAAGGTCCGTGTACCTGGAATATTACAGTCTACATTTATTTACTTATAAAGGTCCGTGTACCTGGAATATTACAGTCTGCATTTATTTACTTATAAAGGTCTGTGTACGTCGAATATTACAGTCTACATTTATTTATTTTCAAGGTCCTCTCTCTCTCTCTCCCTCTCTCTCTCTCTCTCTTTCGCTGTCTTCCACCCCCCCCCCCACCCCCCCACCCCCCACCCCCAAGAAGCCGCATTAGACTTTTTATCTTCAGGATATTCTCAATCTTGGTTTGCTACTGGGGGAACCCCACAGTCTCGCGGTGCGTCTGAGGTGGAGGGCAAGAAAGGGGTAAAAAAGGTAGCACCAGTTTGGTGCACACCCTCAACCGCCCTCAGTCGGTGGGATGATTATCAAGGTCCATGTACCTGGAATGTCGTACAGCCTACATTTATTTACTTATTAAGGTCCATGTACCTGGAATGTCGTACAGCCTACATTTATTTACTTATTAAGGTCCATGTACCTGGAATATTAGGACTACGATCAGTTACGATTTAAGGTCCAGACCTTAAAATGTTAGTCTACGTTCATTTACTTATCACGGTTCTTGTCTGAAACGTGGTGCCTTTTGAGCTAAGTCAAAAAGAGACCGCGGTCGTTATCAGGACACGTCTTGTTCATTAGCAAGAACAGAATAGTCTCCCCTGTTAGTTCAAAGTGTACATTTATAGATTCTTTTTTTCTCTCTTTGTCTGTTCGGTAAATGCAATTAATTTTGTTTCTTATCGTAAATTTGCAAACGGATTCATTTGGTTTATTATATTTTCTCTTCCCCTCTCCCTCACCCAATTATTTTATGTGTTTAAGTGTTTTCTTTGAAAACCTTTGTAATTTATGTGTAATTATTGTAATGCGCTTAGAGCTTTTATAAGATTAAACTCATTATTAAATCTTCTTTCATTATTATTAATATTAATGTCTAATACAAAGATAAAATTAATTTTAAAATATTTAAGTCGTTGAGTATTCTTTCAAATTTAAAGCAATAACTTCACATTTTTGCATTTAAATCAAAATCTATTTCGTCTGCAAAGATTTTGCTGCTAATTATTATTTTTATTAATTTCGATTTATTTATTGCAAGTAAATCAGCCATTCAGCAGTTAAAGGGAAACAACTCGAACGAAAAGTCTCATTCACATGGTAAAATTTAACTAGCATCTCGACAGCATACTACTGTCGTCATGACAATGCTAGTAGTAAGAGTGAATGACATGTAACTGATGGATTGAGTGACGTTCATGTACATGTGATCGAATTATTTATCAATCACATTGACTATCCCTAAAGGCCTCTTGAAAAGAACAAAATAAAATGTCGAGTTGTGTCCAAAGTGATTTTTTTTTTCTTTTAAAAAGCAAATTTTTGACAAGTATTTTAGGAAAAAACTTTTCTGATTAAATCCTAGCATACAATTTGTCTGGTACTAGTGACAATGCGCCTCTCGGGAGCCATTGTAAAGTTAGCAATGTCTTTCATTATATAGAAAAGTTAGTTTTAAAAATAATCTTGCTTATGTTGCACAGACGTTTTGTGGCAGAATAAATTTGCCTATTCCTATTTTTAATTTTAAATTGTTAAATTGCCAGAGTAACCCGACCTTGGGCACTCCTTATGATGGTAATTTAAAAGTGTCTTGGAAGTAAACAACTCGAGTCGAGAATGTTCTAGAAATTGCTGATGTAATGCAAACTAGTGAGTAATTTTTATTATCCAATGGTTATGATTTGTGAGAACGAGACCAACCAATTGGCTGAGATATAAAGGTTTACCTGCTGTAGAGAAATCTACTGTCTAATCACTTTGAATCTGAAGGGCAAAGAAGAAGTCCAGTCTTGAACGGCATCATTAGCTTGGTGGTGAGTGAACTGATTGGTTGAGAGAATGGACTTAGAAATATTTCAAGCATTTTTGCTATTGATATGTTAAACTTGTGTCTTAATAAGAAGTATTATGTGAGTTGACTATTATTTCTACAAATGTTTGAACTAAATTGCTCATACATTGTATACTAATCATTTGACATTGTTTTGATATGCTGTATATATTATGCTGTGTGCATGTGTCGGGCTAATAAATACCTTTGCAGGAAACTGTAAATTGTGACTGGAATGTAAGTAAGAATGGAGTTTTAGAGAGATGATTAAAATCAATTATATAACCTTTTCAATGATGGCCGCTGTCACATTCTCAACTTACAAAGCCTGCAACAATATTAATTATCCCGATGCACAGAGAGCATAAAAAATATAGCATTAATTAAAATTCACAAGTATAATGTACAATGTAATCAAATTAATTAACATAGAAATAATGGTTCGATTACACAAGCATTCTACAATTCAAATCATAGATCAATAGCAAATATGTACGAAATATTTCTAAGTGCATGCTTTCTTTATCAGTCAGTTAACTTACCATAAATTAATGATCACCTTTATGACTGGATTCAAGTTATGTCAAAATCAAAGTGATTAGAATATAGACTTTCTTCAACTAAATAACTTTTAGTCCATCCCCATTGGATGAAGCTGTTATGAACAAGTGTGAGATTATTAGTCAGAAAAACTACTCATCCAACTGAAAGTGGTTTGGTTTGTATCAGCAATTTCTAGCAGATTCTCCATCTGAGTTGTTTACTCCCACTTTAAAATATCATCATAAGAAGATCCAAGGCGGGTCATATTAACATTGGCAACAAAATATGATTATTAAGTTTAGAAATAGGAATAGGCAAATTTAATAAACCACAGATAACAAATTCATTATATTGCATTTTTTGTCTTCACTGTCATTCCTGTTTGTTTTTTAATGACTGCACTATTGCAACAACAAAAAGCCATTAACGCTTATGTGCTTTCCGACTTAAATTGAAACCTTTGTACAGGGCACCTTAATCATCACATTAGATCATGTTACCTGATTCATCACTTCTACAAAGACACGTTTTATTTTTAGCTGTTGATTGAAATAAACAGCTTTGAATTGTAAATGCGAGGTTAATTGATCTTGTGATGCTGCATCAAGATTTGTCTAAAATACAAATGCTCTAAATCTCAGGTAAAATTGCCGACGAAAAGAATCATTACCTTGACATAAAAATGGAGTCGTGGAGCTGGTGATGTGTGTGCGGGGGAGGGGGGGACTACGATTAACAACCTGCTTTTGAGTTTTGAATAATAAAATCACACCAGGACTCTCCTGTTACTTTGTACATGACGATAATAATGGTGATCAGACGGGGAAATATTCGCCATCAGCATGGCTTCAGTAAAGGAGAAACCATTTGAAGAGTGCACTAGTCCCTAGATCTGTAAGGACAATTAATCTATAATGACCACTTCCCACAACACTTAACGGACACAAGATCATCGGGGGTGCTTCTAAATGCTCTTCGCTAAACACGATATCTACTGGACAATTTTTTAAATCTGTTCTTGCGTAAGTCTTATGCTCTCATCGTTAAAACTCGGAAATTTAATTCCGTTTTCATTTTTTCTTAGGATAGTTAATACACAGTTTCTGGATATCTAATATTAGAATGTTGTATTTTTCTATTTTTCTTTCTTTTGCTTTTATGTTTCTATCACTTGGAACAGCGACATCAATGGTTACTGCTGTTGGACTTATTGAGAACTACAATTTCTGGTCTTTGGCTAATGCCTGTTTTGTTGTTTTCTGCCATGTTTCTTTGTTTGTAAAGGTTGGTATAATCCATTCATCATTACTGCTTCTATTTGTTGTTATTATTCAATAAAATTATGTCATTTTCATTTTTTACTGTATAGCTGTAGATCGTTCATATAGAGTAAATGGTTGATAATCCGTCTTGATTTCATTTTGTATCCTAATCCTGTTTTCTGAGTGATTTGACCCAGAAGACTAAGGATAATGCAGAACAGCAGTGTTGAGAGGGAATCACATTTTATTGGCATGTCTGCAATTTCTATATTGTTGCTTGTGAGGGTGGTTATCGAGCTTGCCTTTTTGACTTGGTTTAGCGTTTGTACTGATGGTGCTATTTCGTACATTTTCATTGTTTCAAGTATCCACGAACTGGACCCGAGTCATAGGCTTTTTGGTTGTCAATCCATGCCATTGTAAGATCTGTTTTTCTTTTACTTCTGTCAGTAAAATGCTTTTATCAATTGTCAATTGGTCAATTGTTCCTCTACTGCCTGACTAGCATCCTTTTGTTCATTATTTATAGCTTGTTTGTTTGTTTCAAGGTGAGAGATGGTTTTACCAGAAGTAATTCCTGATAGTAACTTCCACATAGTTAATTGGCGTGTGAAAGTTTCATTGTCTTCTATTTCAATGAATCGGGTTTTGGTATTCGTTTGTTGCTCTTCTATTTTTTTGTAATTTTATGGCTGTAAGAAGACTATTTTGCATGATTGCTCACTTCTGGTCCAGGAGCAGCTGTTCACTGATAATATCATCTGGATGGTGTTTGAGCCAGAGTTCATGCATCTTTTTTTCTATATCCCCTTACTGTACGTTGGCCTTTATTTGTATGTTATCCTCCCTGGTCCATCTCCTCCGAGTTTTCACTAGCGTTTCAGTTTTTTTCGCTAGAATACCCTGAAACATCAGTGTCTAGCGCAGACCTTGTTAACCCGGGCGAATTTTAGTTTTCTCTGTTATTATCATTTAATGGTGGTTGTGATAGTAATAGTGGTGGTATGCTAACAATGATGCTGATAGTCGTGGTGTTTGTAGTGGTGGTATGCTAACAATGATGGTGACAGTCGTGGTGTTTGTAGTGGTGGTATGCTAACAATGATGGTGACAGTCGTGGTGATGACAATAGTAAGTAGAACAAAAAAATTAAGTATTTTCTTATCATCTGTTGTAATCACTGGAAGAACATATTTTAACGTGTTATTTATATTTTTTTCATTGTTTAATTCATTCAATTTTTCTTCTGTAAACAAATAAATAATCACGGGCACTCTTTAATGAATGTCGGGCAAAAGATTAAATAAAAATACTACTTTTCGCGTCTACAAAATTAATGCAGTTGGCCGACATTCTTTAACTCTTTCATTTTCTTCTTTATGTCAGTCTCCTTCTACACAGACACATGCAAAGTCACACTAACACTGCAAAACCGAAGCAGAAGTGCGATTAATGCGTGAATAGATTCGCCTACAGAATCGAATTTGAGCGACCGTAAATACGTTTCTCCAGCTGGCTCGAGTTGAATTGTAGCCGTCAGGCAAACAGACGTCTCGCTGAGACAATTCTGGCCCCGCTTTGTGACGTACGGCTCTGCAACCAAGACAGGAATACACTTCTAGATCCACTTTTTTCTTTATACGTGTGTCTGTGCGTGCGTGTGTGTCTTTCTAAGTATATTTTGTATGTACGTTAGTGGGCGCGCACTCATGAATGTGTGTGTGTGTGTTTTTTTTTCTATGTATATTTTGTAGGTACGTTTGTGGGCACGCACTCATGAATGTGTGTGTGTGTGTGTATGTGTGTGTGTATGTATGTGTGTGTGGTGTGTGTGTGTGTGTGTGTGTGTGTGTGTGTGTGTGTGTGTGTGTGTGTGTGTGTGTGTGTGTGTGTGTGTGTGTGTGTGTGTGTGTGTGCAGTTAGAAGCAACTCCTTTCTCCTCTCTAGATCCCCCACCGCCAAATTGCAGATTCGTCGAAATAAAAGTGATATTTATAGACGCAGAAAGTCCGTGCCGGACTGACTATAAAAGTGCCGGACACTTTTTATTGAACCACAAATATTGTTCAAATGCGTTTTGCTGGGGAAACATTCCGCACTGCTGCCAAACGTTAATTACTTTAGTTATGGGCGGGCCGTGGGGCAGAAACAAATTTAGGAGCACATTTCAAATAAATAACAGCAAAATAAATATTGCAATAGCGCATACAATTCTTCTATTTTATTACATTTATGGCTTTCTTAAAGTCTTCTTTACACCTTATCTCCTTTGTAGAAAGAAAGACGAAAGTTAAGTATTGTTAAAGCATACAATTGTGTTATTCGTGTTTAAAGATTTGTATAATCGATCTTTTTCGTACTCTGGTGTCGTGGTGGAAGGAGGGAAGAAGGGAGACTGAGAAGGAGGTGAAGCCAGCTTGCAATTTACCATCATTAATTAGTGGCCTTTAAAAATAAATTCCTAGCACTTTTATCTATTGCAGAATGCTTACTTCCCTTTCTTAAACATGTCATGTGCGTCCAATGTCTAGCGCATCTGTACAATGGAACTGAAAACACACCACTGACCAGGCACATTTTGTTCTCAAGGTAGATCTGAAAGACAAGCCCTTGGGTTAGAAGTCAGATACGGGATACAAACGGCATGACCCTCAACTACAGTATAGACAGTGGATAAGCAGTATTTCATTTCACTGTACTTTCATTAAGATTTACACATGTGGACTTTGAAACAGTGTAAATCATTTCACTGTACTTTCATTAAGATTTACACATGTGGACTTTGAAACAGTGTAAATGCATAGGCCTCCTCCATCTCTTCTAAACTGACTTTTGCTGAAGTACGCAAATGTTAAAATAAGAATGCAAAAATACTGTCAGCCTAAACCAAATCGGACCTGTCTGTGTTGCGTGCCGTAGGATGAGTTCAACAAGCTGTTCCAGGAGCAAAGAAATGATAATAATTCTATCATTGCGGAGCTTACATTGGCCAATCATGGTCCACATCCGGGTATTTCACTCTTTTTAATTCTTATGACCTCATCCATTTTCTCCGAAATTTACATCGACTGCCAAGACTCGGGTGTCTGTGCAAAGACATTTTTGTGCCGTTTGTTTTCGTTTTGTTGTTGTTGTTGTTGTTGTTGTACTTCATTGTCACTTCATTGACTTTACACGAATGATTGGCAAGACTAAACACAATTAAAATTATGACCCGATTTGTCCGTATAGAGAAGGTTTTTTCGTTTCCACTGTAGCTAATTCATCATGATGTCATCGACTTTGTCTAAAAAATGGTGCCAATGTGAAGACGGCTACAAAGCATTGCGAGAATTTAGGTGTACAGATGTTTTCATTTTACACTAATACAATCACGCTTTTATTTTTCAAAACACATTTTTGTGTTTGAGCTTATTTCTCAGTCTTCTATTTTTTGCACTTCTATTCATGACAAGTGATCTGTTACTTTGTACATTGAAAGTTAGAGTTACTCCCCCATTATCTTCCACCACTCTCGGATAGTTACTTCTCAGTTAAATTTAAGTGGCAATTTTTGCTTTGCATTCATTCTTGATAAACTTATACATCATGAGATATTTGTTCTTTTTTTTGCCTTTTCTAACAGTCACTTTTAGGTGACGTCACCTATTTTTTTGTTGTTGAGCTAATATGGTTCTAATGATATTCTTGTTTCGTAAATCCTTTCCAAATATTCAGTTATTACCCTGATATGATGGTGTCACCTGTTTTGAGATAGTAAGGTTGTCATGATGTACTTGTTTTGTTAGTCTTTTTCTAACAGTCAGTAATTACCCTGATATAGTGACGTCACCTCTTTTTGAGTTAGTAAAGTTGTAATACGCGTTTTGTTTTGTTAATCCTTTTCTAATATTCAATAATTACCCTGGTATGATGACGTCATATTTCTTGAGCTAGAATGGTTATGTCGAACTACATTTTGAACTTGTTCTTTCGTTTTGACTTTAAATGCAATTTTAAAGCGACGTGTAAGGATTATATCGTTCTTTAAATAGACAATGAAATCCTAATTTTAACACTGTCTTTAGAATAATGTGTTGTGGTCATGTTTGTGTTTTAGAGTGGTGTTCTGTAGATTTTGTTCAAGTGGGAAGCTGTTTTAAAAAACTGAAATTAAATGTAAATACTTAAATGATCGTCATTAATTCCCCATGTTTCCGCAATCGGTGTCTTGTCTGAATTGTGGATAGAACTGGCAAAATTAATCTTGGGCAGAAATTATTTGAATTACCGCCATGTGTGTCGCCTTGAAGAGGCCAAACTAGTGATATAGTTCAATAGCTTTACATGAAAAGACTAAATTGGAGTTTAATTGGAACTCGTAAACCACCTTGGTCTTTGTGATCGCCAGCATTGGCTTTACTGCGAAAAACATAAATATTAGCCGAGCTGTGCATTATTATTTTCTTTTAGTACACCCTTTTTCTGCTACTGTAGTTTGTAAAGGTTAATTTAGCCATTATCTTCACTTTTTGTTGTTGATATTCTTTCCTTGATGATGTTTCCATCGATATATGGGCTACCTATGTTAGATATGAATGCTGACAATTCATTTTAAAAGCAGTTCCCCAAAATGACTTTTTAGAACGCTGTAGGTTCCTGTACACACTGAGAGAGGGGAGGGGAAGGGGGAGGAGAGAGAAGTACGGTAAATAAATAAATAAATAATATTCTTTTGAAAGAGGCTGACACGGTTCAAACAGGGTGGATACGATGTTGTGACTGAAACTTTCAATTATAGAATGGACTGTATATACTGACGTTAGTAACAAAAATCGATATGTGTGTGTTTATGTGTATGTTTGTGTGTGTGTATTCGTGTGCGCGTGTGCAATTAGAAAGATCAGATTAAAGTGCTTTCAGAAAAGAGTAAAAGAAGTATCTGTGCTGTTTGGCAGCCAGGTCATGTTCGCACATAATCGGTCACCAGTTTTACCAGAACTGTTTGTTTCTTCGATGTTAGAGTGAATGACGATGACAACGACGACGACGACGACGACGATGACGATGATGATGATGATGATGATGATGATGATGGAATGCAAAGTAAAACAGAATTTACAGATTGCTTACAGATGAAGTGGGTGAAATTGTACATTAATCTTTCCTGAAGTTATTATTTTTATCCTTTGATGGTGTAAATTTTACTGTATTGTGTGTGTTTATTAATGATGGGTGTTTTTTACGTTTCTTTAATAATAAGTACGATGTGACAAATTCAAACAATTCTTACTGAATTATATTATATCACAAAGTAATTTAATGATATAATAAATTTATGGTTTTCTTATGTCACATTTGGTTTTATGATTTCTCAAAGTGATCCATGACATCACAAATTCAAATTATTTTGATTGATTGATTTCGTCAAAAATATGAATTCGTTATACAACATCACGTGAATTTGTAATATCATATGTCATCTAGAAGAATAGTGTGAATTTGTGATATCATACGTCATCTAGCAGAATAGTGTGAATTTGTGACATTATACGTCATCTGGTCATCTGGCAGAATAGTGTGAACTTGTGATATCATACGTAATCTAGCAGAATAGTTTGAACGTGTGATATCATACACTAATGATTAACAAAGTCATAAAATTATGGTCACATACAGTATACAATAAACTCATTTTTACATATTGTAATATTTTTTTATTTTACAATTATTGTAATAAAATTATAGTTGTGTAGAGTTAGTCTTATGAATGCTATAGAACCCTTTTTTCAGTGTGTTATTCTAGAAAATCGCATTACGATCAGACTTTTTATGTAAATACAACTAAAATTTCGCTTTTCACCTTCAAAAGCGTAAAGGTTAACCTTTATAACTGTACTTTTTCTTACGCTGCTTTTCTTTGACAGACAAATATGTTGTTAATAAATGCTTTATTAGTTCTTTTAACTAAAAATAAATAGTTTTATAATGGCACCATTAGTTTGCTTTTTGATTGTGAGGTGGCCAAAAGACTATATGTAATCTTTTTAAATTGCTAAATAAAGATTTCTGATCAATCAGCTTCATTCGCTTTTAGACAGACAGACAGACAGATGCATGCATATATATTCATACTCTTTGTCCTCCAAACTGAAATAGCATGTAAAATAATATCTGAATATAGTGTGTTATAATATTTTCATTTCTTACAAATATTTAAATTTATCAAAATTTGAAAACAAGAGAATTTCTTCAATATCAATGTCCTTTTCTAAAAAGGAATTAGTTGAGTTTGAAGGTGACCTACTTTAAAAGCTGATTATTCTTTCTCGTCATTATTTTTTCCTAAAGAGCAAATCCATTAAAATAATTACATATTAAAAAGACGAATTACACAGATGTTGACTATTTCTAGTCTTGCCTGTCGATAAAAAGTGCCAAACAGACAAAAAAAATACCATTAGAGATGTCTGACTGATTGGTAAGGTGGACTTACATTATTTTGACGTCAAATTACAGTGTTGGAACAGTAGTCACAATTTTGCTTTCATGAAGGAAATTTAAAGTACCAGAGATTTGAAAGCATAATGTCTAACATAAATGCAATCAACAAAAGATTTAAATATTGAACGATACTAATGGACGAACAGATGTTTGTGGTTATTGATATTGCCTTTGTCATCGACATTGATGTAGGGACATTCCAAATTTTCCTTTAATTGGCTACAAACTTTGCAATCAATCCTTCCAAAATACGCTTCTGGAGCTACAGCCCGTCAAATACTCCAAGTCACTGTCGCTATAAAGTCTCTAAACACACTTCCAAGAATCCTACAGCCCGTCAAATGCTCCAAGTCAGTGTCGCTATAAAGTCTCTAAACACACTTCCAAGAATCCTACAGCCCGTCAAATGCTCCAAGTCACTGTCGCTATAAAGTCTCCAAAAACACTTCCAAGAATCCTACAGCCCGTCAAATGCTCCAAGTCACTGTCGCTATAAAGTCTCACACTTCCAAGAATCCTACAGCCCGTCAAATGCTCCAAGTCACTGTCGCTATAAACACACTTCCAAGAATCCTACATCTCCTTGCACCACCCGGCAACTCGGTGAGCGAAATACGTGTGGCGCTCGGTCAAAGAGGCAAGTGAATGTTTTGCATTTGTATTAACATTATGGCTCAAGCACTTGTCCCAGGCGTTTGCGCAACAAATATCTAAGCAGTATGGCTTTAATTCAGTAAGGCAAACTTTAGTATAGAAGTATAGAAGTGGTAAAAATACAACTGTACAACCAGTAAACAACTGGAGTTGGAAACTCCTTCATTGCCGAAATGCACGACCCGACGATGACACCTGAACAAAGAGTCAATATACAGAAAGATGAAAGCCGAAACAAACACATTCTGCTAAGGAGGGATAGACAGATAGACGGACGTGCAGATTCACAAAGACGAACGGATAAAGACAGACAAACAGATAGATAGATAGATAGATAGATAGATTACTCTGGTTGAACTTAGAGAACGTCTGCTATATATATAGATACTATAACAATCTAATACTTGGAAGTGAAGAGCGACCAGTCAGTCGTAATATAATGTACACATTCAGTAATAAGAAAGGAGAACATTTTAAATGTTAATACCTATTTCAAATCGGTAACAAAACTATCACACGATTCAAAATACTACTTTGATTATATCCGAAATGCCATGTCTCGACAAACCGATGCAAAACAGTCATCTGCAATTTCTTCAAGAATGAATGAGGTGGATTTTTCTAAAATGTATATGAGAAAAAAAGCGCCTCATCCTCAATCTGTATTATATTTTCATGAGTACCCCCACCCCGACTTCACGTCAAGTACTGCTGTTTACCTCTTCGTTCAAGAACAGAAATAGATTTTTTTCAAGCTTATAAATAAAAACATGTTTTCACAGCTTCACTCCGTAGCACACCTTCACCCTTGACCTTACTAAGTGGTCTCCCCTTGCATTCTCTCGCTAGTTCTATTGCCGCGCTTGGTTTATTTTGAAGAGTCCAGACTTCGGGGGAGAGGGGCGCTTTGTACCGTAGTTATTTCAGCTCTCTAAGCAGGAGATCGTAGCGCGAAAGCCGAAAGCGCCCCCCACATTAATAATAATAGGAGATCTTTAACAACTGGGTCAAAAGTGGGTTTTTAGGGGTACGTGTTTTTATTTTCATACCTCTTGTTATCGGAACCCGGCTATTTGCCGGGTGTGAGCAGAGATGCACGTGGCGTTGGGAAGATGGTAAGAAAGGGGACAACCGTTTATATTTCAAGTCGAGATTTAGATAGATAGAAATCAAATGAATGAAGAAAAGAAGGCGCTTTTAAAAAACACTGTCGATGTTTAAAAGAGTTAGTTGTGGGGGGAGGGGTGTAAAAAGAAAGGACACTATTCGTGTTACTGTTTACTAAATTGATATCGGATATCAAAGTTTTAAACTCTTGTATACATAACCTGATCAATAAAGATATCAGTTTCGTGACCAAATAGTCGAAATATGGTTATTTACATATTATTTATTTTTTTAATTATATTTCAGCTGGAGCTGTGTGTAAATTATTGTAATAATGTTGCTTTCTAAACATTTTTTAGTCTGAGTTTCTTGATCATTTTAAAATAATAGAAATAAATTAAAATAAAAAAAGATTTAATAATATGTTAATAGAAGCGTCAGCATGCTTTTAAAAAAATAATAAAATATATGACATGACTAAATAGTGAGACTAAAGCAAATCGACAGAGAAAAATAATCAGTGAGTTGTGGAGAAAGAAAGGTAAATTGGTATATTTGATTAGCGGATGTGACGTCAATCAATTAAAATAGGAAAGAGTAATGGAAAGGATGTGACGTCAATCCAGTAAAATAGGAAAGATTAATAGAAAGGATGTGACATCAATCCAGTAAAATAGGAAAGATTAATAGAAAGGATGTGACGTCAATCCATTAAATAGGAAAGAGTAATGGAAAGGATGTGACGTCAATTCGTTAAAATAAGAAAGAGTAATGGAAAGGACGTTACGTCAACCCATTAAAATAGGAAAGAGTAATGGAAAGGGTGTGACGTCAATTCGTTAAAATAGGAAAGAGTAATGGAAAGGATGGTTGCTGACTACATGCTGCTGAACCCGGCAAAATCAATGCCATCTTTCCATTTCTCTTGTGTGTGTCTTGCCGTAGTCGGCTCGTTTCAGATACAGCTCGCGTGAAATAAATAATATTGTGTTATTTTAACAACTCGAGCTGATTCCGATTTTTTTCTCTATTTCTATGTCTTCTCCTAGGAGCTATGAAGCCATGTCTAAGCGAGAGGAGGTAACAAGCACCCGGCTAAACATTCATTTGGAATGCTGTCCCTCGAAGACGAGTCCCATCCAGCCACTTGGTGGCCTGTCACGAGACGGGAAGCTGTTGGAGCTCTACCGTGACCAATGGACCGTGCAACGCCTATACCAGACCACATGCCTGCCCAAGGTACTTAATCAGCCGTGTCTTTTGGTAGATCCCAACATCCGACCCATGCCCCGCTGCGTCCAAAAGTATTCCTATGTGTATGCCTTCGTCAAGAACTTTAATGTAACGGAGCATTTCCGGCTGGACTATGTCAAGATACGCTCAGGGTGCACGTGCGAGATGGACTTCACTGTGGAAGAAAATGTCGACTACCGCTAAAAACACGTCTGGAGCCCACCCCGGATTTGATTCTGATTATCCTCTAGTGCAAATCATGATGGTCTCCCCTTTCTGAAGATGTTTGGTGCAATGAACGACTTTTAGCCTCTGCCCCCAAAATTAAACACATTCTGAAAGTTTTGAGCCTGCAAGCTTTCAACCAATTCCATGTGACTCTGGACCGACAACCGCATGGAGGGAAAAAAGACCTCAGTACCTGAACATTGTTTTGTTTTTTTTAATTAATTAAAAATTAGCCAGACTGAAATATATCAGACCCTAGTTTAATGACTCAGTTGCAAACGGTTCCGGGCTGATCACAATGGGATAATTTATTTGAAATGAAATTCTTTAGTCAGCTCGTGCAATGTGGAACCAGAATGCCAGCAGTGTAAGCCACGAGACAACAAAGGTAAACAGAGACTTGGCGGTGCAGATTAACTCCCTTGCTAAAGAAAGCAATGGGCGTGAAAGTGCAGGGAAGATTCTTTCGAGGTCGGAGTATTGCAGTTCCACCAGGCCGTCCACGTGGCTTCGGCCTAGTTCGCCTTGCCATTTAGAAGCTCTAGAAAATAATAAAAATATAAATAATAAAAAAACATCAACAGACAACTGACTGCAACTGCTCTGAATGCTGCGATAAGACGTCGCGTTGTATCCGGTGTCAAAGATCACTCGCGTACAATATAGCTCGTTCTCCCACTACAAGGTCAAGGTCGCGTTAACTCCTTGTCAAAGATCACTCGCCACAATTTGGATTGTTTCCCCACTACGACGAGTTTGAGGTTGTAGCTATTCTAACACGCTCCCGTACAAAGAACATACCAGCGCGGCGCAGCTCTGTCCTGCTCGGTGAACTCCCCTGAATTCCTCTAAAGGTTGACAGCTGCATCTCGACGGACGAGACAACACCCTCGTCAGTGTTAGATGTTTGATTAAAGTTGACGTGAAGAGTTGTCGGTCCTTGACACTGTATCTTGCCGCCTCTCTGCTGGTTTCGGTTTTAAGCTATTGTTGATTTTGAAGAAGAAAAAAGAAAGAAAGAAAGAAAGATGTTTCTCGAATGTTCAAACGTCCAGAAAAATTGCGTTCCGTGTTATTTTTTGTTTGTTTTGTACGTCTTAGTATTTGTGGTCAACGTGTATTTGTTCGGAATGTTGTGACGTGGACTATACTTACACAAAATTCCCTGCTGTCTCACTAGTGGGCTTTTTCTCTCTTCACAAAAATTGTTTCCGGTAAAGACAGTGGGCTTGCTTATAATTTTAATTGTATGACTTCGGACGATTATTTATTTTATGCTTAAAATAGCCCACTTTATCCTACAGGTGCATAATGTATTCTTGAAAATTTTGTTTTTTATGGAACATTCTCTTGTCCCAGTCTTTATTTATACTTGGACAGCAAGTAGCATAATTATACATTATTGCAATATCTAAAATATTTTTTTCTAATTAAGATTCAAATTCTAAGTGTCGTCTGCATTTTTGTTTATTAGGTTCACAAACTCTTGTGTTGTGAATAAACAAACAATCTGTATTGTTTCCTTCTGGCGACATCTTCTGTAGAGAGTCGTTTTATATAGATTTTATTTTCAGATTCTCTACTTAAACAAAAATGTTTACAGAGAAACAGTTTACCACCCAACCCCCCAACCCCCCAACAAAATACACACGACACTCTATATGCTTTGCTTTCGACATTTACACGACGCCTGAGAAATGTGTCATGGTCTTGATGGGGAGGAGGGGGGGGGAGAGAGAGAGGTGGGGAAATCACAGCAAAACAAAATGTAACAGCATATTCTATTACTCTCCCTTTATTCCGGCCAAGTAAGCATTCCATTTCAAATATGCTGGTTCTCTGGAGAGCGCATGAATTATTAAAAGCGTACATAGTTCATTCTATTTCTTAATTATGTGTATGTTGATAATACCTACTCTATTCCTTATTAATTTTACAATCAACACAGATTAATTGTACTGAATTGGGAGGTGGTTCTTCTTTGTTTTAAAATAAATAATTTTCAAATGTCTGAAAAATATTTTAAAGAATAATCTCTTCACTAGTGTTAACGGCAAGGTCACATGCAGAATTTGTTGACATTTCGCCTGATTGTTGGTTTAGACTTTAGACAGATTGATTCTACTCAAAGTGAACTCTGCATTCATAGCATTATTTTTGTTCACATACAGAGATATCTCTGCTCACAACGATAACTGTTCATATAGATTTATAGAAGGATAACTCTTGAAATAGAAATACTAGTTTTATTATAGGTAAACACTTAATACAAATGCTAGTTTTGTTATAGGTAAACACTTAATAGGGGTGAAATGCTAGTTTTGTTATAGGTAAACACTTAATAGAAATGCTAGTTTTGTTATAGGTAAACACTTAATAGAAATGCTAGTTTTGTTATAGGTAAACACTTAATAGAAATGCTAGTTTTGTTATAGGTAAACACTTAATAGAAATGCTAGTTTTGTTATAGGTAAACACTTAATAGAAATGCTGGTTTTGTTATAGGTAAACACTTAATAGAAATGCTAGTTTTGTTATAGGTAAACACTTAATAGAAATGCTAGTTTTGTTATAGGTAAACACTTAATAGAAATGTTTGATTGATTACAACAAACTGACCTTAGAAAAGAAAAGTGTGTGGCACAGCTCTGAAGACCGATCATAGAATTAATTTTGATTGAGAGACGGATAAAAACTGTTAAGAAGGAAAGGGGAAAAAAAATAAGAAACAAAATTTTATAGAATGCACCTGGTCGTTTTGTCCGTTACCTGTAAAAATGATTGGGCAATACACAGCTGGACTTAAGACAAGTTCTTGACCTTACTTTTTTTTTTCTAAGAACCAAAAATTATCTCTATTTGTACAGCAGAGCATTTGCTTCGAAGCTGGTGTCATACGGAGACAGTAAGACACTATGTAATTAATTACTCGTAACTGTTGAGGTAATTTTCATCAAGGTGTCTTATGGAGTGTTAGTAAGACACTAAGTAATTATTTACTGGTAAGTGTGTTGACTTAATTTTGATCAAGGTGTCTTATGGAGTGTTAGTAAGACACTAAGTAATTATTTACTGGTAAATGTTGACATAATTTTCATCAAGGTGTCATATGGAGTGTTAGTAAGACACTAAGTAATTATTTACTGGTAAGTGTGTTGACATAATTTTGAACAAGGGAGTGTTAGTAAGAAAATTTGGGTCAGGATATAGCAGATTACTGTTATATGGAGCTGCATAGTCTTAAGCTCCATATGACAGTAATCTGCTATGTTATTAACTCGTCATTGTTCACGAAATTTTGAATAAGATATCTTACGGAGATTTTGGTAAGCTACTACGTACTTATATGTTAAATGTTGGCCTAGTTTTAGTCAAGACCCAAATCGTAATTTATTTACTTATTTGGAGCTTACGATAAAGTATACATGACCCAATATGTGTGAATATGATTTAATAAGTGTGCCGTCTTGTCAACCTTTTCGGGGTTAATGTTCCACAATCAACTGTCATGGTGATCTAACACCAGTTGTAAATGCTAATCCCAGTTTTAGAGTATGTGATTTTATTGTGCGTAATGGTAATTTTTTTTAATGGTGGTTGTTTTTCTTTTTCTTTTGCAATTGTTTCTGTTTTCTGAAAGACAGGAGATTGCTTGCTGGTCACACTAAAATAAGTCACTTTCAGACTCGAACCCACACTTTATAGCTTGGCGTCAGCGATCTGCAGTTGTTTGTCACAATTCACTACCCACCCTACGCCCCAACCCCAACCTCCGCCCCGAGTATTAGTTGACTACATTAAAAGTGACGGATGTTATATACACAGCGATCTTAAATTTGACCAACAATAACAACACGAGGAGCGTGCTCATATACTGCTTGGAATTTAGTTGTCTCCCCCTATTTTTTACAGGCTGATATAACTAATGAAATGACTTGCTATTATACAAAATGAGGTCCTGGTGTGGTGTTAAAAATCTGTTTCTATTTACTTTAAGTTTACTGTATAAGCATTTTTTTTAAATATTACTATTATATTCATTCGTTAGGGTTGTCGGTGTTGTTAATTCATCATTAGAAGTGGATTAAAAGTTTATAAAATAATCTTATCTTATATCATTTCAAATTAGGAAATACAGGAAAATAAACCCAGTACCGCTAGACTGTAAACATGTACTGCAAGTGAACAAAAATATTTACGTGAGAATCTGTGTGGGTATATGCGTGTGTGTTCGGTTTGTTTGTATGCGTGTGTGTTCGGTTTGTTAGTATGTGTGTACATATTTTCTTATAAACGAGCAAACATGTCGTATAACAGATCAAAAAGCAATGAATTATCCTTCAAAACGTTTGAAAACAAAGGGAAGTAATCCACATAAAAAGGAATACAAAGGAAGCACAGTGTACACACGATCGTAGTGGGGTTTGCCGGCGTGATTCAGGTTATCCGATTGGCTGCGCAGGCAAAACTTTTCCACACGCCAAAATTGAATCAAAAATCTAAAGGAGCCTTTTTTCCCCTTTCAGGACTTGCTGCATTGCGTCAGGTCACTTTGACAGTAGGCTCACGCTTTTTTTTTTAAATAAAAAAAAAATGAACTGTTTCTCAGCCCATCTAGAGTTCTAGACTGTATTCTCCTACGTG
The DNA here is from genome assembly GCA_028829895.1 of Sinotaia quadrata. Taxonomy (NCBI): domain Eukaryota; kingdom Metazoa; phylum Mollusca; class Gastropoda; order Architaenioglossa; family Viviparidae; genus Sinotaia; species Sinotaia quadrata. The sequence continues at coordinate 43,196,688 of CM054177.1, read as the reverse complement.
TTTCTGTCACACACATACAAACGTATTTGTACCACACAACACACACACACACACACACACACACACACACACACACGCACGCACGCACACACGCACACTAGCTGATCTCGTATCGTTTCAACACTTCAATTCTTTCGCTTCATATCACACTCTTGAATTTAATCATTTTTTTCAACTTTGTTTCCGTTGGTTGTTCCTTTCTAAAATCTTTGTTCCAAATTAGCTCCCCTTAAGGTTACAAGATTTTGTATTTTCTTCTTTTTGTGTTTTTCGGTTTTGCTTTGTTGCTTTTTTTTCTTTCTTGACCGGCTAGAAAGCGTCAAATATTCGTCAGTCATGTTTTAAATTCATAAATAGTATCAGCCAGGCTTTGTGGTTATCCATCAAAAGTTTGTTTTGCCTTTGCACAAGAGTTTACTTTTTATCTATCAAAACCGTGCTTTTATCAATCTTAGCCTTATTTCATCTGTCTTAGTCTTGCTTTTATCTATATTAGCCTTGCTTTATATCTATCTTAATTTTATCTATCTTAGTCTTGTTTTATATCTATCTTAATTTTATCTATCTTAGCCTTGCTTTTATCTATCTTAGTCTTACTTTCATCTATCTTAGACTTACTTTCATCTAACTTAGCCTTACTTTTATCTATCTTAGCCTTGCCTTTATCTTAGCCATGCTTTCATCTATCTTAGCCTTGCTTTTATCTTATTAGCCTTGCTTTTATCTTAGCCATGCTTTCATCTATCTTAGCCTTGCTTTCACCTAACTTAGCCTTGCTTTTATCTAATTAGCCTTGCTTTTATCTTAGCCATGCTTTTATCTATCTTAGCCTTGCTAGCTACCTATTTATCTATCTTAGCTTTGCCTACATCTATCTTAACCTTACTTTCGTCTAACTTAGCCTTGCTTTCATCTAACTTAGCCTTGCTTTTATCTAATTTAGCCTTGTTTTTTAAACTTTCAAAGATCTGCAGTTTATCTGTTATGGGCTTGCTGTTCAAGACATTTTGTTTTTTACCTATAACAAGCTTGTTTCGTGATTAGAGTGATAAATACATTTATACATCCCACGGATGCGTTTTCATAATGTCGTTTTGGTAACGGCCATATGTTCTCTTGGATCTTTTGTTATCAAAGAAATCAGTAAGTGTTTAAAATAGACGTCATGTAGAATTCAACCAATTGGCTTATTTGGAGTGAATTTTTTCATAGTTGGGGGTGGGGGAGTGGATGAGGTGTATTATATAAAGGGTTGTTGTTTGGGGGCTGGGCTCTGTAAGACACCCCCTCCTCACCATAACATCAGGAATGGCTACAACAACATCAACGCCACCGCCAGGAACAGCAACAACAACATCAACTCCAACCCACGGATTACCGAGTTTGGAGTCCGCCTTCGCCGGCCAGACATGTTTTAGCAACAGACGCACACAGCAGAAAGGCAACTCCCCCGTCCCTCTCCCCCCCACTCTCGCCTCCTTTCCCCCCACCCAAGCGCGAAAGCGGCGGAAGCCGGAAGAGCCCCCTACATTAAGCAAGCAAGGGGCTGGGTCGTTGTTGGTTGTAGTTAGTCGGTCTAAGTATTTCTAAATTCACTTCGTATCATGTCATCTCTTCAGTTGTGATAAATATTTTCTTCACCAATCTGAACATTAATAAATAACTTTAGCAATCAGGTGTGCATCATTTCTGTCGTATTTTCTTTATATCTTAGTAAACACTTCTTTTTCATATTTCAAACCGAAGAAAGTTAAATCATTTTATTTTAATTTGAAGAAAGTAATTGCTATTGAAAATTTATCTAATTGTCGTTTTCGTTTTTGTATTATTGCTAATTATTTATCTATTTATTTTTAATTTCTTCTTCTCTGTTTTCAAGCTTTTAATTTATTATTGTTCAGTCCTTGTTCTCAAATTTAATACTGTTGTATCGCCGGAGTTATATTTTTTGCTGACTTGGCTTAATTAATGTTACTTCTGATTTCTAGCTACCTACCCTTCTCCAGCTTCAAATGTGTCTTTTTCTTCTGCTTTTCCTTAAGACAGTTAATCACGTTTACCTAGACCTATGCTGCCTGTCCATAGTTTAGTAAACATGGCTAACTTAAACAGTTATTAAATTGGATGAATTAGATTCAAAGGCAAGCATGTTTGGTCACATAACAATACATGATTCAATATGCTTATTATTTAATAAGCAAAAGTGAAGAGTCATTTCTGTATTCATTTCTTAATTATCATCATCGTCATCTAATAACACATTCTAGTTTGAAAGTAGTTCAAATTAACCATTTAACCAAATTAACCCTTTAGTCGAAATTAACCATTTAGTCGAAACAAACCGCTGTCATTCCAGTCAATATATTAAGTGTCAATGTAGACGTGTGAAGTAGTTTTTAAAATGTTTGTATTCTCACAAAGAGCAACTGACCGAAGAGGAAGAAATTTTAACGAAGATTTGAACTAAAAAATGTCCACTGTCTTGTAATTAATACTGAGGACCAACTGTACTTTCATTATTTTCTGAGTTTCCTTGTCTAAAATGATCAAAAGAATTTAAATATCAACCAAATTTACTTGTTGCTAAATTATTTAGTCAGAAATTTTGCAGTGAGAATCTAGGTTAAAAAGATAAATAGAAACAGTTTTTCGTTTAAAATAAATCTGTGGGAGAGAGTGTTCTTTTCAGTTGCCTAAATAAATTTCTTAATTTTACCAAAAGACCGAATACTAGTGAATAATGTTTATGTTATCATTAATGCATTATGTACTATGTACGTGATGTACTTCTCGACACATTTAATCAAGTCTAAAGGGTTAAAGGGGAGGTTTCGTCCAATGACCAAATGTGAACTTAAGAACTACGGTGGGGTGAGTCTTCACAAATAACAGAACGGTCGGAAACTTGACAAATAACATAACGGTCGGAGACTTGACAAATAACAAATGGTCAGAGACTTGACAAATAACAACGGTTGGAGACTTGACAAATAACAAAGGTCAGAGACTTGACAAATAACAACGGTTGGAGACTTGACAAATAACAACGGTCGTGAGTTTTGACAAATAACACAACGGTTAGAGACTTGACAAATAACAACGATCGGAGACTTGACAAATAACAACGACCGGAGACCTGACAAATAACAACAGTCGTGAGTTTCGACAAATAACACAACGGTCAGAGACTTGACAAATAACACAACAGTCGGAGTCTTGGCAAATAACAAATGGTTGGAATCTTGATAAATATCAATGGTCAGAGTCTTGACAAATAATGGTCGGAGTTTTGACATATAACAACGGTCGGAGTCTATCAAATAACAACGGTCAGAGTCTTGACAAATAACAACGGTCGGAAACTTGACAAATAACACAACGGTCATGAGACTTGACAAATAACAACGGTCGGAGTCTTGGCAAATAACACAACGGTCATGAGACTTGACAAATAACAACGGTCGGAATCTTGACAAATAACAACGGTTGGAGACTTGACAAATAACACAACGGTCATGAGACTTGACAAATAACAACGGTCGGAGACTTGACAAATAACACAACGGTCGTGAAACTTGACAAATAATACAACGGTCGGTCAGAAGACTTGACAAATAACAACGGTCAGTCTTGACAAATAACACAGCTTACTTTTTTACTTCAATGTTATGTTGTTTTTTCGATTGTTTGTTTGCTTTTCTTTTAGGGATGGAGGAGGTAATGAGAGGGGGTGTTGTTGTAGATAGATAGATTGCTTATATCTGCTTGTTGTATTTGTGTGTGGGTGTGGCTTCTCATGTGAACGTGAAGTGGTCATTTTTGTTTTAGTCCTTTCTCGTGGAATGTTCTAATTATGGGCATTTCGTTGATGCGTACATGTGATGTGAGGAGAAAGGGATGGACGGATTTATTGTGTTTATTTTATGTGTTTAATCATTTCTGAAATTATATACATGTATTTGTTATTTTATTAATATTCCTTTTTTGTGTGTGTATTACTCTAGCTTTTTTCTTCCTTTTCTCTTATTCCTTGCATTTTATCTTTCTTCCTATAGTTTTTCTTTCTCAATGCTCTTTGTGGATTACTGTATTTGGCATTTTTCATTTGCCAAGTTTCCCTCTTTGGCATTTAAAAATTAGTATTTAGAAACGTATGAGGGTGTGTTTGTGTCTTTATCTCTTGTAATTTGTTTTCTTAATAATTATGGAATGCTTTAAAATGTATTCTGAGTATCGAAATATATTTACTCATCCTCTCCTCCCTTCCCTCCTTCTTCCAATACACACACACACACACACACACACACATACACACACACACACACAGATTGCCTTTTCCTTTGCTTCAATCAAGATAATCCTCCTTATTTATTTTATGTTTTCCTTGAACCATTTTTCAGATGAAATGTAGGTACTGAACATGTTCATCAGATTAAATGTAGGTACTAAACATGTTCATCAGATTAAGTTCAAATACCGGACGTGTTCAATGGATTAAGTGTAAGCTCTGAACATGTTCACTTTATTAAGTGTAAGCTTTGAGCATGTTCACTAGATTAAGTGTAAGCACTAAACGTGCTCACTGTATTACGTGTAAGCTCTGAACTTGTTCACTAGATTAAGTGTTAGCATAGACCGTGTTCATTAGATATAGCGTAAACCAGAGTCTGTGAATGCAAGTTGATTTACAATTGACATGTAAGAGTTTTTTTTCATTTCGAACAACAAATACTCAATGTGACGTTCACGACACACTAAGCATATTCAAAGGACATGATATTAAAATTTAACACTAATGTACTTTTGAGAACAAGAGATATAATTTGCCATGTATTCAATGAATTATACTAAACTATAAACCTAAATCTGCTTGATCGCGATTGACTTGAATTTTAAAACCGTGCAAACAATGCCAGTTGGTTTATGACAGTGGTTTTTTGTTGTGGGCTTCTTTTTTGTTCATGTAGTGTTTGCCGCCAGTGTGCGTGCGCGCGCGCGTGCATTGCGTGCGTGTGTGTGAGTGTGGGTATGGGTGGTCGGATGGGTGGGTGGTTGTTTATATGTGTATAAATAAATATGTGTGAGTGTGCTGGATGCTATAGAAATTTTATTATTTATTTATGATGTAATTAATAGTTTGTAATTATTTATTTATTGTGTAAATTATTAAGATGTAGTTATTTTATTTTGTTGTGGTATGAGTGTGGTTATTTATTTATGGTGTAGTTATTAGAATGTATTATTATTTATCTTGAGTAATATGGCGTGGTTCTTTATTTTATCACGTGTATTTATTAGGGTGCAGCTATTTAATTAATCATGGTGTAGTTATTAAAAGTGTAGCTATTTAATTAATCATGGTGTAGTTATTAAAATGTAGCTATTTAATTAATCATGGTGTAGTTATTAAAGTGTAGCTATTTAATTAATCATGGTGTAGTTATTAAAGTGTAGCTATTTAATTAATCATGGTGTAGTTATTAAAGTGTAGCTATTTAATTAATCATGGTGTAGTTATTAAAGTGTAGCTATTTAATTAATCATGGTTTAGTTATTAAAGTGTAGCTATTTAATTAATCATGGTGTAGTTATTAAAGTGTAGCTATTTATTTAATCATGGTGTATTTAGTTATTCTGTTGTAGCTATTTATTTAAACTTGGTGTAGTTATTAGTGTATAGCTCTTTATTTAATCATGGTGTATTTAGTTATTCTGTTGTAGCTATTTATTTAAACTTGGTGTAGTTATTAGTGTATAGCTCTTTATTTAATCATGGTGTATTTAGTTATTCTGTTGTAGCTATTTATTTAAACTTGGTGTAGTTATTAGTGTATAGCTCTTTATTTAATCATGGTGTATTTAGTTATTCTGTTGTAGCTATTTATTTAAACTTGGTGTAGTTATTAGTGTATAGCTCTTTATTTAACCATGGTGTATTTATTCGAGTGTAGCTATTTATTTACGGTGTCATTATTAGGGATCCATTAGTTATTTGCTGTGCAGTTAAAAGGATTAGATATGACAGGTTAATTGACCTTTTTAAAAAATTTGAGATTCCATACTTCGCCAGCAAGCTATTTACTGTAAACTGGTAAGTTTACTACTTTAAACTAAACACACTATGGTAGGCTTGTTACTGTAATATAGACATATCATAGTAGATTTGTCACTTGAAACTGAACACACACTGAAAGATTGGTTGCTTAAAATTAGACACATCATTGAATGTTGGTTACTTTAAACTAGACATACCGTAGTGTGATGGTTACTTTAAACTAGACATACCGTAGTGTGATGGTTACTTTAAACTAGACATACCGTAGTGTGATGGTTACTTTAAACTAGACATACCGTAGTGTGATGGTTACTTTAAACTAGACATACCGTAGTGTGATGGTTACTTTAAACTAGACATACCGTAGTGTGATGGTTACTTTAAACTAGACATACCGTAGTGTGATGGTTACATTAAACAAGACACTCCGTAAATGTTGGTTATTTTAAAATAGACAGATCATTGAATGTTGGTTACTTTAAACTAGAGACACCTTAGTATGTTAGTTATTTTAAACTAGAACACCTTAGTATGTTAGTTACTTTAAACTGAGACAACTTAGTATGTTAGTTACTTTAAACTAGAACACCTTAGTATGTTAGTTACTTTAAACTAGAACACCTTAGTATGTTAGTTATTTTAAACTAGAACACCTTAGTATGTTAGTTACTTTAAACTGAGACAACTTAGTATGTTAGTTACTTTAAACTAGAACACCTTAGTATGTTAGTTACTTTAAACTAGAACACCTTAGTATGTTAGTTATTTTAAACTAGAACACCTTAGTATGTTAGTTACTTTAAACTGAGACAACTTAGTATGTTAGTTACTTTAAACTAGAACACCTTAGTATGTTAGTTACTTTAAACTAGAACACCTTAGTATGTTAGTTACTTTAAACTAGAACACCTTAGTATGTTAGTTACTTTAAACTAGAGACGCCTTGGAATTCTAATTACATGTACTTTAAAGGAGGTACTCCGTAATGTGTTGGTTACGTACAAGTTATCGCAACTTAGAATGTTGGTTACGACAAACTTACCGTAACGTGGAATGAAAGTTACGTACAACTTAACGCAACTAGAATGTTCATTACGACAAACTGACCGTAACGTGGAATGAAAGTTACGTACAACTTATCGCCAAATGGAATAATTCTGTTTAAGTACATCTTATCACAACGTGATATTAATAAACAAATTACTCAGCTGCATTACATTCTGCGTTGTCTTAATATTCTTTTACTTTCTTGTTTCCATTTGATTTGGGGAGAGAAGGCAGTGTCATTCCTTTTCTGTAGGGAATGTATTGCCTTTTTCTAATATATATTTCTGTTTTCTCTCTTATAGTATTCTTGTTTCAAATCGACCATGTGTTTCTATTTTATTAGTAGTCTTTATCTATATACTAATGAATTTCTTTCAAATCTGCCTACTATATATTCCCTTTCATATTTGTACTCCTTGTCTAGACAACGTGAACCCCTTCATATTTGTTGAGTATATTTCTTTCTGTTTCATTCATGTGTAAACCACGGTGAACTTTCCACAAATGTTGAATAATTTCATTTGTACAATTATTCATGTATGTTTATTTCCTGTCTAAACATATAATCTATTTTAAACCTGCTGACTGTGATTTGTTTTATTTGTATTTCTGGATGAATATTAAAAAATTCGTGCTGTACACTCTAAATATAGCATTTTTAAATAATTATGTATTTCTATTTCCTTCTCCATTCACGTCCTTTTATTTTTTAATTTCTTCTCTCTTTTTCTAAATCTGTCTTTAGTGCACTTCAATATTTGTGCTTGTTTGTTTCTTTCTTGTATTGTTAATTTGTTCAAATATATGTTATTTTATTATATTTGTTGTCTTTACCGACTAATGATGTAAACACAATGAACACTAGTAAGCCTGTACAAGAAAAACAAAACACAAGAAGAAAAGCTTTGAAAAACAAGAACAGCTTTATCTACTCTATCTACTCTATCTGCTCTATCTGCTCTATCTGCTCTATCTGCTCTATCTGCTCTATCTGCCACACGTTGTCGAGATTCTAGCTATCAGAGAAATCTTTCAACTCACACCTCAAGTGTATTACTTCTACTTGCCAGTGTTTCCAAAAATTAGACTCCAAGTGTGCATTATAAAACCTTTCTCAGACTAATTGCTGACTGTTAACATTGAGAATAAAACACCATCGCTGCTACAACAGTTGGTGTATTCATTTTGTATGAGTGGGTGGTCTGAAGTTGTTAGAGGATAGCTAGGTGGTTACTTGGTTGGTTGATTGGATAAATGTAATTAATTAATGATTTCGTGAGACGGATACTTGTGTGAATACTACCTCAAGTTGCGTCACTGAAAAGGTAACAAATTAATTTGATGTTTGTTGTGTGGGTTGGTGGGTGAATGGATATTGGGGGGGGGGTGAACAGAGGGGGAGAGAGAATTGTGGGATTTGTTTTAGCAATAATAAGCTCATACGTGTGATCATATAAACTGTAACAACTGTTTGGGTTACATACGTACTAAGCATAATTATTCGGGTTTAATTTTACAAGCAAGATTCCAACAAAATAATAGACCTGAAATACACGTCAGACATAAAGTGATAAAGTGTGTGTGTGTGTGTGTGTGTGTGTGTGTGTGTGTGTGTGTGTGTGTGTGTGTGTTGTGTATGTTTGTTTGTGTGTGTGTGTGTGTGTGTGTGTGTTGTGTATGTTTGTTTGTGTGTGTGTGTGTGTGTGTGTGTGTGTGTTGTGTATGTTTGTTTGTGTGTGTGTGTGTGTGTTTGTGTGTAAAAAGAGAGAGAGAGTGAAGTGTCAGCAGCTGTTTTATTCCAAGAAAGACAACTCCCCGCACAAAACAGAGCTAAAACCCTGATCGTGGACAATTTTGTTAACTCTTCTGCTGCCGAAGTTTGGACGTTAAGTCTATAATTTTATGTTTTGTTGTTGTTGCTTTTGTTCATTGATTTATTTACGTCAGCGGGACGTCAGCAATGTATTTTATGGCAAACCATCTCTGAAATACAGCATGTCATTATCTGCAGTGTAGTAACCTTAGTGTTCTCGAAAACGTAGGCAATGATTTAACGATCGTGAATCGGTATTTAGTGAGCAACAAGAGAGAACAAAAATCATACAATTATCTTTTAATCAGTAGACCAGTTTACTCGATTGTCGACGCACTTAACACTCTTCGGGAGCGATCGATGGCGCGTGCCCAGGGAGACAACTCTTGTCGGATCGTTGGTTCTTTTGTCTCTGAGAGTTACACTGAAGCCTCTATTGATACCCGCCCGTATTGCTGCTTCAGAAGAAGTCACTGTGTCTTGTTCTGACTTCCGGACTTCGCTGATGACAAGTGCCAGCAACTGGTTACCGTCCGCCTTCTCCTCTCGATGGCTATGAAGATCAAATCACCATATTGGCTTTGTGATCGTTTTAAATCTAATTCCTTGATTGCTGCTATTCGCATTCTCTTGCTGAGTGGACTTAAATAGCCGGGTCGCTCTGCATACTTCTTTTATAACTTTGTTGTTGAAATAATGAAATAATTGTTGTGTACGTGTATTTTAAATCGCACGTGAGAAAGTACGTGTTCACACGCAAACACTATATATGTACATTAACATTATGCATTGTATTTAAAGACTGAACGCTCACTGTCAGATTTGCCATTGAACATTCACCACGAGATTTACACACTGACTCTCTCTCTCTCTTTGTCTTACACACACACACACACACACACACACACACACACATAATAGAGAGAGAGAGATTTTTGTCATTGAACATTCACCACGAGATTTCCAGACTGACTCAAACACACACACACACACACACACACACACACACACACACAATAGAGAGAGAGAGAGAGAGAGAGAGAGAGACTTTTGTCATTGAACATTCACCATGGGCCTTTCAAAGTGAACACTCGCCCGTCAGATTTAGCAATGAGCACTCGCACTGAGATTTTAAACAAGAGTGAACATTCTCTGTCATCTGTCACTAAATCACTTACGATGGTGTTTTAACAATGGCGTTCACTGTCAGATTTAGCATTGAACCATCACAATAATATATTTCTCATCAATAAACACTCGGTCTGACTTTAGGAGTGAAACTCATCACCCTTCAAATGTTCACTCGTCAGACTACATTACCACTGAGTATTTATTACCAGATTTTAACTAGCCACTCAATAAATAATAGTGATAGCTATGATACAATTATTCATCATCAGACGTTAAACTTTCTCGTCAAATTACATTCGCTTGAATACTCTCCTTAGAAATTAATATTTATTCACTCGTTAAAACACATTTGTGAGTATATTCACCATCAGTCTTCATCGGATCACTCGAAATTTCAGATACACTCTGAACATCCATTATCATTTTTAATTTGTTCATTCGATCTACTTAACAATAACTCTGATTATTCATCACTATTCTTGAACAGATTACTTGTCACGTGACGTTAGCTCTCATTGTTATTCACCATTCACTTTTAGCTAATCTTGAATACTAAGGAATGTTTGACAGTCACCCATCCGCACACTAAGACGCCTTAGATAGAGGACATCAACACCCTAATCAATTCTCCATAAGAATTTAATACTTGTCAGATTAGTCTTCAGAATGTTTACCCTCGTCACGACTCACGACTCGATGTCATGTCCTAATGTTGACTACTCATTGCCACTCGATAGATTGGTCTTCAGAATGTTTACCCTCGTCACGACTCGATGTCATGTCCTACTGTTGACTACTCATTGCCACTCGATAGATTGGTCTTCAGAATGTTTACCCTCGTCACGACTCGATGTCATGTCCTACTGTTGACTACTCATCACCACTTGTCTTCATTATCAAATAGTTTAAACTCCGCCAACATAGTCATTGGCTGTTTAGTACTCATCACCACTTGTCATCGTGTGCCTAATGTTTTGTACTCGTCATCTCTAGTTACCAGACAGTTTAGCACTCGTCATCAGATTGTGTAGAACTTGTTCCTAATTGTCATTCTGATCTAACTGTTTAACAACAGTCGTCTTGATTTCATATGGTATAGCACCACATGCCATCATGATCATACTCTTTTACACTCGTCACAATATCAGATTACTTTACACTCGTCACAAATTCAGATTTCTTTACACTCGTCATCAAGATCAGACTCTTTTACACTCGTCATCATAATCAGACAGATTTACACTCGTCACAATATCAGATTGCTTTACACTCATCACCACTCGTCATCATGATCAGACTGTTTTACTCTTGTCAAAATATCAGATTGTTTTACACTCATCACCAATACAAGACAGTATTACACTCGTCACAATAGCGGACTGCTTTACACTCATCATGATCAGACTGTTTTACACTCATGACAAATATCAGACGGTTTTACACTCATGACAAATATCAGACTGTTTTACACTCGTCACCTCTTACAGTCGTCACTAATATCGGACTATTTTACACTCATCACCAATACAAAACTGTTTTACACTCATCACAATATCAGATTGTTTTACACTCGTCACCAATACAAGACTGTTTTACATTCCTCGCCAATATCAGACTTTGTGACACCAACTCCACTTAGTTAATGAAAATGATTATTATTATTAATTAATCTTTCATAAGCAATTACAACTGATGGGAATCTTAAATTATTTTATTAAAGATGCTCTAGCAGACGCCACTTTCTCTCTCACATGGTGGATATACGGGTACTGTAAATGTTTTCTCTATTCCACAACATTAAAGATAAATATTTACTCTCACACAATGTTCCGTAGGTGGAAAACTTCTTACTAAAGGAGAAGACAAATCCGACTATCTGTCACTATCTATCACTCACTTTCTTCTCCAAAATACGATTATCAATATGTGTAAGAGGGTCAATAAATTTAGCACAATTAAATTTATTAAATCAACAATCAAATACACATATGACAAAGACAATGAAATTTATTACTTGACATCAATATTTTCACAAACCCATGTTCAGATAATTTCTATAATTCACAGTCTTATGCATAAAATACAATTCAACAATAGAGTCATTACAAATCATAGGATAGTCTTATCAGAGAACAGAAATGGATTTATTAGAGATAAGCAGTAATAATCTTTATGTAACCTGATTTAGCATGGTCTTAAAAGTCCTTCACTCACTTTGTTACAGTGTCACAAAATATAATTCAGTTCAATATCTGTGTGTTTCTGTCATGTAGAAACAGAATTCGCCACTCATCCTCCTAAAGTCAACCTTGGCCTTTTTCCACCAACAGCAATTGTAATAATTTCTAGTACTCTCCAGTTCCAGAAATGTTCTCAGTGCTGTGAGCATACTTTGCCACCATACACCGAACAGAGCGTAGTGTATCCTCTTTACACTTACACACCATGGCAGATTATTTCCATGTCTCCCCTGTCACAGTGGCCCACAACCAGTGAACCAGTAGACCCAAACAACATGTGCAAATAAGCAACTGAAAAGGTTGCTTGCTAACTGCAAAATATAATTAAGGACTAAATGCTAAGCTTCCAGTTTATCGCTTTATAACTACAATCTTTCTCATATTCCAGTCACAACTTACAGTTTCCTGCAAAGGTATTTATTAGCCCGATACATGCACACAGCATAATAAATACAGCATATCAAAACAATGTCAAATGATTAGTATACAATGTATGAGCAATTTAGTTCAAACATTTGTAGAAATAATAGTCAACTCACATAATACATCTTATTAATACACAAGCTTAACATATCAATAGCAAAAATGCATGAAATATTTCTAAGTCCATTCTCTCAACTAATCAGTTCGCTCACCACCAAGTTAATGACTGCCTTTCAAGAACGGACTTCTTTGCCACTTCAGATTCAAAGTGATTAGACAGTAGATTTCTCTACAGCAGGTAAACCTTTAGATCTCAGCCCATTGGTTGGTCTCGTTCTCAAAAATCATAACCATGGGATAATAAAAACTACTCACTAGTCTGCATTACATCGACTCGAGTTGTTTACTTCCAACTCAGACACTTTTAAAATACCCAAGTGCCCAAGGTCGGGTTACACTCGCAATTTAACAATTTATATAACAATTAAATTTTAAAATAGGGAGAGGAGGCACATTTACTCCACTACAGACTGTTTTACATTCGTCAAAATATCAGATTGTTTTACAGTCGTCACCAATATAAGACTTTTACACTCGTCACAATATCAAACTGTTTTACATTCGTCACCAGTATCAGACTTTTATATTCATCACAATATCAGACTGTTTTACACTCGTCACCAGTATCAGACTTTTACATTTGTCACTATATCAGACTTTTACTTCATCACCAATATCAAATTGTTTTACACTCGTCACAATATCAAACTGTTTTACACTCATCACCAATATCAAAATGTTTTATACTTGTCACAATTTCAGACTTTGATTTCATCACCAATATCAAATTGTTTACACTCGTCACAATATCAGACTGTTTTACACTCGTCACCAATATCATTTTGTTTTACACTCGTCACCAATACCAGTCTGTTGTACACTCGTCACCACTCGTCATCTTTGATCGGACTGCTTATCACTCATCACCACTCGTCAACAGACTGTTATCACAATATCAGACTGCTTTACACTCATCACCACTCGTCAACAGACTGTTATCACAATATCGGACTGCTTTACACATCACCAGTCGTCAACAGACTGTGATAACTCACAATATCTCAGAAACATGCAAGCATTAACATTCCTCAGACACTCGCACTCATAACTGTGCCATCAGATCCCACAACGCCAACCTCTGTCCCAATTCGACACCTACGCATGATTACGTCACCCACTCTGCACGTTCAGATTGTCCGGACACAATAAATAATTCGTCACAATGCAATGAGCGCTTATCCTTCACTCATTCTTCCTAATGTCGCACATAAAGTGTTAACGAGCTAAGTACCTGGTGCATTGCAGTAACGGTATAAAACACTGTCCTCTAATAAATTAGTCAGTTATTGCTTCGGCAGAGAGCACAAAAAGACGTAAACACACAAGCTCGTCTAGACACAGGCTTGTGTAGACAAAAAAAATATCATTATATAAACTTTTTTAAATAATTACAGAACTGAACAAAGAGAATGAAATGAATGAAGCAATGCACCTAAAACTATCAATTCGCGATAAGCTTTGTGCACTTTTATTAACAGTTCTATTTTGGGCGTTATTAAATTAAGTTCTCTCCTTATTTTTCAACTCCTACAGATTTGGGGGCGTTGGGGATTTTGTGGGGTTTTTTTGTTTTTTTTTTTTTGGTAAAATGGAAGATAACATTTCAAGTAAATCAAAACCATGCAGGAAAAATAACACTTTGATTAATCACGACCTTCTGCTTTTTCAAGAATTCGTCCTTCATGCATCTTCTTGTTTGATTGTTTGCATACACACTCGATGAAGTGGTGTTTTACTGGTTGTATATATGCTCGACCGAGGTGGTTTTATTGGATATATACTGTGTAAAACTGTCTTGTATTGGTGACGAGTGTAAAACAGTCTGATCATGATGACGTGTGGTGACGAGTGTAAATCAATCTGATATTGTGACGAGTGTAAAAGAGTATGATCATGATGGCATGTGGTGCTACACCATATGAAATCAAGACGAGTGTTGTTAAACAGTTAGATCAGAATGACAATTAGGAACAAGTTCTACACAATCTGATGACGAGTGCTAAACTGTCTGGTAACTAGAGGTGATGAGTACAAAAATTAGGCACATGATGACAAGTGGTGATGAGTACTAAACAGCCAATGACTATGTTGGCGGGGTCTAAACTATTTGATAATGAAGACGAGTGGTGATGAGTAGTCAACAGTAGGACCATGACATCGGGTCGTGACGAGGGTAAACATTCTGAAGACCAATCTATCGAGTGGCGATGAGTAGTCGACAGTAGGACCATGACATCGAGTCGTGACGAGGGTAAACATTCTGAAGACCAATCTATCGAGTGGCGATGAGTAGTCAACAGTAGGACATGATATCTGCAATGTCTAGTTATCCATATAGGATGTGTGTTCCCTTAACGTGCAGTGCATGATGTCTATTTTTAAAATTTTACTGAATAAATATCGGTAATAATTATGAATAAAGTGTTCTACGATTTTATCACAAAAATATATCAACAATATATCACAGTGAAAATTTATGGAAACAAGTGACAAATAAAGGAAGGAAACATTTGTCACAATTCCTATATCTCAGGCACATGATCACATTAACGTTCCTATATCTCAGGCACATGCACACATTAACGTTCCTATATCTCAGACACATGCACACATTAACATTCGTTTATCTCAGAGACATGCGCAATTTAATATTCCTATACCTGAGACACATACGCATATTAGTATTCCTATATCTGAGACACATGCACACATTAACGTTCTTATATCTCAGAAACATGCAAGCATTGAGTCCTATATCTCAGAGACATATGCAATTTAATATTCCTATTTCTGAGACACATGCGCACATTCTTATATCTCAGACACGTGCACACATTAACATTCGTATATCTCAGAGACAAGCATATGTGTCTACCCCTCAGTCCTCTTATATATGAGCACTCTAAATTCAGGAACATTCAGTTTTAAACCGTGAAAGATTGTGAGAAGGGGCAATAACCATGTATATAAATCAAGCTGAGAAATTCTCGCATCTGGTCCAATATCGATGAAATATTGTTTTATATTTTAACCTTATTGCAATTTTGTTCATTTTCTACCATAGGAGTGATAAAGAGTGTTCGTGACAAAACACATTCTAAAAGCAAGCGATCTGAGCAATAATATTCATTGAAAAGATATTTGTCAAGGTGTGAAAATATAGCAACTCTGCAAGGGCACATTTCCAAAATAGTGTGTTTACATTGAGCAATATCGCCAATGAAGATCATACCGATTATTTTTTTAGGACTACAATTTATATCACAGCGAAGCGATTGTGAATCAATACTCTCTCGTCAGCCTTAAAATAAATCTTAATAACCAAACGAACGTGATTAAATTAAACGGGTGTTCCAATCACTCATTAGACGTCTGTCACTTTCGCAGTGTTTACGCTATCGTTACGAAAGCCAGGTGTCAATGTTTACAGTTCTCTGCCTTTGCTACAACACGTATTCCTCCAGTTGGTTGGTGTCTGCGAGATGAATTAGTTCTACAGTGTAAAACCGATTTTGTCTGGGGAGGCTACAAAATCTCTCTGGTACATTCCAGATGATAATTTTTCGCTTCTAGCCATTTCATCTCTCTGCCTTTTCATGATGTTGATATTATTGATGATGAAGTCGACTAAGATGCTCCTGTTGATGACAGATGATGGTAGTAGTTCTGATTGTGGTTACTTAAAAGATAATTTAACTTTCTGTAAAATGTTATAATAGATTAATATTAGCAATGAATGCAAATCTACAATGTCAAGTAGCATATCAAATAGTAGCAAAAATAGCTTCGAATATCTATGGCAACTGCTATGCAGAACCAAACAAAACAAAAACGGAAAAATCAAATACTAAAGTGAAGAGCATTTACATATTAAATCTCATTTTGCCAAAGGAAGAAATCCGTCCATCTAAAGGCCACCTAAATTTAGGGACACTGCAATTCATGCTATCTTACACAGTGTTGAACAAGGGAAACAACCTGAAATAAAATTGAAATGGAAAGAAAATAATCTAATAATAGACATACAACGTTCCTTTGAACAGGTAAAGCTGCTTTGTCTTAAAATTAAAGTATGAAAATAAAAGTCCTTTAAAATTTATTTATTTTGTTAATTTGGCCCCGAAAAAATAATTCCGTTTGTTTACATTTTGTACTTTCTTGTTTTGACATAACAAGCAGTTCTGTCTATAGTAATTAAATGCTTAGCAAAAAATCAAAGCGAAGAGGCTGGCTGGTAGTAGTTGGAGACGGAGGGGGGCAGCAGGATAAATCATGTCTACCCTTATTTATTTGAAGTCGTTTTTAGGCAACGCAATAACAACTCACCTAAAGGCGTAAGAAGCTTCATTTCTATAATATTTTTTTATTTCATATTTGTGAAATTATGTGTGCTTTTGATAAGGGAAACAATTACGGTGTGTACAGTTATTTTTAAACGATTGTTTGTATCAGTAGAATTGTAAGAAATAATTAGTATACTTGATGTGATATACTTTTCAAACTAAAGAAACTCATTGTCCTTGAATGGTTGGTACTGACAATGAGATATTTGTTCCGTGAATTGTCATTTACATAAAGTTAACTTTAATAAGATTGCTTTTATTTGTGACATATCCGTCCACTTCCCGTGATTCTTTATTTTTAAACATAAAAAAATAAAAGTCTTTCAAACTTAAATTTTCATTCTTCATTTCCTCTTTTATGTCAGCTGCCATTTTATCCTTGTGAAAAATTTTGTAATTTTTCATTTCTCCCTCATTTCTATTTAATGCTTTCTTATAATATCATTGAGTACCTATAAATATATAGTTGATTTGTAAGATGCTTTACTGTGTATGAAATTCTAATAATTGAAGAACATTTTGATGAACTTGTTCTCTTCAGTTTTACTATTTATACTTGTGTTTATTAACTGATTTAATGCTTGCCAAAAGGTTTTAAATTACCTTTAAATATACTAATGCTTTCTAACAGTACATTAAACATCTTGTGCATAGAGATTGCAAATTTACTGGGGGGGGGGGGGCGGTTGCCTGATTATTTTTCTATGTTCAAATTAGTCTGGCTGTTGTTTGCACCAGAGATTGGCATCTAGTTCTGACAACATAAATGATGCAAACCCGATGAAAATTAATTATTCACACACGACAGTTATTGATCAATAGTTAAGTTAAATTATCAACTCACGCTTTCTTGCCATGGCGATAAACCTCTAACAGTCGTTTAAAGTGAAACATTCATTATGTTGGTCCTACTTGGTCACTATTTCCCCCGGACATAAAACCCAACAGATCTGTCGATCGCTTACGATTGGATTTAGAAACTGACTCGCCAAGCTGAGTAAACCAGTTCTGGATCTATTTTTGACAAATCTCAGACACCCCCATTCTACTAATCAGTGATGATAATAAACTAACTTTAACTGAAAAACAAATTATTATTATTTTAATAGCAAACTGTTAATTCCTTAATTTTCTTGACGAATAATTTGAGGAAAGCGATTGTTTGATTTGACAAATGATTTTGTAAAGCTGTTATTTTTTCTGTTAGAATGATTGGGGCTCTTACCTGCTGAAATGATCTCCCCTTGTAAACTATATAAGTTTAGCTCATAATATAGATCCTTCTCAGGTTGTTTGCATCAATTTCATAAATATTGTGTTTGTACGTAAATTAATTCGTTGTGATTAAGGGTGGGGGGGAGAAAGACTAAGCAGTATGCATGATGGTCACCGATCTAAGTAATTTTGTTTAATTAACAATAATCATTTTGTAAATTTCACTTAACACTTTTCTATCAAATAAAATCATTCATCACTTTTCTTCAACTGTCCACATTCTGTATTTGAAACAAGTCTCGTGGCTTCTGATAACAATGGTTTAATAAGAGGATTTATGTACTTAAAAACAAAAATATCCTGTCATGAGGGTTTAATAAAAGTATTTCTACTACTTAAAACAAATATCTTGTTATGAGAGTTTAATAATACTATTTCTGTACTTAAAACAAATATCTTGTTATGAGAGTTTAATAATACTATTTCTGTATTTAAAACAAATATCTTGTTCTGAGAGTTTAATAATACTATTTCTGTACTTAAAACAAATGTCTTGTGACATCTTGTAATGAGGGTTTAATAAAACTAAATATTTGTACATGTACTTAAAACCAACGTCTTGTATATAACGATTTAATAAAACTGTATTTTTGTACATGTAGGCCTACTTAAAACTAACGTCTTGTATATAACGATTTAATAAGACTGTATTTTTGTACATGTACTTAAAACTAACGTCTTGTATATAACGATTTAATAAGACTGTATTTTTGTAAATGTAGGCCTACTTAAAACAGACGTCTTGTATATAACGATTTATTAAGACTGTATTTTTGTACATGTAGGCCTACTTAAAACAGACGTCTTGTATATAACGATTTAATAAGACTGTATTTTTGTAAATGTAGGCCTACTTAAAACAGACGTCTTGAATATAACGATTTAATAAGACTGTATTTTTGTACATGTAGGCCTACTTAAAACAGACGTCTTATTATGAGGCGTACTAAGACTTTGTACTTTCTAGACACAATACCATTGACTTAAAATAGACGTCTTATTATGAGGGCTTACTAAGACTTTGTACTTTCTAGACATACCATTGACGAGTACAATGACGTATTTCAGGGGCTGGAGGAGTGCACTAACAAACTGCACTGCCACGGAACAAACTCGTAATTTTGGTGACGGATATTGCGTCATCAATATGATGTGTAAACATTGGTAGTTGGATTACTGAAAACCAAACTGAACAGTCGCGGTATTCCAGAAACTAACTTCACAAGTATACATTGCATTTTGAATCAAGGGAGCCTTGTAGAATAAAAAGTCTGCAAATGAAAGAGGTATTAGACGTAGTTGTAAAAAGCGTTAATTTCAAACGTGCAAAAAGGTTGAATTGCAGACAGTTGTACTTCTTATGGCACTGAGATGGATAGCGATAGCGAATACTGGAAACCTCTGTATCACACGAGTTAGTTGGCTGCGTCGTGGAAAAGCTCAGAAGCACTTTGTTGCTCTTAAAAATTTAATTGAATTCTTCACGACAATAAAAAAGAAAACCCCAAGGTGGTTCCTCAACTTGCTGATTCAACTTTTATCTCAATCTTGCTTTTTTTTTTATAAAAAAAAAAAACCCAGATATCTCTGACCACGTGAATGCAGTGAGCTTAAAACTTCATGGTAGAAAACAGATAACAACACAAATATATGACAATGTTAAGTCATTCAAGGAAACTTGTTTTGTGGAGGGACAATTTAGTTAATTTCTCAATTCTAAATTCACTTCTCAACTCTAAATTTATTTCTCACCTCTAAATTCAATTCTCACCCAAAATTCATTTTTCACCTCTAAATTCATTTCTTAACTCTAAATTCATTTCTCACCTCTAAATTCATTTCTTAACTCTAAATTCATTTCTTAACTCTAAATTCATTTCTCAAATCTAAATTCATTTCTCAAATCTAAATTCATTTCTTAACTCTAAATTCATTTCTTAACTCTAAATTCATTTCTCAAATCTAAATTCATTTCTTAACTCTAAATTCATTTCTTAACTCTAAATTCATTTCTTAACTCTAAATTCATTTCTCAAATCTAAATTCATTTCTTAACTCTAAATTCATTTCTTAACTCTAAATTCATTTCTTAACTCTAAATTCATTTCTTAACTCTAAATTCATTTCTTAACTCTAAATTCATTTCTTAACTCTAAATTCATTTCTCAAATCTAAATTCATTTCTTAACTCTAAATTCATTTCTTAACTCTAAATTCATTTCTTAACTCTAAATTCATTTCTCAAATCTAAATTCATTTCTTAACTCTAAATTCATTTCTTAACTCTAAATTCATTTCTCAAATCTAAATTCATTTCTTAACTCTAAATTCATTTCTCAACTCTAAATTCATTTCTTAACTCTAAATTCATTTCTCAACTCTAAATTCATTTCTTAACTCTAAATTCATTTCTTAACTCTAAATTCATTAAGAAATGCTGAATCCAAATCCTTGAAAGAATATGCAGATATCATTTTTAACCTACACACAACACACAGTGCGCAGTGTGAAACATTAGGTGATTGTCACTGTTAAGACACACACACACACACACACACACAGTGTGAAAACATCATCTGATTGTCACTGTCATAATGCACACACATACACACTCTCAGCGCAGTGTTAACCATTAAATGATTGTCACTGTCATAACACACACACACACACCGCAGTGTGAACCATTAAATGATTGTCACTGTCATAATGCACACACATACACACTCTCAGCGCAGTGTTAACCATTAAATGATTGTCACTGTCATAACACACACACACACACACACACCGCAGTGTGAACCATTAAATGATTGTCACTGTCATAACACACACACACACACACACACCGCAGTGTGAACCATTAAATGATTGTCACTGTCATAACACGCAGCACAGTGTAAAAACATTAAGTGATTGTCACTGTCATAATACACACACACCGCAGTGTAAAACATTACGTGATTGTCACTGTCATAACACACACACACACACACACACACACACACACACACACACACACACACACACACACACACACACAGCACAATGTGAAACATTAAATGAATTTCCATCTCCTGGTAGAAACGGCTGACATTTTGATAATACGGGCAGTCATGATATATGACTACATTAATAACTATGTCTTCAGTTGAATTTCTACTTCAAAAGACATCACTTTACAAAGTGATAAATTTAGAAATGCACAAATACCACTTTACATAAAGATATACACAAAATACACAAAACAGTACTTTATGGAAATGGATGGATTTGTTAGAGCAAGTAAAAGACTATTAGTCAGAAAAACTACTCATCTCCTTGGAACTTGTTTGAATTGCATCTGCAAGTTCTAGCAAATTCTTTACGCGAGTTGTTAATTTAATTCTGATACTTACAAAAATACCGTCATGCTTAGTGTCCGAAGGTCATGTCACGTTGACATTTAACAAATTATATAACAATAAAGTTTAGATATAGGGATGGGCAAATTTACTCCGCAAAAGAGTGAGTGATAACATTGTGAGTTATGTTGTAGACTTTATCAGTTACTTTGGGCCATGTTTAGTTGCAGAAGATGCAGAAGATCTGTGATTTCTAATCTATTTTAAGAAAGATGAATTAAGTCATCATTAACAGTTAGGAAACTATAGCTAGTTATAATTGCAATCATTTAGTGACAAAAAGTTAATGCAATTGCATAGTGACGCCAATGACCCAATATTAATGCAATCATTTAGTGATGCCATTGACCCAGTATTAATGCAATCATTTAGTGATGCCATTGACCCAATATTAATGCAATCACTTAGTGATGTCACTAACCCAATATTAATGCAGTCACTTAGTGAGCCAATGACCCAATATTACTTATGTATCTAGTATTGACTGATTTATAATAATATATGGGTTGAGAGATGTCATTGTAAATGGAAGAAATATGCATACCGAATCATATTACTGATTCAGTATGAATGCAATGGCAAAGTAGAGCCAATTATTTAACTTCGATACAAATAGTGATAACATTGACTCTATACTGGTGCAAATGCCAAAAGATGGCACTGACTCTATACTGATACAAATGCCAAAAGATGGCACTGACTCTATACTGATACAAATGCCAAAAGACGTCACTGACTCTATACTGATACAAATGCCAAAAGATGGCACTGACTCTATACTGATACAAATGCCAAAAGATGGCACTGACTCTATACTGATACAAATGCCAAAAGACGTCACTGACTCTATACTGATACAAATGCCAAAGATGGCACTGACTCTATACTGATACAAATGCCAAAAGATGGCACTGACTCTATACTGATACAAATGCCAAAAGATGGCACTGACTCTATATTGATACAAATGCCAAATGACGGCACTGACTCTATACTGATACAAATGCCAAATGGTGTCACTGACTCTATACTGATACAAATGCCAAATGGTGTCACTGACTCTGTACTGATACAAATATCTAATGATAACGACAACACTATATACTGTTACAATGTCAATCTGTCATTGACATAAAAGTTATGCAAAGACTGACTGATATATTAACTGAATGACATCATTGACACTATATTGATACATAGACTTAGTGCAGTCTTACTGACACCGTGTATGTAATTATTTACAACACCGATAATAAAAAAAAATACTTTAGCGATCACGATCAACCTCCCCTGGGTTCGCGACGCGTACATGCACAACTCCTGTCCTAAGGCCTAGGGATCATTATTTCTGAACCACAGTAATACTTGAATAAAACAAAGGGACAAACTCCTCCATTTCGATTCCACACGCGGCACACACAAAATAAATTCACACAAAACGAGTAAAATAATCCAAACCTCTAACGCTTTTAGGAAAGAAATGGGACAAAATTAGAATTGTTGAAATGGAAGCGAAATGGGAACAATGGATAAGGCTTTTTTAATATTTTTAATACGTTCTTTTAAAAAATGGTACATGTATTTATAAATTTTTTTTGTCTCTAAAACTGTAATGAAGTGCGTTTCTTTCAGGAAACTGTAAAGAAGTAACTCATGCGATCTGCTCTAGAGTCGGCCGAATGATTGAATTGCTGTCTGGGATTGGTCACTTATGAATTCAAATCATGGGCGAAGGGACAGACCGAGCCCCTGGGGGTTGCCCTCGCGTTGCTTCAAGGAGAGGGGGGGGGTCGGTTTTCTACATCACAACTGGGCACTGAAGTGAGTGGGAGGATGCATGATCTCTTTACGCTTGCGAAGTTTCCAGGAATACTGCAGGGGGTACTTTGTGCCTCTGTCTTTTAACTATACCCCGTCTCTCTCTCTCTCTCTCTCTCTCTGCTTTCCCCTCTCTTTTTCACAATTTTACTGTCTTTATTCTTATTTCTCCAACGTTTCTGCGTGTGTAATTTTCTCTCTAACACTATTTGTATCACTTTAATTCATTAACTATTAATGTATATCTAACTGCATATTTTCTCCAAATATTTGTATTTCTCTCTGTTTATCTATCTGTTGATTCTTCTTTCGTTTGCCTTTTCTTATTATTCGTCTATCTCCTTCTACCTTTCTAAATCTCTCCCACTTCTCTGTTACGCTCTCTCTCTCTCTCTCTCTCTCTCTCTCTCACACACACACACACACACACACACACACACACACACACACACACACACACACACACACACAACAAGTACACCACACATTTTAAAATTCATGCAACGCACGCTTAAACAGATCGATAAATGTAGGCTCGCCCCCAGTCACACTAAAACACAGTTGATAAAATAAATAGAAGAGTGTGATGAACGAACTGGTAACATTTAATGTGTAAGAAAATGGAAGGATTATAGAATTTTTAAAATGTTCTTGTTAAAACGCACGGGACAAACAAAATCTGCATAAACAATAACACAAGACAGAGTACAATATACGTACACTTGACTCAATGGACATACAAAATCTACATAAATAATGCTATAACACTAGATCATCAATATGAATTGCACTTGACTTGGTGGACATACATAGTCTATAAAAATTAATAAAATAACACAAGATATAGTGCAATATAAGTTACACTTTACACAATAGATATGTGGACATACAAAGTCTACATACATAAATAGTACTATAACAAAAGATATAGTGCAATATAAGTTACATTAGACAAGGCAGACATACATAGTCTATAAAAATTAATACTAGAACACAAGATATATAGTGTAATCTAAGTTCACCTTACTAAGTACACTCAAATTAACGAGAGTCAGTCCAAATATAACTTTCATTGTTTTGTCTTCAATGTAAAGAATGATTCTAGAACCACACTGGTCTTGCAGAGGACGTTATTGCAGGCACCAGTTTCTAACTAAAGGTGGGTGAGGGACAGCTTTGGTCTAGTACAGGTAGATTGGTACCCAAAACTGTAGCACATGTCTGGGGTTGAAGCAACTAGCTTTGAACCACAACTGGATCAAGCTTCTGTGTATATTTGTGTAGGTGTGTTACAGAAGAAGACACCTGCATAGAAACTATTGTAAAATATTTAGAATCCCACTTTAAAACCTGTGCACTTTGAATGTGTGTACTCAATAAGCTGCTATAGCTGTCATCGGAATAGGCAGGTTTGCAAATCTCTCATATTCCTGTATATTGCTATGACTAACGCAATAAAATTATCAAGCACAAGTTAACCTGCACATGTCTGATAGCATTAACTAAGACTACAGTACACATTGCTTCAATATGGACAGTCTTTGTAAACTAACATTTTTTAATAGGTAAATGAGATAAACAGTTAATTACTTAATTTCATA
Source organism: Sinotaia quadrata (assembly GCA_028829895.1). NCBI lineage: Eukaryota > Metazoa > Mollusca > Gastropoda > Architaenioglossa > Viviparidae > Sinotaia > Sinotaia quadrata. Next base: position 43,171,421 of record CM054177.1, on the reverse strand, counting down.
TAAACAATCATTATAATCGCAATTGTTTAGAATACTGCCTGCACAAAAACAGAATCTGTCAAGGGGAACAACTTAAGCTGAAGAAAATGCAAATTTAGGGACTACTTGGATTTCAGATATTACTCTCAGATAGAGGATAGTTTGCTGACTGCAATTTTTGTATGAAATGTACAAGTTTTGTGTGTGAACTTGCTAAAATATTTTAAATTAGTTTTCAATTGGTCAGTCATTGGCTAGTTTTGGTTAACGGGCACATGCATGTTTGTGTAGGCTGTTGTTGTTACTGTTTGGGTTATTTAATTTTATAATTTTATTTACTTATTTGTTTATTTTGTAATTTGATATTTTATGTTTGATATTTAATTACTTTATAGTTTATAAAATATGTAATTTCTGCTGCTCTTTTCGTTTTTATGGGTGTTTTCTAGTATTTGTTTAATTTTATTCAATTTATTATTTTATTTACCTTTCATAAACAGCTCGGTTTGGCTGCATGACGACGGCTGGCATGGAGAGATGGCTGTGCCAGAATAATAACCAAGCAATCAGTCTTTGGTCAGAAGTGTTGATGTTTAAGCATGTACTAAAGTTGTTTATCTTAAATCAAGAGAGAACAGTGTCAGTACCTTACCTAGGCACGTCAGTAGTAGTCTTAAAAGAAATCAAAGCTATATGGTTTTTTTTGTTTTTGTTTTTAAATCACCTTCACTCGTACAGCTTTTGGCGCCAAATCTCCCCTTTCCAGAACTCAATAAAATGGGGCTCATGCTTTACAAGTTTACCAGAATGGAAACAGCTAAATATCCCTTGCAAGAAAAAAATTCAGGCCAATGGTTATCGTTACCAAGGCAATGGTCCTCATCCACAATATTTACACGTCAGCTTCTCAGTGAGTGAGTGAGTGAGTGAATAAGTATGTGAGTGACACTAGCGTTTGCAGATCATTGAAAACATTTTGCACATGTGGCGATTGCTTCCTGCAATAGTCAATGAAATAAACAGACGAAAACCGAAAACCTTTTATCATGTTAAAAAGTTCTGACAAATATATATGCTCACTTTGACTAACAAAAAGTAACTATAACAAACAGATAGTTTGATGGCCCAAACACTACAAATATAACAGATAATTTGATGGCCCAAACACCACAAATGAAAGATGACTATCAACGAGAGAGGAGGGGTAGGTTAGAGTCCGAAGTTGGTGTGTGTGTGGGGGGGGGGGAGTTGCGGGTAAGGTGGTCTTGCTGGCATGCCCTAAAGGCAAGTTATCGACAGGTGCGATTGATGTTGCCGCCCGTGACTGCTTCAAATTTGATGACCAACGTCTGCAAGTAAACAAATATGCCATCGAGAGGGGTGGGGTGGGGTGATAGGGTGCATTGGGACTGAAAAACCGAAAGAAGTGCAATGACCAGTGGCCTTCAGGCGGACAGCTTAACTCATTGGTAATCATCCGCTGTCGCGAAGCAATCACGTAGGATATGACATGTTTGCTGATTTCGACCACAGGGAGAGATTAATAGACGGGTGGGGTAGATGAACAAGAGAAAGAAGAATTAGGAAGAGTGACTGCCCCCACCCATGATCATAAATGTTGACAAATTCATAATTTTGCAGCTCCCACCGGATTAAGTTTGCTGGTTTAAAAAAATCTCCAATACATAAATAATTAAAACTCGTATTTTAAACATCTCTCGTGACAGTAAACAAAAAAATGGCTGGTTTCAGGGCTACAGAGTCACACGGCAAAGCATTGTGCAAACACTGCAAATATGATAAGATTTTAATGTTACTATGCTGCTTTTGGATTGAGAAACAAAAGGAAATGACAAATGTAATAGTTAGTGAATGAATAGGAGAAAGCGACCTTGTGTGTCCTTGACATACAAATAAATAATGTCAATAACTAAATTTTGTAACAATATGTTTGAGCGTGCGTGTGTGCGTGCGTGATGTTATAAAGATATCAAATCAAAGATCCTAATCGTTTACTGTGTGTGGCACTATAATACGTCCTGCTTCCGTTATGATTATTATTATGAATATCTTATCATTTAATAATGCATAATCACTTATCAGTGGTTAAATCTTAATTTAGAGTTGGTTTTCCCATATGAATTCCACAGCCATACCCCACTGTAAATAAACGTACTTTCAACACAATTATCTGTTCGCAGGTGGAACTCCTTGTTTAAAGGAGTAATGTGTTTCATCAACTTATTAATATTCATCCAATCACTGACTCGTCACTCCCACATCCACCCACTGACTACTCCAGACGTGTATCAATTAACATGCGTAAGAAGGGTTTAACAAAAATAAAGATTTATTATAAAAATAAACATATCACAAATAAATACAACTAAGATTTGAAACAGTCACGTATATATACTATTAAATAAATGTTCAAGTCTTTCTCTAATACAGTCAATATTGACAATGACTACTTCAAGGGAACAAATCTCTATTTAAGGTTTAAAGTTCTTTTCATAGAGCTAGAAAAGAGAAAGATATGAGATAAATGACTGAACAAATGACCTGTTCTGTTGGGTCACCTTATGTTGCATCGTAGAAAACATGTGCGTTACATCACACGGACAGTTCATAAAAGTCAATAAGGCACCAGGGTTCGTTTCCACTCATATATGCAGACTTGCATGAGTACTTTAGAAGTGACGATGTGTAGACATCTCCACTCTCACCACCATTGGAATTTCTGCGGTAGATATTAGCCCGACGAGATGACTCATGCATTGATTATAGGAAATCACTCAAGACAAGGAAGCAACGTTGATGATCCCAAACAAGAAGGAAAAAAGACACCCTAGAAATATTCAAGTGTGATGCTTTAATTCAGTCTATATAATTTTCTACTCTCTCTCTCTCCCTTCAGTCACTCACTGCAAGAGAATTGTTAGCCCTCATACACATTTCACGCGATACACCTGTTATAAATCTGATTGACCTATAACAGAGTCACACGTTCAATAATACATAGTTAATCTAACATATACGCATTAAATTAATCAATCCAAAATATACAATATTTCTAGATCGTTCTAAATCCAATACATGAAACAATACAAATTATCCTAAATTCATTATCATGTATTATTGTACCAGACAACTCACAACAACTTATTGTCTGCCTTTAAAACTGGACTTCAAATAATGATTGCAAGTACTGAAAAACAGTTTGACTGCCATTTATACTAATTTCACAAGTCAGCTAACAAGAATCACTCATCTCACCCCTCCAGCCACCATTCGTCATTCAGTCATGTTCACAACTACATATTTAAGCTTCTGGCTGGAAACCATCTCTTTAGTCAGATGTCACTCATCTCACCGCTCCAGCCCCCATTCATCATCCAGTCACATTTGCAACTACACACTTAAGTTTCTGGTAAGAAATTGTCTCTTCTGTCAGACTTAGCTCATAAAGAAGCATGAAAAGTAAATGGTTATCTACACCCCTACATTATTCTTCTTTCCATTATGCAAGAGTGACTCTCAAGTATCACACTATGTTTATTTAATAATTAAAGTAAAAATAAGTGTTTCTAATAGTGTGTGTTAATGACATTGAAAGTGAAAGTAAACTCTTCTTTTAGTATTTTTAGTGCTGCACGCAAACATCGCTCTACATTAGTGCTATCATATGCTGCACGCAAATATCACTCTACATTAGTGCTATATTATCAGCTGATTCAGACTTTCAGAGCGCATTGGCCTAGATAGATGAACTCCTAATTATTTTGCAGTAGATAAAAAAAAACTTATAGAAATAATAATTAAAACAATTGGATTTTTGTTTGTGTGCAGTCTTTTTTATCGCTTTACAGAGCACACAAACTTCAAAGTTGCTTCCTTTCTTCCACAAAATTTTAGCACACCATTTACGATATTTTCTAGCTTCCAACAAAGTCTCTCTTGATTTACTACAGGCAATGCTGTTCGCAGCAACACTGTGGCATCATACATACTGTATGTTTAAAACAGGACTAGTTGTATTCCAAATGTTCACTGTACAGTGAGGAGTCATGTTCAATATATATATATATATATATATATATATATATATATATATATATATATATATATATCAGCGCAGACTAAAACAAATTACAAATACATTTGTATAATCGTCAGTGGACGACTATGAATATTTTTCTGGTTGCTATTTTGCCCGGTCAACAGCCAGAAGAAACTTGCTCATGCTGATCTTTTAAATACCAAGGGATTTTTAGCATGCATGACCTGTAACACACGGGACTCTAATTATCGTCTCATCAATGAACTATGAGCCTATTCCCCTGAGGGCTTAAGACCACGTGTAAATATTTCACCAGGGCAAGGATCGGACCATGGGCCTAATGTTTTTTTTCCTTTTTCGAAACCGTTTGCCCCTGATCCACAATGTTTACAACTATGTGAAGGCTGGCCTCTATCAGGCTATACTGACCTATATTTTTTCCCACTGTTCGAAGATTGACCCTATTAAGCTACACTGACCTACAATGTTTACGACTTTCGCGAAGGCTGGCTCCTGTGCATAATTATTATTGAGTTATTTGTATGTATGGGTGTTGGATGGATGTACCTAATTATTATTGGTTATGTGTGTGTGTGGGTTTGATGATAGGCATAATTGTTACTGAAGTGTTGTTTTAAATACTGAAAAATAGCTACTGACATGGCTTAAGTTTTATTCTCAAATTATTCTAAAGTAAAAATTAAAAAGTGGTTGGGAATATACAGCTCTTTGATGTTTTGAAATGCATAACTTTTTATGATTGTGGATATATAACTTTTTGAAATTTGGGAATATCTACAGCTCTGTGATGATTGAGAATGTAAAATTCTTTTAGTGGCTGGGAATGTATAGCTCTTTGGTGGCTGGGGATGTATAACTCTTTGGTGGCTGGGATGTATAACTCTTTGGTGGCTGGGATGTATAACTCTTTGGTGGCTGGGGATGTATAACTCTTTGGTGGCTGGGATGTATAACTCTTTGGTGGCTGGGATGTATAACTCTTTGGTGGCTGGGAATGCATAACTTTTTGATGGTTGTGAATGCATAGCTCTTTGAGGGTTGGGAATTCATGACCTTTTCTGGTTGAGAATGCATAAGATCTTTTGTGGTTGGGAATGCACGACACGTTGATGGTTGAGAATGCATAACCTTTAAAAGTGAAAAGTTCTAATCTTCAGTTCCCGTTTTGGCTCTTCAGTTATGTACTCAGGTACATATACACTAACATACATATACCCACTCAAATACCTACACACGCGCACATGCACACAATTATATATGATAGTTGCGAGGATCTGAGAAAGAGCAACAGAAAATAGTCACATGCTATTAAACTGAAATGGCAATGTATGACTATGTACCTACATATGCTATTAAACTGAAATGGCAATGTATGACTATGTACCTACACATGCTATTAAACTGAAATGGCAATGTATGACTATGTACCTACATATGCTATTAAACTGAAATGGCAATGTATGACTATGTACCTACATATGCTATTAAACTGAAATGGCAATGTATGACTATGTACCTACATATTTCATGACCTACGGATGTCCTTTTCTCTATTGAGAAAATCGTTATGTCCAACTGTTGCAATTTATTTGCTTCACAAACTTAAAAAGGACACTGCCGGAGACTGTTTAAAATATCGATGTGCATTGTTAAACAAAAGCAAGGCATCAATGCCTTCAGTTGGGCAAATTAATTAGCTTTCACGTTTCAGGAGGCGATAACTGCTACAACGAAATGCGGCTTAAGCTGTAACAGTTGCACAAAAGTGAGCCTTGAACCAAAAGAAAACGCTCGATATGCGCAATGAATGCCTCCTATTAATCCACATAACACCAACCTCGACCCACCCTTATTGGAGGGGGAATTTATTGACCTCGTTAAGTGAATAAATTGGCGTCAAATTACCCAATCATTTAGTCCCGCCCCTCTCACCACCACCACCACCACCACCCACAATTTTCTTTTTAAGTCACATGATTGCGAATGCAATTTGTTTTTTTAAAAACAAAATCATCTTCCACACCCAGCGACTTACTCAAAAAGCTGCTACTTTGATCCGACATGCACTGCCAGGCATGCTTGCTCCCGTCAGTGCCCTCTTTCATTTTACAGGTATTATGATAGATCATCATAGCTGGGTGGGCATTTGGGAAACCGACAAGGTCACGCATGACAGCTCATCAAGATAAAAAAAAAAGAGAGACGGTGTGACATCAGTTCAATCAGATCGATCTGTCGCGGGCACAATAATTGGGTCAGTAACTTTAAGTTATGCAAACCTTGCAGACGTTTTTGGGTGACGTGGGAAAAGGGCTGCTTACGAAACACATGGTTTAATATTTTTTTTAAGTACGCGTTTGGTATTAAAATTGCACCCTACATCCGCTAATTGCCGATGAATAACGACAATAAGACTGCTGTAACTTTACGGACGATGGACGGTAACATCACGACTCTACACCTTTTCGCCTCTAGTGTGATGCAGAGCGCTCGCCAAGGCAGCTTTCAGTCTTACAACTCTGGTGGTGTGACACAAACCAACGTAAACGATGGACAGTACTTCGATAGCAATATATCTTGTCATGAAATCTATTCGAAAACAGACAGCAACATATTTTGTAATGAAATCTTTTCAAAAACCGACTGCACTACATCTTGTAAAGAAATCAATTTGAAAACTGACAGCAATACATCTTATAATGAAATCTATACGAAAAGCGACAGCAGTTTATTTTGTCATGAAATCTATTCGAAAACTGACTGTAATACATCATGTAATGAAATCTATTCAAAAACCGACAGCAATGCATCTTGTCATGAAATCTATTCAAAAACCGACAGCAATGCATCTTGTCATGAAATCTATTTGAAAACTGACAGCAATACATCTTGCAGTAAAATCTATTCGAAAGCCAACAGCAGTAATAAAATATATTTGAAAATCGACAGCAATACATCTTGTAATGAAATCTATTCAAAAACCAACTGCGCTAATGAAATCTATTTAAAAACTGACTGCAATACATCTTGTAATGAAATGTATTTGAAAGCCACACAAGTCAACAGCGACGATTTAACATACGATTTTCCTGCAAATTCAGCTGAGCAGCCAGCCACAACCTCAGTCCTGAGTTCCTGTAGTAGAGCCACAGGGCAACAAAGCAAATTTGTCGATTCAGAAACAAGCGAGATGTTTACCGATTCCAACTCACCCAGCACACCGGCCTGTGGAATGAATTCGTCCATGGCTCTGGTTTTGCAGTCACCTAATTCTGTTGCTTTGCTCGAACCTGCAAGAAGAGTACGTCCGCAGATCAAGGACAATGATCAGGATGAAACTGGAAAAACCGGTGAGAAGAAGAAGCCTTCGCATTCTTATGTGGCGTTGATCACCATGGCAATACTGAGCTCGCCTGAGAAGAAGATGGTGCTGAGAGACATTTACAGTTATGTCAGGAACAAGTTCCCTTTTTACAACAAACACAAAGCCTGGCGCAATTCCATACGTCACAACCTCACGGTGAATGAGTGCTTCGTCAAAGCAGACCGCTGCCAGCTGAGCAAGACACACTACTGGACCATTCACCATAACTGCATGGAGGATTTTGAGAAGGGCAATTTCCCACGGCGCCGACCCCGGCGACAATACAAAAAGAAGGGAAATAACTCTATGTCATTCAGTCTGGACTATGCCCTGAACATGCCGAACGAGTGCAGCAACCAAACACCGGATGTCAGTTTGGGTGAGAATGCAAGGTTTGATGTAGACTGCGTTGACCAAGCGGTTGCTGGTGATTTGAACAGTCTGCTACATGATGTAGCCTTTATCAATGACTGGGAGGCAGACGGCTGGCTTCGGCCTGTGTTTACCAACCCTCCACAGCACAACACGCCCTCGTCCATTTCGAGTACCCATCCTTACCAACAGCAGACGCTTTCACAAGACATGCCATTTCCAGTAGGCCAGTCATACCCAAAATGTCGTCCTTATCCGAAGTACTGATATCTCTAGAAGCTAAACTGTATCCGGACTCGCAGTCCTCTCTGGCATATTCGAAATATATCAGCAATCATTTCGCTACAAGGCCTCTAGCACCTTGGAATGCATAAAGAGACATACCTAACAAGAGGCCAAGCCATACACCTGACAGTGAGATGGAACCTGGAACTGACCTCAAATCAAATGCAAATTCTCTGAGAACTGTCGGAATGAAATTTCCCTTTGAAATCAACTTGTCTACGGAGTCTCAGCCTTCCTGGTCTCAACATCACATTTCTTGATCTCCGCTGTAGTCAGAGCACCACAAAATTGCACCATTTTCTGCTGGTAGCAATGACAAGCGGACACTTCAAGGTTTTCCTCAGCATTTTACAACTGTCCATCTTTGTCTTTCATGGTACTTAGTTGTCGGCGGATCAGCCTGGAATGGAATGCTGAATAATTACGAAGAAATCAGTGCTGCATTCGGCTTGCACAGATTCAGCACCGATGTTCATCTTGACACAAAAGTTTTGCTGGAGCAGTGCTACACGGAGTAGAACCAAAGGCAGTGATGAGAAGAGAAAGTATTGTTACAAGGGGTAGTTTGAGGTATATTTATTTGTGAAAGAGCACTGTTACTATTGATGTAACTATTCTCTGTCGCTAAAACTTATTTTGACATTTTCAGTACTAGTCTTGCTTGCTACAATGAATTGGGCTTGCTTACTTCATTGTGATGAACAGGCTTCACTTACTTCATTGTGATGAACTGGACTAGTTTACTTCATTGTGATGAACAGGCCTCACTTACTTCATTATGATGAATTAGGCTAGTTCACTTCATTGTGATGAACTGGACTAGTTTACTTCATTGTGATGAACAGGCCTCACTTACTTCATTATGATGAACTAGGCTAGTTTACTTCGTTATAATGAACTGGACTAGCTTACTTCATTGTGATGAACAGGCCTCACTTCATTATGATGAACTAGGCTAGTTTACTTCATTGTGATGAACTGGACTAGTTTACTTCGTTGTGATGAATTCAAATCACTTAATTCATTGTGATGAACTGGACTCACCTCACTGGGATAGACTCGACTGGCTTACTTCGATGTGGTGGATTTGACTCGCTTATTTCGCTGAGGTGGATTTGACTGCTTACTTCACTGTAATGGACTGTCTCGCTTATTTCAGTAAGACTGGTTTCAGTTATTTCGATAAGAATGACTGGTCTCGATTAATTCACTGAGATGGTGTGATCTAATTGAGATGGAATGCTACAGGCCCGATTTACTGCAATGAATCAAATTACTATTGATACCTCTCGTGAAATTAATCAGAAAACTGGTTTTAGTTCCAGGCTTAATAACTAGTCCGGCCAGTATGATCTGAAAGTGAAACTCCATGATAGACTGTGAAGTGTGATGATGATGATGGTGATGATGATGATGATGATGATGATGATGATGATGATGATCTTAGGATGATGGCAGCTCCGGCCATCAGCTGAATTCGCTATCTGGCTCATGTGCTGCTGTTGTGAAAGTTGAAAATAAAGAAAACTGAAAAGACATAGAATGGTGATGATGAAGATGTGGATTGTGCCGATGATAAAGCATTTTATAACATTCAATAGCAATGCTGAATCGAATTTAGCTCTTTGACCGTGCATGACAACTGACCAACCACCAAGCAAGCAATGATGCTGATGCTGGGCTCAGTCTAGCACATACTGCAAAGACAACAACACTACCATTTCTTATGTGAGTATTAAAAGCAGAAAGGGTAAATAATATCCAAACGTGTGTGCACAACACACATAACACACACACACACACACACACACATACAAACCATACACGAAACGTGTGTGTCTCACTGAGCTATATATAAATGAAGAGGACATCCAATGATAGAAAGTGTTGTCAATGTATCACTAATGGAAGTTTCAGTGCAACCATTTTGAAAATACCAACCTAACATAACAGTGCTGAAGACTACATGTTGGAAAGCATTCATCATTTTCAATATATGCTTTAGTTAACATTGTAAATTATATAATCATATTTAATTCATTTTATTAGACTATTATATAATTTTTGGTTTTGGTATAGGATAAGGATGAAGTCTTACATTTAAATACTTAAAATAAATATTCTTGAAAATATTAATTTCTAACATTACACTTACAAAATACATTCATTAAATAATGTCAACAATAGCTTATCATTACATTTAAAAACAACTTTGCTGAAAAATTCTAATAAATGTTTGTTTGTTTTTTAATGGTGCATGTATTTCAGGTTTATTATTATGTTTTTCTAAATCATAGCATATACTATGCAAACTTTATCCATATGTGTGTGTGTGTGTGTCTGGTAGGCAGAAGTGTGTGTGTGTATATCTGGTCTGGGGAAGTATGTGTGTATCTGGTCTGGGTGTGTGTTTGTTTGGAGGCATTTCCTCTGTGTCACTATTGAAAGTTTTACCTCAATTATTTGGGGGAAAAACAAACATTGAAAACATCAGTGCTGTAGATAAATGTGCTGAGAAGCATTCATTATTAATGAAATATGCCATACACTTGCAAATATGTTTATATAAATTATACAGAGTATATTTTTTGCAAGGAAGAAAATAATGTGTGACAGAGAGTGTGTGTATGAAAATGTACTAAAAATAACTATACTAAATATAATTTTCCCTCAAATTACTTAAAAAAAAAAAATTAGTATGTTCTTCTTTGTCAGTGCAAACTTAAAGCATAATTAATATCATAATCACTTCTGTATATCACTGTAGCATATATTAATACAGAGGAAAATCAGATTAAAGAAAATCTTTCAAATTATTAGATTGGCATGTGTGGTTTACAGTTGTAACTGAAAATAAGTCCATACTGATTCATTTGAATGTTATTAGACACTGGAGTCACCACATTACAAATGTATGCATGTACTTTACCTTGATAGAATATTTAGTTAACATGTGGTTCAGCAGATAAAACATTTTTTTTTTAATAAAAAAAAAACAATTCCTAACAAGCAACTTTTGCATTGATCAGGTCAATTTCATTTAAATTAAGGGCCTTGTTTTGGGCGCACTTAGATTAATTATCTTAATCATAATATGTTTTTTCTTTAATATAGTGTGGAAAGGAAGATCACAATTCTTAATAATAATTTGAAATAAATTTTAATTAACTAAACAGATTTATTATCATTTTACATTTTATATCATGGACATGTGATTTTTCACTATTACTTTTTAGTTTCCCTGTCTACTTAGCTTTACTGACATATCACTATGTAATGGTAGAACTTACACCACTAATACAGTTACATTATTAAATAAGATAATTAATGTTTTAACTAGTATATAGTGGTAGCCTTTTCACACAAAAAATGACACAGCATCTTTGGTTTAAAAATAAAGCCTGTTGTAAATTATAGAATCATATCTAATGAATCGTTAGACATTTCTGAAAACTATTTTGATTTAGAAGTATTTATTTTAGAAGTAATAAACATTTTTATATTTTAAGTGATCAAATTAAACATTCTTTAAATTATTTGGAACCTTACACTTACAGTATACAATCACCTAATATTTCATGTTAACAATATTCTGTCATCATATTTAAGAAATATGTTTGTGAATAAAATTATTTAAACAACTCTAGTCACATTTAAATAAAATAATTTGTATGTATTTAAGATGGTATCTTGTATTTTTCAAAATCAAATCACATACTACTACAAACACTACACAATCTCTATGATAAAATACCTACTTGACATTGATCATGAGGAGTATAGAAAAGGTAATATATAAAACTAGCAAAATATCAGTATACATACCCTAGAGTAAGAGAAAAAGCTGGTGTAAATGAATATGGTTTATTCTGAACATGGTTGAATTTTGACAACACTAGAGTTAGCTCTCACAGTAATGATTGTTTCATAAATAATACTAATGAAAACCTCTTTGGTAGAGCCAACATGGACAGTTGAACAATAACTACATGTAGAGAAATAGGCTAGATCAATTTGGTTTTTCAAACTGGGATACATATTGCAATATATATATTTATTTATTAATTTCATTCATATATTTTTTAAGGTTATTTATTTCACCAAAGATCAGTCAAAATAGGACATCAAATCAGTCTGTGCCTTTCATACAGATTTCATATCTGGGTTGTGGACGCATCTTTGGAAGGTTTAATTGTCTTGTGTAGTGCGCACTCAAAAATTAGTCAAAATTGTCACTAGTATGCAATGCTAGGAGTGTTTAAATATGAAATAATGTCCAGACATTTATGTGTACATCCCTTTCCTGGCACACCATCATTCTGATACATACACATCACCAACCCACCACGATTATGTTGAGTGGTAGCGTGAAGACACTGGAACATTTGATACTTTTTTTAAATTTTACATTTTATTTCTTCCTTTTAAAAGGAAACATTTAATTTTATTAGTGTTGTTGTATATTTCTTTTTTGTTTTAATTTTATTCCTTTTTCTTTTTTCTTATTTTATGTTGGTATTTTGTATTTCATTTCTTTTTTTAATAAATTTGATTTATTAATTTTATAATTTACTTCTTCCTCTTTACTTTTCAAGTTTGTTTCACTAATATTATAGTTTGCTTCCCTTTTATTAAAATTTTGTTTGATTTTATTCATTTTGTAGTTTAATTCCTTTTAAAGCTTGTTTAACTTTCTTAAATTTATAGAATATTTCTTCTTTTTTCTTAAATTTTGTTTTATATATGATTCTTTGATGAATAGTTTTGTGGATTAAATTAAATATGTCAAAATCTCAAATGCAAAATACTAGAATGTCAATAATTTGATGAAATGATTTTTAAAAAAACACTAAAGCTTATTCAGATAATTTGCACCTAACTGGATATACTCCTCTGAGAAGACAAATATTTTTTTCTTTTATTTATTTATTTTTGTGTGTTTACTATTTAATTCAGTGTATACACACTACACAGTCCATAATCAACCCATATTTTTGTTTATGAAACTTTAAACTTTGGATATAGATGGCTCATTCTATGATTAGTTGCTGGCATCGTCCAGTTAAAAAGTATAATAAAAACATCTTTAAAATTATGAAATAAAAACACCAAATACATATTACTTGGCAAAAAAACTTGTACAGTTTAGCTTCTTTTTCTTTCCCCCTTTTCTCCTCTACAACAAATGATCTATTTTGATAATAATAATTTACTGGAAGAAGAAACTGGCCACAACCTTCTTTTGGCATATGCCTGTTTATATTAATGCAATTGGTTTGAAATTAAATAAAATATCAATATTTTTTAGGTTTCTGTTAATGCTTTCAAGTGTGTTGTTTGGTATATGGGTTCATTTATAGATGCTTCAATGCTCTTTATTTATATGATACTAGAAAGAAACCCATCATTTGACAGGATCAATTGCCACACGTGTTTCTATTTTAATTTTTGATTCATTGGATTTCATTAAATCTCACTCATATTAGCTTCCTTGTGTACTTACATGGAGAATATTTCTTTGTAAACTACATTTTAGTGAATATTAAATCATTATCATTCTCCAGACTTCCCTATTCAGATCCATCAGTAATTTTAATTCTGACATCACAAGATCATTGATCCCTTTATAAGGCGACAAATAACTGACCAGGGCTAAATACAGGGAGATATATTCCAACTTTTAATCTTCTGTGTACTAAACATATTTGGAAACATCAAACTGATATAAAAATGCATGAGATAGTGGACAAATCCAGTTGAACAATGATGTATTCAGAGTGGTGTCCCTTGAGTTGTAATTAGACAGGGTAAACCTGGTTGAACAATTATGTCTGTGTATGTTGACTTCAAGACCAGCGGACAACTTAGTACTTTATGTAGAAGAATAATTTTTAAGAGTTTTATATTTATAAAAGAATGTAGATTAGGAGATGTATTTAATGCTAATTTACCATATATTATTAACATTCTGAGATAGACTTAAGTCATTTATCTTACTTCAGTAATTACAATAGTAAAATAGTTGTTTTGTTTTGCCTGGTGCTTTTCTCTGTCTTGTTACTTTATTTAACATTAACTTTGGCATTGTCATCTTTTTCTATAATCATTATGTTCTCTTTTATTAAAGTATTTCCATTTAGAAAGTAGTTTTGATAGACTGTGTAAAAACTGATGGGAAGGTATTTTTTCCAAGCACAAAAGAAAATTACAAAAATTACAAAAGCATTAAAAATAATTGAGTACATTCTGTATACATTTATTTTTTGGTTGGTTGTGTTACATGAATTACATCATACATAATGTGACTGTCAGTGTCACAATCTTTGACAATATAGAAAATCACAAGGTACATGAGTTTATGAAATAATACAGAATAAATGTGAAATTTTCAAGTACACAGAAAAGCAAGATATTTTTCACAAAAAAACACACTTCATTTATGAAAAATTATAATCCACAATCCCACACCCCTTTCAACTCTAATAATGCTAAACATGGGTTTGCTGACAAATGCATGTGTTTTCCATAGCAAAATACCCAAGACCCAAACTTTATGTACAAAGCTGTCTTAACCAAAGCAATAGTGGAACAAAAAGACCAGGACAATCTACATGTTGAGAACTGAAAAGTAAATGGCTATACTGGAAGGAGTAATTCTGTTGGTAATCAAGATTCTTTGAGTGAAAGAGTAATGACTGGCAAAACGAACGCTTAGCCAAGAGTATCAGGTGACACACTCTCTCCTGATGCCAGAGAATGGCTCCTGCTTTAAAAAATAAAATTAAAAACAATAAAGCAGAGAATGACATGATGCAGACTGTATGTTTAACTCAGGAAACCAACAGTGAATGATATAAGCCATAGACTCTGTGGTTAACTTAGGAAACTAACTTTGGATTATATAAGACACTAACTCTAAGCTAAAGACCCTATGCTTAGCTCAGGAAACTGTGTATAACATTGTTGACTGTACTTTTATCACAGGACACTAGCCACAAAGGACACAAGTCATAGACCCTATGCCTAGCTTAGGAGAATAAATATATATGATATGCCGTACACTGCACATTTAGCACAATAGATTAGCAGTGAATGACACTTGTCGCAGACTCTATGTTTACACTCTGTGTAAGGCATATGTTGTAGACTTTAAACTTAACACAAGAAACAAGCAATGAATGTTGCATGACTGTCTATGTTAGTAGACAATGTGACCAAATAAGGAAAAAGGTCCCAGCTATAAGAAAATATGTCCAAGTGATAAAATTCATATCCTAGTCATAAGAAAACCTTTCCAAATTAAATGGGAACCTGTTCTGTCATAAGAAATCTGTCCCATTATCCAAATGATGAGAAAACCCTCTCTTAGTCAAAAATTGTTCTAGTTATTAAGAAAACCTGTCATAAGAAAGTTTGCAAATGAAAAACTGTGAGTCATACAAAATACCTGACTAAATCAGTTTTAAAATATATATCTGATTATTGATAATCTGAACTAATTGGGACTGTGAATTTCCAATTAGGATTTTTAAACTTACCAAAAGCACTCTTCTACAGACTAGAAAAATGGTTTAGCAATGAAAGAAATGAAGTGTACTTACTTCTATTCATAGATAATAGAACAAATGGAACTTTCTACCATAATAAAATGTATTTGTTAAATAACAGAAAAGGTTTTAATAATTGTAACTATTGTTTAACCCTCTTTCTTGCTTTGAAATCTATTGAAATCTCAATCTCCACTTCAAATATTAAAAATCTCTTCTTTATTTTAGAAGATGCCACAACTTTAATATGGCAAAATAAAAACTATGTAAACCAGCCTTTCTTAAACTTTTTTATCTTGGAGGTACACTTGAAATAATGTTCAGGTCTCAGGGAATCCCTGCTTAAAATTATTAATCTAAGCTCACATTATGTTAATGAAAGTTGTAGACATAGTAATCCAATAGAAGAGAATATTTTTCTGGGAATCTATTTTGGCCAACTTATTAGCCTACTCCTTTTGTTTGGTTCCCACTCCCCAACAAAGGACATTAACTCTAAAGCCAGTCAGCATTGTAGGTTGAGGAAACTTCAGTTTTTCCTTCTTTTTTAAAATTTCCTACTTGATTTTTTTAAACTTATGATGCTTATCCAAGTAGGCCTAAATTTCTACTCTGCACGATACTATTCAGGTATGGCATGTACTATACCATGTGCAGATTTTTCCCGATTTAAAATTAAAAATTACTTTCAGTCAACCCTTCTTTAAAAAACAAAACGCCAACAGGTAGCTAAGTTTAGCTTACCTTTCTTGAAATTAACCTCCTTCTTTCCCTTTCATAAATTGTAAAAACTCATAAGACAAACAATAAATTTCTGTTAAATTTAATTTCTGGTAGATTTAATTTTAAGGTTGTAAATTGAGTTATAATTAATGCTATTTATAACATAAAAACTTATTGACAATGTTGAACAGTAAAGTTACTAAAATCCATGAGCCAAAGCAATATGAATAAAACATAACCTAACACCCAATTTTATACAACTTTGACAAACATTTTCATACTGAGTAACATGATCAAACTCAAGTATAGTTACAAAATTATTATACATATATCGGTAATTCTGGAGGGAGAGGCCGACAGCCATCAGCTGATTTTCCTCCCAACCATGCAATACAGTGCTCACCAAGTTTCCAAGGCCTCGCTTATCTCACATCAAAAACAGAGAATGGTCTGAACCAAATTAAGGACCTCTAATGACATTACTAATGAGGCTGCTCGGTCACTGCCCACCACTGCTAATGTAAAGTTAAAAAAACAATGTTTATTTTTTCAATCACGATCCACTGGGAAACCCTTAGAAACCTCTCACAGCACACACCCTCCCAGTTGAGAAACTCCAGTTTAAACATTAGATGATCACACTCTGACCAGATGCTTGTGAAAGTTCATATGACAGCTGGCTTTGGATTAATAACATTTTGAATTATAAACATTCGGATTAGTGATGCTATACTATATATAAAAGCCATAAGAAAATCTTACCTAGTCATAAAAAAAACATTCAAATCATATGAAAAATCTGTCCTAATAATAATAAAGTATGTCTTAATCATAAGAATGTGTCTAAATAATATGAAACTTTTCCTAGTCATAAGAAAACATAGCCTAATCATATTAAAATCTGTCCAAATAATAACAAAATCTGTCCTAGTTGTATGAACACATCCAAGTCAAAAAAACTATTTTAGTCATATAAAATATGTCTAAACAATAACAAAAACCATCCAAGTCAAAAGAAAGCATGTCCAAATCATACGAAGACCTTTACACTTATAAGAAAATAACTTAAGATCAACATAATAGAAAGTGGGAAAAAAATGATTCAACTGCAATTATTATTCAATGACCAATTATCCAGGACAAGATTGAAAACAAACGGCTTGTTAATGCTGTATATCATTTTTGGTCACCAAGCGAATGGTTGTTTTTTTAATTTTTAAACCAGTCATTAACTGAAAATAATCAGGTTATTTGAACTAAAGCAGGCAAAAATTAGTAAATTTAAATGTTATGACATAAAGTATGCAACTGCTTTTGGGGCAGTAGACATTCAATATAATTAACTAGAATGAAATAAAATACATGGTCATTATATATATATATATATATATATATATATATATTTCTTGTAATACTTTTACAGTGTTCTTTAAAGCCATGTATTTAAAAAGAAGTGTTCCCAACCAACCAACTTGTCACTGGTATCATAATAATAAATAGATGATAATTTTACAAAATGACTAGGAAAAAAATTTAAAACACAGAAAACACAACTTTTTAAAAATTGCTAAATTTGGAGATCTTTATTGGTACTTTATATTATAATTTCTCAATTGGTTTTATCTGTGTAATACTTGACAATTTTGATTCAGGGATTGGTGGTGGTGTGTGTGTGTGCGCATGCGTGTGATTGTGCGTGCGTGTGTGTGTGCGTGCGTGTGAAAAATATCCAATTACATGAATGGCAGTGTGGGATTTGAACCCAAGTTACTCAGAAGTCCAGTGCCAAGATCTCATGGCCATCAGCTCCATTACTATACAAACAATGACATATCAATACAAATACTCTTTGATTATCACTAAAGAGCATCAAACCAAACAACAATGCCTTCTTCCATAACACATTTTCAAAAATAATTTTTTAATAAAATTATGAAACCTAGCAGCAGGAGTAGAGTGAAATATTAAGAAAACTGTTGAATAACTGGCAATGCTAACAAGTGAACTTTAAATAACTGGCTCATCTAACAACTGATTAGCCAGCCAAACATTATTTTCTAAGTGGTGAAAAATTATTTTCTAACAGGTGTGTAACTATTTTCTAAAGTTTGAGTAAGAAATCAACTAGTTGGGGCATCCATAAACAACATATTTCAATTACATATATAAAATAGATTAATTATATCAAAGAATTAAGTTATGTACACACAAATTAAGGCCACATAAAAGAGAAATCATCATCAAAAGTAAACACACATATATTCTTAAGTGAAGACTTCTCTAAAAAACAAACAAACAAATATAAAAGAATAAATCCTCTTAGTGATAGAAAAACCTAAAGGTTTATCTAATGCCTTAAAATTTTTCTTATTTTAAAAATATCTATCTTAGATTAAATTTCCTACAAATATTTAAAAATTGGTAAATTCTTATGTTATTTGCAAGTCCTCCAGTTAATAACATTACATGTATTTCTATATTCTCTGCTAAACATAGCTAGAAGAAAACATTCTTTCAGTCTTTGAACATGAAAAGCCATTCAAAGAAAATAATTTAAAGACAGATGAAAAAGAAAACTCAGTCTTAAAGTACACAGCAAAAATACACTTGGAAAGGAACTATGGTAATACATTTTTACCTGTCAAGTTGTGTTTTAAAGTCTTCTATTGTTTTTTCTTTGTGTAAATTTTTGTGTAAATATAAAAAAAAAGTCTAAATGAATAGTTATAGATTTACACAAAATAAAACAGATAAAGTCTTTAAAAAAATAAAAATTCACAAACAAAAAAACTGCTTGATTTTTTTAAAAATTAAAACACCTACTATGAGGTTTTAATTTGTATAAAACTCAATGATAAATATATATCATATTCATCAAGGAGATTAAAAACAATTACAACCAACAATTTATTTTTCAAGGCCAAAGTCAAGCTTGCACACTTTTACTCACATATTTCTATAACTGAAGAAACATTCACTCAATTTCATATAAACTTGTTCAGAGATGGAACAAGTAAAAAAAAAAAAAAAAAAGCAGAGTAATTAGCATAGACAATAGCAAATGGCACATATGTCAGACTTTTAGTAGAAATTTCTTTTTACACAGTTATGATTTAATGAGAGATAAGAAGATTCCAATTTGAAAACATTTTCTATGATGCCATTATTACTTTTACTTCAATGATTATGACAGATACCTTCTGTTTTAATACTGGTCAAACTCATGAAAATATAATACAACTGATTTAATAGTTGTTCAGAATTGTTTTACAGTGTAGTTTTGTGGGTGGGGTGGGGATTTAGTAAAAATAGTAAATTAAATACTAAATATAGTGCAGCAACATTTTGCATCTTATATATATAAAAAAAAAATAATTAAAAAATCAAAGAAACAAAATATATTTTTAAAATATTAAAATACAGAAAGGAATACTAGTAGTAGTACAGTAGTAGAATATTTTTAAATTAAAAAAAACAAACAATAATTGATATACAGAAATGTTTCAAGAGGACTAATTCCATGCATGCTATATCAAAGATGGCTAAGATGAACAACCTTACAGTTGCTACAAATACCAATGGTACTAATCATGTGAATAAACAAACAAGCAAATTCTCTCCATACATCCAATAGGAAATAAAAATCAGGCTATTTTGTGACTTTCACCTTCATCCCTAAACTCAAATTCAATTTAAATTCAATTGGCAGAAAATCTAAATTAAGAAATTATATAGATAAAGTCATTCTGCAAACACATCTCTTGCAACACGCTACAATGCTGATATTTTAAAAACAATTTCTCCAAATGGTTGTATCCTGGGCACTCAAAAGTACAAGAAAGAAAAATGCATATATCCTAAAATTTCTTGCTGATATACCTATTGTTTATTATAACTTCATTTTGTTATTGTTTTGGGTTGGTTTAGTTTGTTTTTGCTTTTGTTTTTTGATTTTTTGGGAGGGAGGGGCAATATCACATTATCATAGCTAAAATATCCTACCCCAAAGCAGATATTCAACTTTCTAATTATTAACTAAGGCACTGTATGGGTTAACAACATAAGGTATGTGTTGTGAGCTGACTGCCCATAACATAGCTAAAAGTTCTGTTTAGTGTTCCAGTTTTAACACTAGCTATTGGCATCAATGTAAAATAACATCCAAGAAGTCAATGACTGCAAGTGGGTAAAATATTAGTTTTTTCCCCTACAAAGAATAGTGAGGTACTAAGCAGAATTAAAAAATTATTGCAAGAAGAAATCATTCAGACTTCATAAGGAATATATCTGTTTTATTTGGGGGTTTTAAATTTTGTGTGCATGGTGTGAAAACAGTTTTTTAAGAAAATTATGTGATTTAAGGCAGGGGATTTAACACATTGGGGGGAGGCCTTTTATTGCTATAGTTGGTTTGTAAAAGTGAGAACAGTGGCCTAAATAAAATGTTAACGTGTTTAAAAATATTTAAGTCTTTGTGACACATAACACTGCCTCCAGTTATATATACATATATAGAGAGAAAGAATAGATTACTACTGCTCAAAAATAAGAAGTAGGTGAGATATGGCAGAAAGTCATTACTTAAGAAAGAATATGCCACCAATAAGAAAATTATTCCTAGCAAAGTCATCATTAGCAACATTTTTTTTAAAAGATTTTACTGCAGGAAATATACCTTTTAGTTTTACACGATAAATGAGATTTGCCTGAGTCTTGTCTTCAATGCCAATCTGTCTGCTAATTGCTATCTATATAATAATATATACAAAACATTCAGAAAATTCTAAAATTTCTGAGTGTGATGTCTGGCAAAATAATTAATGTGTATCTGCAAAGCCTACTACTGACTTCTGTCACAGTAAAACAATGAGAACTTTAAATCCTTCAAAACATACTGGCAGTCTGGCAAAATAGTTCTTGATGTTCAAGCCTCCTTGCTAAATGTTGTCACATTAGCAAAACATCTAAAACATTCAAAGCCTCTATCTTCAGTGAAAGTCAAGTCCTAATAAATATATATAAAGAAATAATGATTACTATAAACTGTTATACTGATAATACTGCAGGAGACTTTTGATTTAGATTAAGCTAAATCAGTCTATAATCTCATGTTTAAATTTCATTTTAAATATAACTTTTATAATTTCTTTAGATATGTATTTGATGTCTCACATTTCTTACATATCTCGTACATAAGTTTACTAATGCATCTATGACCTAAGCAAAGCATACTTGTGTAAGATTCATAGTCTAAACAAAACACTTTAATGTACTGTTAAGTTTACAAATGATTGTATGGCCTAAATCAAACATCATTTGTACAAGATTCATGGTCTAAATATAACAATTTGGTGTGCCATTAAGTTTACAAATCATTATATGGCCTAAATCAAACATCATCTGTGAAAGATTCATGGTCTCAATATAACAATTTGGTGTGCCATGTTTAAAAAGTTAAAATGCTTCAACAGCTATGAAATAATTAGATTTTCAGATTTATGTCTTCAGAATCTATATAATTTAATTTTTTTATAGTATGTCAACAAAATCATTAAACATCATAGCAAACACTGAAAAGAGACACCATGCAATTAAATAACTACAAAACTTTGCTTCAAAGAAAATTCACTGGGGCGTAATAACCAGTTCACTGGTGCGAAACCAAAATTTAAAAAAAACAAAATGGCTAGGTGAAACTCCCAAGAGATAAAAGAACCACTTTTAAAATAGTAAGAACTCCTTAAATTTAAAAGAGAACAGTAAAAACACTTAAAACAATTACAACTGAAAGAAAGTGGCATCTCTCATTTGTATTTTTTTTTCTTTTCTGTACATAAAGTTTGTTTATTAGAGCTGCTAGAGAGATAGTTCATGAACACTATATTATAGTATTATCTAATAATCAAATAAGAAAGTTGGTATTATGTATAAATTTGTTTTCTTGCTTGCTTGTTTGCATACTTTTACAATTTGTTTTTTCAAATGTATATGGCATCCAAAATTTCTTCCACTTAAATTCTTCTTGAAGAATTCTTTTTTTTTAATTTATATCTAAAATGTGGTCTGAAAAATAAAAAGTCCTATTACCCCCATATTACACCCATACCCCCATGGTGATTCAGGATATATGACTTCAATTTAGGATACATCAATTAAATTTACTGACTGTTTAATTTTACAAACTACAATCTATCAATTTATCTTTCAGAGGCCCCTTTCATGGTCTACGACCAGCAAGCATTTACATGACATTAAATGATTTTGCACCACCACATCCTGTGATATTCTGCAGAGCATGTCTTGTGTTTTGTGAAAGTTGCCTTCACCAAAACTGACATTGAATGTATTGAGGTAAATAATAAAGTAAATCAATAGTCATATGTTGGTAATTTGAAATAATTCACGAGCATTAAAGTCTAATATATGGGGATAATATTTTGAGACCACAATACTTCATTCTACAAATAAAATATATATTTAAGTTCCTATTTATTCCCTAACAATAGAAAAAAAACAAATTAAAAATATAATATACCAAACAGCATGAAAATTGTACAATACATGTTTTCTGAGATATACAACAATTTCAAAATAATAGGCTGAAAGTAATTAGGTCAAATATATAAAAAAAAATAATTCCAGCACAAAACAAAAAAAATGTGCTCTGCAGAAATGAATGTAGTGTAAAATCAGAATTATAAGGAATAGCTGACTAGGCTCTTAAACTATAAGCTGCTTGAGAGGAGTGTTGGGTGTCTATGGCCTAGGAGAGGGTACAACTAATGTTCTCAATGGTAATAAACTGTCCCTGTTAGAAGTAAAAATACAACACAAGAACTTACACAATGATAAACATCAACAGTTGTACTGTGTATGCATTTACTTAGATAAATCAGTGTGAATATATTCAATAGTACTTTAAAAGAGACAGCTATATTAACAATTTTTAAAAATCAGTAAAATTATTCATCTTGATAAAAACAACTGATTAAGATGCAATCAAGGAAATTAATCTTAACTGTTAACAATAACAAATTCTGTTAAATCCACAAGTGACTGCATGGCTGCAGATCAAGGATTTGCACTTAGTATTAATATAGTGACCAGTCAGTCTACAAGTGACTGCAAATATACAGATCAAGGAGTTATTTTTAGTTACAGAATACTGTAATTCTTGGGAATCTTCAAGCAACCACATGGATTCAAATCTGAATTTATTTTTATAGAGTACAGATTAGTGTTTGTCCTCAAGCAATCACTTGGATACAAATTTATTAGTATGCATTAGAACTTGGTCTTAAGCAACTGCATGGATACAGATCTGTGGTGTAACCATAGCGTTTTTTAAGAATTTGGAGTCTTCAAATGACTGCATGGATACAGGTCTGTGGTGTACTCATAGCATTTTTTAAGAATTTGGAGTCTTCAAGTGACTGCATGGATACAGATCTGTGGTATACTCATTACATTTTTTAAGAATTTGGAATCTTTAAGTGACTGCATGAACACAGGTCTGGGATTTTACTCGTAGCATACTTTCAGAATATGAAGTCTTCAAGTAGTTGATGGATACAGTCTGGGTTTACTCTTACTCTAAAGCACACATTTTACAGTCCTTTTGGAATTATTTAGTGCGCAAATTGAAAACAGAAAAAAAATTAAGATATACTTTGAAAGGAAAGATTATCTTTCCTCCATGCAAAAAAAAAGTATTAAAAACTGATGGGGTAAGAAAATCAAGGTGTTGATTCTGAAATTCTCGTCAAGCCAATATCATATGAAGTGAATCAAATATAAACATAAATAACTGGTTTTGTTAGAACAGCAGGCACTGATGCTGCCCCAAACTGAGAGACATAAGGTTACAAAGTGCACTCTAGCCAACATTACTAGTAATAATATTTATTTGTTTAACATTTCTTTATTTTCACAGAAAGAAATAAAGTCAAATTTATGTGGGTTTCTTTTATAACTGGCAACATTAATTTTGTTAAATTAAAAAATATTAATTTATTTTGTTACATTCATTTGGAGAGTGTAATAATAAACTCTAGAATCTTTAATTTAAACACTATTACTTTTTACTATTTTAATTAGAAATTTTTAATGCATAGATTCAAAGCTCAACACAGTTGTACTTTTTCTAACCCCTGATTCAAATGAAGAAGCAAACAGTGAGTCACAACCTCAGATCATAACAAGTTTTTATTTTCCAATTTTATTTGATTCAGTAATGATGCGTTTATTTCATGTTTGTTGGAAAACCCAATGAGTTTTTCTATTCATTTGTCCCAAGGTACTTGGCTCTTGGTATACTTGGTCAAATTAATAACAGATTCTTCCAGCATTATGTGGAGTTTGACAACAAGATTCAGATTTTTTAAAAACAACACATAATCATGTTTTCAACAGCTTGATGGGAAAGTGCTCTTGGCAATTGGTTTATAATACTATCCTTAAAATAATATTGTTTTAACATTTTACATATTGTGCCTTGTTACATCATGCCCAGGCTTTAATTGCGCAACTGAACAATAATATCTTAAAATCAAAATAGCAAATGTGTCAATGCATGTTTCATAATTTTTTTTTAATTCTACTCTTTACGCTTAAAGCAACTGTTAAGTTTCTAACTTTTGCAAAGGCCAAGAATCTTCAATTCCAACGAATACATTTAACACATTATGCTAATGCATTAAATGCTAAAAGCAATGCTATCAAACAGTTTGTCTCCAAGCTCACCAACTATCAAACAAGTATGCACTCAAACCAACACATCTGGTTTGAGTTGTCCTGTGTATGGTCCTGTAAAGTGACACACTTGGAGAAGTGAAGCACATACCTCTGTGGCTGTTCCAGAATTCAATTCTGTAAAACAGTATTGAATAGCTTCCTACTGATAGAACACAAAGGATTTGTGCCAAATGCAATTATCACACAAATAACGTTACACCAATATATTACTGAATATTACTGCCTTCTTACCTCGAAGCATCATCTTTTCATCTTCATAACATTATTCTCCAGTGATGAAAAGTTTTGCAAATGCAATGCCCAGTCAATGTTCCACACAAATAGATCAGTACCAAATATATTTTGCTTTTTCTTTCTAAAGAAAAAGACTGAATAATTTGATTTTGTCCAATAACCCTCGTGCTTTAATTCTAGCAGTTAATATTCACTCAGTGAACGTATTGAACATGCCAGAGAGGTCATTAAACTCGGGTGCTGGTTGGCTCAACATGCCAAACATATCCCCAAATTCCTCCTGCTGCTGCTGTGGTTGCTGCCCTCCACCTGTTTGCTGTGTATTGCTGCCATCACCAGAACCCTGTGGCCACTGACCCCAAAGGCCTGCTCCTCCTGGTGAAAGGAAACACTCAGATAAGAATGATGCAATGTATGACTCACTGAGATAAGAATACAAATGTATGATTTGTTCAAATAAGAATGTAATGTATGACTCATTCAAATAAGACTGCAATCTACATCTTATTCAAATATGAATACAACATACGACTTGTCTTCTCACCTGTCTCTCCATTCAAACTCAAAAGTCTTAAATATAATGTGGTAACAATTAAAATTCATCATTACAATACTTCTTTTCTTGCTGCTATATAATAATACTATTAATACATTTCTAAATTTACATTGAATTTCGTTAATTTTATAATATCAATATTTGTTTACTAGTTGTACATACAATTCTTTATTCAATCATTCAGCTTAAAAAAAAAAAAAAAACTTAAAAAATTTGAAGAGATGCATTAAAATTGCAGGACATATACAATACTATTTAGCTTTAGAAATATTCAAAGCTGAGGGTAGCATTTAGAAATGATTAAGTGTGCAAAGATGCTGCAAGGATTACTGAGCCTACCTGCTGAGATTAAGTCTACCTGTTAAAATGGTATGAAATTGAATAAATAAGTTTACTTCTATAGGATGATTAAGCCTACCTGCAGAAGTATCACTAAAACTAATATCTACTGTTGAGGTGTCACTAGAATTTTAAGGGTCAAACTGGTGAAGGAAGCATGAGGATTAAATCAACCTGCAGAGGTTGCACTAAGGGTACTGGGCCATGCTGTTGTGTGGCATTATGATTAATTATCATTAATAAGTCTACCTGCTGAGGAAACACTAGAACTTGGCCAATGTGCTGTATTAGCATTAGAATTAATAAGTCTAACTGCTGAGGAGACACTAGAACTTGGCAAATGTGCTCTATTAGCATTAGGATTCATAAGTCAGATTAATAAATCTACCTGCTGAGGAGGCACTAGAACTTGGCAAATGTGCTGTATTAGCCTTACGATTAATAAAACTGCCTGCTGAGATGGCACTAGGATTACTGGGCCAATGTGTTGTATTAGCATTAAGTTTAATAAGTCTACCTTCGGTGGGGCACTAGGACTAATTAAATAATAATTAGTATTATTATCATTAGCATTAGGATTACCTGCTGGGTGGCACTAGGTTTACAGTAATAGCATGTTGAGATGGCACTAAGACTAATATTCTAGCATTAGGATTCATAAGTCAGATTAATGTCTACCTGCTGAGGTGGCACTGGTATTTATGTGAGAATAGTGGGCATGGGCTGCTGCTGATCCACCAAACTCTCCTCCAACCTGAAAGAAAGAAAATTCACTGTCCTAAGAACCAAAGATCCTCATAGTTTTATAATTCTACGACATTACATAATCAATGGAGAAATTACTTACAGATGGACTAGTGCAATTCAGTGAAAACAAAACATAAATAGTGTGATGCCAATGCCACTTGGTTTTTATTATTATTAATTAATTAATCATCCATAACTAATTACAAATGATGAGAATCTTAATTTCTGTTATTAATAATTCTCCAGCAGAGACATACTTGTCTCTCTCTCACTTGGCGAATATGCGGGTGCTGTAAACAGTTTCTCTCTGTTTTTGTCTCTTCCACAACATTAATGACAAATGTAGTCACACAATATTTCTGTAGGTGGAAAACTTCTTACTAAAGGAGAAGACAAAGCTGTCTTTAATCTATATTTAGCAAGCCCCCATCCACCCACTTTCTTCTCCACATAAGGCTATCAATGTATGTAAGAAGGTCAATAAATTTAACAATAAATTAAATCAACAATCAAATATACATATAACAAATACAATGAAAAAGATTACATGACATCATTATTTCCATGAAACCATGTTCAAATAATTTTTATACACCACAGTTTTATATCCTAAAATACAATTCAACAATTTAATGTCAATACAAATTACAGGATAGTTCTTATCAGAGAACAAAAATGGAGTTATTAGAGATAGCAATAATAGTTTCTACATAACCTGATATAGGCACTGTCCCATTTGTCTTTCATGCACTTTTCGCAACAAGCCAATTTTATTCTCCACGTCAATTCCTCACGTTTCCTTCCCACATAGAAAAAGAACATGCATTCGCTGCTTATTCTCTTGAGCTAATGTGGGCAATCATTCACCGTACTAGCTCACTCAAGCAGAACAACAATTGGAGCAATTTCCAGTAACTTCCTTGTACCAGAAATTGCTCGTTACACTTACACAATGCAGTGGATGATTCCTGCATCCACCAAGGTCATAGTGGTTAGGGAAAAAATACAGATATAGAACTGAAAAGACCAGCTAGATATGGGCCCACCCATCCACCCATCTGATGTTATCCTCCCATCTTTTCCACTGTCTTCCTCTCCTTCACCCTCCTTGCACAATACCTTGCATGATTGTCTTGGCAAGCCCTATTGATCATTTGACATGACCGTACCATTTCATTTTATATTTTTTCACAATCGCCAATAGCTCCTCATAGGCCCCAATGGCTTGTCTAATTCTTTTTCTCACTTCTTCATTCGTGACATTATCTCTATACGAAAAGCCAAGCAACCTTTGACAGCATCTCATTTCAGTTGCTTGTATTCTCCTTTCGAGATCCACAGTGAGGGTCTGTTTAATATTATCTTTAGCATGACTTTGCCTGGGTGGCATATAAGACTGATTGTAAGATAGTTCTGACATTGCTGCAAATTGCCTTTTTTCAGGGAGTTATTATCAATGACAGAGTCCATGATGTTGGCCATTCCCCTGTCTGCCAGATCTTATTGCAGATTGTTAGTAGGGTGCTTATCTTGCTTCTCCCCCTTCTTGGACTAGTTTAGCAGGGATGTTGTCTACTCCCGCTGCCTTCCCTTTTTTCAATGATTTCACTGCAGTCTTTATTTCTGCTCAGAGGTTGGGGTAGTTGTCAGTGTTGGTCACTGATGGGGTGTTGAGTTATGTCGTTGTCCCTTGTAAGTCTGTGGTTGTATAGGTCTGAGCAGTATTTTTTTTAATTTTAGAGAAGAGTTAATTAGGGAGCTGGGGAACATAGGTGTGAATGACAATGTACTTGTTACTATGGATCCTGAGTTTAATGATGTTCACTGAAATTGTAACTGATATCAAATTATGCAAACTGAGAGAACGATAAGTGTTAGGTGTACAGTTTATGGCTTTCAGAAAAACTAAAACTTTCTGTTTTTCTTAAACATAGATACCCTATTAAGTTGGCTTGGTACATCATGATTAGACATTAATTTGTTCTAGGAAAAATTTGAGTATATTGCACACAATAAATATATATCTAAATTGTAATTTTTATCTGTAATCAGTTTGTAAACATTTTAAAGACTACTTCCATGTCTGCTATGTAATTGTTATATATTTTAACAATGTGAACTTGAATGTTGAAATACCTTACTTTTAACAAAAAATAAACTTGCAAATTTTTGCTAGTGCTTAAAGACCTGTTAATTCATTATTTACTGTCACATTTACCTGATATTTGGTTTCTGTTGAGGATAGAGTTACATTTCAATAATTTCAATAAATGTTTTTCAATTACCCATTATACCTTTTTTCCTTCTTTGTCAAAATGTAAAATCTGGATTTCTGTCCCCCCAAAATTGAACTAATCCTCATATTTAATTTATTAAAATGTACAAATATGTAACAATAAAATTACAACTGTATTTGTATTAAAGCCCACTTAATCTTAATTTCCTGGAAAATGACATTAACAAGTATATATACACTTCAGAACCTAGAAAGAAATATGTTCTAAATAAGCCAAGTGTTTAACAAGGAGGAAAATCACCAAAATTTCAGTCGGAAGAGAGTTAAGGGGACAAAACAATAAAAGATTATACAATGAAAATATAGTGTGTAGTAATTAGGAATTATTTTAAACTGAGAATGCAATATTAACAGATTCTTACATCATTGCGAACATAGCTTCCCTGAGAACCCCATCCACTGGGACCTCCAGTCTGAGCAGCTGGGCTGCGTCTAATTCCAAGGGGTCCCATGGTTGAAGCCGGTGAAGGTTGGCTGATTCCCATAGCTGAGGGACTAGTGTGTGCTGGGTATTTAATTCCTGCAGCTGCAGCCTGGCTGTATGGTGCATACATATCCTGCTGCAGTCCCCGATTTCCCATGTGATACAGATCAGCAGTGTAACCACTAGTGTCTCGGTAGTCTCCCTTTGCTCCTGAAGCAGTGAGACCCATTGGGTCTGCGGTCTGCATTGGTCTTGCAGTGGGTGCAGTGTATGTGTTAAGTGAAGGCACAACATCAGGCATCTGTTCCCCTGGTAAAGCTGACACCTGCCCTTGCTGAGAGTTCCTTTCATGTCAATATAAAACATTAATTAGACTCAACATGGCATTATATGCATAAAACACAGGACAGCATTAAACATGACACAACACTAAATATAGGACATGGCACAAAATACCTGACATGGCAATAAACACATGATACAACACTAAACACAACACAGTGCTAAACCAAATCTGATCACATACATAAACATCAATGTTTAATGATATAGCAATAACTTTCAAAAATAAATAGCAACCATTGATTTATCATCATTCATGAAAAGTTTTAAATCAGTCTTACCACATTCTGGGCATGCACATGCTGCAAATAATTTTGACAACTCATTCTATCTCACAATGCTGTTGGTAAAGATCAATGTTGTGTCAACAAATTGCTTTGCTTGTGAAGATGTGTAAGAATCCCCAATATATTCAGAATCGGAAAAATTCATCAGAGAATCAAAATTCTTTTGAAGTAGGATAATCCACATAAAAACTTGAAATTTCTATATTGTGTATAGACGGTATTGGCTTGTCAAAGAAAGACAACTCTTGCCAGCTAATTTGTTTTGTATTTCGCTAGTCATTTTTTTAAGGCCGATAACCATTCATAAGTACAGCTGTTATTTGTTTTAAAAGGACATTTGTTTAAGTTTGAATCATAAAGTTAATTGATGTTCACTGTGCTACTATGTAGCTTATTGTCAGTGGGTCACCGCTTGGAGGTAAAAATTGATTTTTTTTTATTTCACCATTCATCATTACCACCTCTCCCAAGGGTGTGTGTTGAGAGTGATTCATAATGATTGATCTAACCACTGCATGAAAGAGAAAAAGCCCATAGGCTAATAAACCTAAATCATAACTTTTCAAAACTCATTTATTATTGTTTTGAAAGGGAGAGTGCAGTTTTTGCCACATCTTGTCTTTTGTATTGTACAGTTTTGTATTGTCCTTACACATTTATCATTTCCACTCGAATTCAAACATGCAAATATATCAGCGAAACATAACCCTGCTTGCAGAATAAAACTAAGAGCCAGACAGACATCCATGGTGTATCTGTATGAGGACATTGTGAAAAACATCTACCAAGTCCTATTTTTGGTCTGTGATGACAAAAATAAGATTTCAATGTATACAAAATGTAATTCCTTATCATAATGGAATTCCATTGAAAAATAATTCATTAATTTAAGTAATAACTTACTTTGCTAAGGTGTTGGTACACACGATGTATTCAACTTCATCTGTATAAGGATTCTGGAAACTAAAACTTGAAGTTCGAAGCCATATCCACTCTCGATTGGAAGCTCGGAAGCGATACATTATAGACATAACCTGACCTTTCATTTTCAGAACTGCAAAAATAATTCAAGAAAGATCACCCTTAATACTGCTAAAAAGATTAAGATCATTGTGTAGTATGATGTGCACTGGCATACTTTAGAAAATTTGTTTCTTTTATTTATTGTTTGTAAATAATCTAAAAAAAAGGTTCATTTTCTGTAATAATCAATCTTTGAAGATTCCCCTTCATATGAAGACTTTCACTTTAATCACCAATCTATTAATGGTTTTTAATTTGTATTAGTATGACATCCCTCATATTTACACTTATTCTTCAATTACTCCATGTATCTTTATTTTAAAATTAACTTATAAAAAAATGCATAATACTTATATGAATTTCTGCCAGTGATTTGGGGCCATTTATGCGGATAAACAATTTACAATCTTATTAGCTGAGAAACACAGAGAATGGAAGTAATTTTTTAAGAAGTAATTCAAGAAATACCTTTTCATCAGCAAAAACAGCACAGTCCCCTTTTATTTCATGTTTGTTATGTTTACAAATTCATTTTGCTTTCCTCTTTACTAAATATGACTATTTATTATATATTCTCATATTGCATTATGGATTCATCTGTTGCTTTAAATTTTCTTTGTGCACATGCATGTTCTTATATGATTCTTGTGTACTTTACATGTAATTATTATAAAATGCTTAAGCTGTTTTAAGGTTAAGTATATTATTAAATTTTCTTATACTGCTATTATTAATAATAAAGTGAAAACATAATAAGAGAATGTGATTAGATAAACTTACAAATCAAACGAGACCTGACACTATTTATATCATTTACTTCATCTCAGAAATTAAGAAAGCAAAAATAAAAATAAAACCATACTAACAACAACAAAAACAAAATAAAAAAAAACACAAAGAAAAATGCAATGAACCAAATGTGAAATAGTCAAATGACAGCTAATTAATGAAACCTATCCAAGGAATTAGACAAGTGAACCTGAAAAAAATGAATAGAATCAATAATCTGATGACTTATAGGGAACTAAGACAATCTGATGGACAAACCTCCAAAACAAAAAGATTATTAAAGAAAAAAAAAAAATCAATGGAGTCTGACCCTGCTCAAAAGTATCTTTCATATGAGTTTGGTCTTCAGGATGATAGAAGTCAAATGCAACCTTCCCCAAAAGATCTTGTGGTTGATACCCTAATACAGCTGTTACCCTAAAACAAAAATTAAAAAAAAACATTAGTTAGTACAAGTGAACACAAACACTAATTGTTAATATATTACATAAAGAAACAAAAGAAACAAAGTAAAAACTAAAATCTGTGATCTGATGCTGAAATTACAAAACAATACAAAACATAAAAAGTATCAAATAACATAAGCATGGTTGTTTAATAAATGGTCTATCTTTGTTAGGTAGTAAGTTTATGACCAAAAATTAAACTTGAAATTTATTTTCAGAAGAGTCGTTTCACAAATTATCTGTCCTCTTCAAATCATATAGTGTTACAAGTTTCGAGAAAGGAAAAAAAACCAAATTAATTGCTCTCATTGAATCATATAGTGTTACCCAGGGGAGTGGAACTTTAAGGGATGGGTGGCCATGGTTCCAAGGGTTAAAACAGAAAAGAAAAAAATTACCTGCCCTCATCAAATCATACAGTAATAAAAGTTTTGAAAAGGAAAGAAAAAAATTACCTGCTCTCATTAAATCATACAATGTTAAAAGTTTAAACAAAGAAAGAAAAATTACCTGTCCTCGTTAAATCATATGGTGTTAAAAGTTTAAAAAAGGAAAGAAACAGCTGGTGGCTGTCTACATAAAGTACTGTATATGATCAGTTTTTATGATCTGGTTTTCATCTGGAAGATCAAAAATGCAGATGAAAATCACATTCTGATTACAAATTTGAATCATGATTAGCATGAAAGGTTAATGTGTAAAATACCTCTGGTCGACAAATGTAAACTTTCCATCAATACTGTGCCGAGAGATGAACTCACTAGAGGCGTTAGGCCCCATCAAGTCACTGCAGTTTGGTGTGTTAGTGACCTGCAGGCGACCAATTGCCACAAGGCAACAGTGGCTGCCACTTTCCTCATTTCCTTCACTTCGATCCATCTGAACGCCTGGATGTATACGATTGCATACATGTAAATACACTACTTAGGAATCAAATAATAAATAATTATTTCTTTTATCTATCTGGCAAATGCAACCAGCAAATTAATCCAATACAAAATTTAATCAACATTCACTTTTTTTAAATTTTGATCTCAGCTCTACTGATACACATTATTTTAATATAACTCATTTTCCAATATCTGAATAGCAAATAATTATAATCTAAACAATTATTTTACCCATACCCTCAATAAGGCATACATACACGACACAAATATAGATTACACTCATACACTGGCAGAAAATGGTTGTGATTGTAACAGAAATAAGTTAAAAAGATCAACATAAGAAAAAAAATTGCTGTTCATAAACAAGTATACTGTCGAATCAAATAATATCCTTTTCTTTCTTTTTTATTCTCTTTTATGAAATTTACATAGGGAAGAAGTCCTTAACATAACCCTGCATTTATTCACATGATAACTATTATGAGATAAATGTGTAGGCACCTCTACCTGCCGGTGGCCAGTTTTTAATATATCCTGTCACATGGACAACAGCATAGTGGCTCCCATCAGAAGCTGGTCCCAGTGTATTACGCTGACGAATTCGAACAGTATGGTTAGCAGTCATTGGGTCCACATGTGAATTGCCCATTCGCATTCGACAAATGAAACCTCGTCGTGATCCCATGCATAATCGTATAGAGGCTAAAAGACATGATTGCAGCTTTCAATAAATATTCAAGACCTTACCAGAAAAGGCTAAATCAGACCTGCACTACAATTACATTATGAATATAAATTACTATTAACAAGTCTTTTTACTATAAATTATGATTAAGTTAACCTGAATGTGTTGGTGCGCTTATGTATATAGTTACTTACGCGCACGCATGCACACCACATACATACATATGCTATAATGACTAATCATCATTACTTATGCGCACGCATGCACACCACATACATACATATGCTATAATGACTAATCATCATTACTTACGCGCACGCATGCACACCACATACATACATATGCTATAATGACTAATCATCATTACTTTCGCGCACGCATGCACACCACATACATACATATGCTATAATGACTAATCATCATTACTTACGCGCACACATGCACACCACATACATACATATGCTATAATGACTAATCATCATTACTTACGCGCACGCATGCACACCACATACATACATATGCTTTAATGACTAATCATCATTACTTACGCGCACGCATGCACACCACATACATACATATGCTATAATGACTAATCATCATTACTTACGCGCACGCATGCACACCACATACATACATATGCTATAATGACTAATCATCATTACTTACATTGATGTCCTTCTTTTTTAACTGTTCCAGCTAGAAAAAAATAACAGCTGAATTTAAACAACAGAAATAAATATACATTTATAACTCTCAAAATTAATACTATATAAGATAAAATCTGCATATAATATATCAAATTTATTTAGGGGGATGTGTGCATGGGTGAATGTGTGTGTGTGTGAGTGTGTGCATGCATGCAGTAAAGTAGATGCGGGTAGAGTCGAGATGAACACAACAGAATGAGGGCAGTCAGTAAAGAAAACAAATTTATTTTTTTAGACTCTAAATTAAATTAATTTAACCCTGAGGGCACATATATTCTGCAGGCTATCATGATTATCTATAAAGCGAACCAAACCAAAAAGATGGCCAGTCCCACAACATTTAGGTCCAAATCCTGCTCATCTTCTACTGATTCCAAAGCCTTTACCAGGAATAATTCTGTGGCCTATGGACAGTTGACAAGTGAGTGATCAATCTGTATTCAATCACACCATGCTTTTCTGACCTTATCAGGTGAACCAAGAAACAGGCCAAAATTGACAACAGATAACAGCAGGACAGGCCACAAGTGATTGGTCAAAGAGAGGCTGACTGCAAATGCCTATATTACCTTCAACAAATGTAGTCCTGAGCTAGTCTTGAACTGCGTCTGTTAACCACCTAGCATCTAACACCAACACAGCACCATCACTTTACTTGCTAAACAAAGTAATTGCTAGCTGCTAAGAAGAAAAAAACCTCTCCCATTTTAGGAAAATGCTGGCGGATACATACTTACAAGATCAGATGTGCCTTTTTCCATAACTACAAAATCTCAGAATGCTGGATCTTAGCATATACATATAGAGGTTAAACTAACTCTGAAAAATGTGAGTATAATATTGTATTCTAAATACAAAGAAACAACACAATTTTTCATAAGAAATAAACTGTTGCCTTTGATAATAATAATTTATTCTTCTAAAATAAAGAGAATCAAAACCACAAGCATGTTAATTGCACATAGTGCAGTGACTTTAGAAAGGAATTGTAAAAGAATTGGAGAAAGCCAATGAAATCAGCTGAAACATAAAATGGACTGGTTCTAGACTTTTAAGGAATAATACATTCTTAAAATTAATTGTCCTGGAATTTCACTTAAGACTTCTGATAACTTTTTGTTAATGCCAGTAACTTAAGAGATTTGGCTCATTTTATACATAAAACTAAACTCATCTTAAAAGAAAATGAAAATAAATAAAAATAATCAACCTACACTTTTCCCTCAAAAGCATGTTAACTCTTAATGTGTGACAAATGCTAACAAGTTGATTAATTAAAGTCCTTATTTTGGAAATGATACAAATTTTTTCATCTAAATATTTTTTCACATTCAACTTATGACAAATGTTAGATATACTTTTAAGATCAAGGATGCGTCCCGTGTTTTGTGACTCTGTTGTGGACAGCTGGTCTCGTACTTTCTCCACATCATCTGGGTGAACAAGGTCATAGATTGTTGTGCCAAAAAGGTCGGCCTGCACAATAAGTTTTCAACCTTCAAGAAGTGGTCTGAACCAAATTTAGGCACTTTTTCTCATTTAAATAAATGTGACCCCAAAATTTTAACTCCTGCAATTGTGACCAAAGCAAAATTATAGTAGTTAATGTACTGTATATGTATTATAATGCTTATGTAATAGTTAATAGGCAGTGTCAGTATCAAAATGCATAACAGTTAATATGTACTGTCAATATTATAATACATATGTATTAAATATGTACTGCCAGTATTATAATGCATTAATAAATATTGTCAGTATTATAAAGCACTATAATAGTAGTTGTAGGATTTTGTGGGTTTTAGGTTTCAAAATTTTCTGTTTATACTTGTACTCTTTGTCTCTGTCTAGGTCATGTGTGTTGTGTTGACTTGTTAACACATAAGCAGATTTGGAGGCTAATTATGTGTTGTACTTCTCACAAATTTCTCTCCCCTCACACTATCAACTCCAGCAGATTTCTGGACTGTGAAACAGTGTATGAATTTATTCAACAAACACCCTATGTTCTGGTTTGAGTCCAATCAGTGATGAGCAGCAGACAGTTATTCTTAAAAATTAAAAAAAAAAAACACTGGTGATAGTTCTCTAAATTAAACTAGCTAAATAACAATTTTTCCTACCTAGTCAATAATTAATTTGGTTGACTATTAATCCTCACTCTGACACTAAATAAGGTAGGGAAACTCCCTGAAATAAACCCCAGAGTATATGTCTTAACAAACCCAATAGTATATGTCTTAACAAACCCCAATAGTATGTCTTAACAAACCCCAATAGTATATGTCTTAACAAACCCCAATACTGTGTCTTAACAAACCCCAATAGTATATGTCTTAACAAACCCCAATACTATATGTCTTAACAAACCCCAATAATGTATGTCTTAACAAACCCCAATACTATATGTCTTAATAAACCCCAATAGTATATATTTAACAAACCCCAATACTATATGTCTTAACAACCCAATAGCATATGTCTTTACTCCATGTCTTCTAGTTCTGCTCTCACTACATTTCTGTCCTATTCTTTCAGTACTGACATCCATTCTCTTCCCTTTCAACTTTCACTCAGAAATCTTGGTCATATTAAGGGCAGGTTTGGCATCTATATAAGACACTTTTATCGATGCAATATTTCATCTTGTAATTAATAGTATGCACATATGGTATTAAAAAGAAATGGTTTGTACCATTTTCAGAATTCCAAAGTTCCACTGGGCAACGGTAGCCATCTAGGATTTTTTCATTTTTTTGACAAGACTGTAACTTTTTTCCTACTAAATCTTTTATCACCAAATCACTTTTATTATGCCACCTTAATCATCTATTGCAATGTGACACGTGGGATTTTTGATACCTTTAATAGTTAAAAAGTTCTGCAACATCTAGTTTTCACCTTATCGGTCATTATAGAATTTCATCCAAAATACTATTCAGAAGCCTATATCTCAACATAGAACAAAGATATCAAAATTTCCATGTGTTGTTTTGCAAAACACATTAAATGCTATAAGATATAACATTTCTATCAAATTCTAACAAAATTTGACAAAGTTATGATCTGACTCAGGTTATAAAAGCTTAAAAAAGCAAAAACTGAGAAAAATACATTTTTTGTTATTAAATCACTTTATTTTTTAAAATATGAAACAGAGTTAGACTACATTGGTATATAAACAGTCTAGAACCATTTTAATATTATATGCCTATTGGGAATTATGATAATTTGGATTTATAATACCTCACCTAAAATTGCTTTCCAGTATCCAATTAGGTTATAAGAGCTGATGTTGCCTTTACATTTATTTTGCCTACAATACAATAGTTCTTTTCTTTAAATCTTTGTATAGTTATTGTCTTAATCAAAAGTTAGAACCTCATTTTTAAAAATGTTAATTCATCTGATGAAAAAGAAACTTGAAGACACCTATAAAGTTCTTCTGGCAAATGGTTTGTAATATGTATGTATGCAAGCATTTCTAAAGAAAGACAGTAACGCATGCATGCATGTGTGTGTGTGCGTGTGTAAGCATTTTAAAAGCAAGCATGTCATTTCTATTTGTATATAGCTTACTTGACTTTGGTTAAGGACAGGCGTTATTGAGTCTGAAACATAGATAAGTCGACCAGAATCTGTCTGGACTACAAACAGGAATCCATCTGCTGCCTGTGAATAACAAGAGCAAAAATTACTGCTTGCAATGAAACACATAGCTCATGTTGGGAATATACACCACCTGTAAATGCCTGTAAATGACAAGAACAAAAATTATTGCCTGCTATGAAACCCATCACTCATGTTGGGAATACTACAAACAGGAATCCACCTGTTGCCTGTAAATATTGAACAAAAAATATTATTCACAACCAAACAAATCAATTAGATGTTTAATGAAATACTACCAACATGAATCCCACCTGATGCCTGTAAATTATTGCTCACAATGAAATACATCACTTTTGTGTGGTGTACAATAATACAAACAAGAATTCATATGCTATCAAGTGACATGAACACAAATTGCTACTCACAATGGAATAGTCACTTATGTACAGAACAAAACAGGAGAACATTAACACTCCTCCTTACTCTCCTGACCAGTCCAGGACAGCATCTGCTTCCTTATTGTTACCAAGGAATCTTCTTTTTATTTCTTTTCTAATATTCTCAAATAACAAAATAAAGAACTAAAAAATAATAATAAAAACTATATAAAATCTTTTCTGATGACATACAAAATAATGAAAAAATTGATAGCACAGATTTTAAAAAAATAGACAAAAATTATGTGAATCTAGGTAAAACAAAACTTTAGTCATATGGAACTGGTCAAGAATGGAAGAACTACAGATAGGTCTCCTATAGAACATTAGAAGAGAGTTGAAATACCTGTCTCCTATAAAAGAGTTAAATACTTGTCTCAGAGTTACTATTAGTTACACCTCCAATAAAAGAGAATTACAAATAGTTATCTCCTACTGACACAAGAAAGAAAAAAATTACAATTATTTCAATACAAGTTTTTATTTAGTGTAATGCTTTCAATGATTTGCAAGGGAAATGGGAGATGCCTTAAGGTCTTATGTGTGAGAGAGAAACAGTCTACTGTGCCCTAAACTAGGAAGAAAATTAATTTTTTGAAATTGACAATAACAAAATCTGATAGATAACAATGCCACCCAACTAAATCAGAATCGTTTACATATATAGCTGGGAGAAATATGGAACCTGCAATTAAAACTCATATATACAAATGTTAACTAAACACTTTTCCTGAAATATTAATGAATTACCATACATACAGCAGCTCAACAACAATAACAAATGCAAACACAAATATCCCATAAAGAAAAATAAGAAGCCAGAAGGCTGAAAGAAAAATAAGCAAACATTGATTAATACACGGTACCAATAAAAATTTAAAAAGAAATAAAATAAATGACTCTCTTAAATAATATCCGTTTTCTCTCAAAAAAAGTCAGTTTTTAAATAAATTTCAACAGCAATAGATGACTTAATGAGTGATGGTTACTAATAAATACATGTCATACTGTTAATACCATGTGAAAAAAAACAACAACAAAAAAAGAGTTAACAGTCATAGTGCTGAACAGCTACTGAAGCACGAAATCTCTAAATTGACAAAGCAATGTGTCAATGCACTTTGATGAAGCAAGAAATGATATCACAGACAAATAAGGTATCAGTATAGTTTTTGATGAAGCAGGAAATGATATCAATAAGGTGTCAATGTAGTTTAGATGAAACATGAATGACGTCACCAACAAAGAAATAAGGTGTCATATAGTTTTGATGAATCAACAGTAACATCAAGTAGCTCTGAAGTAACATCATGACTGAAGTAGGGAGGGACAACAAAAATGTCAAGCAAATCTAATGCAACAGGAAGTCAGGCATAAAGTCATTCTCCTGCACTTATGTCCTGATTATGGAGAAGTATTGGTTTTTTGCCTATTGCAATATATACCTCTTCTTGAAAAATGAGTCCAAATTCTTCTGAATTGAGAAGACATATCAACAAACTAATACATTGCTATCTGATTCACAACCACTACCCTGAAAGGACTTCCATTCAAGTGGAGGCTATCATCCCAGGCTACCATTACTCCTGCTAGAGGTATGCCTTGGGGGGGAATGAAATCAGTGGGCTTGCCCCATTTACTCAAGTTCAGCTTAACTTGCTACTGTTGATGGAATCCTTGCTAGATTTTTGCTTTCTCCTTAACCAGGTCCTCTATACACGGTCATTTTGAAGTATTTACAACCTATGCATGTGATTCCTGATGAAAACAAATGTGAATGTGCTGGAAGTATGTGAATCTGGCTTAAAACTACCTAAAACCACTGTTTGCTACCACTGCTCAACTAAAACAAAAATAAGACTAGTACCTATGATAAAATAACATTACATTACTACACAAATTAGGTCCAAACAAAATCAAACACTTCTAACCTCTTAAGTCTAGGGGAAAAAATAAATAAACTCCAAATGATGAGATCAAACCAGCAAACAGATTGACTTATAAACAAGAAAAGTATTCAAAAACACAATGGCTTTTTATGACATAATATACTTCATTATTATTATATGTGCTGATGAGCTATGGCATTTCATCAACAACAGTTTCCTTCCTTAAACTGAATATGTACCTCAAGTATAAGATGCTTCAATTCTTGATCTGTGAGGAATGATGGGCGATAAGAACCATCATTGTTTGTGTTGCCAGTACCTGAAAACAAAAACAAAAAATATTGAAGGGGTGCTGTTGATTCATTGTCTTTTGTTTTTTTAAATTCAGAATGGTATATTCTGCAAGAATACAAATGTTCAATATATAAAAAATTTTTAAAGATGAGAACTGGTGTGCAACCTATTTATTATGTGAGTTTTCAAATTAACATTCAATGAGAGTATAAACACTTTCAAATGACTTCAATATATACTTATAATTTGGAATGAAATAATAAAAGCCTGCAAACAAACTACTCACACAAATTGACTTCGTGTTTGACATGACCATTAGGTAAATAAATCATTCATGCAAGACACTACTATTCTCATACACAAAACACTCACCACGAAGTGACTTCATGTGTGACACTGCCATTCTGAGTATGGTCAATTTGTCTGGTTTACGGGCCAGAGTACTACAAGTGGGAACCATATCACATAACTCATTGATGTAAGCAGTCATCTTATTTCGCCGACGCCGCTCAATTTCACAGTGGCTTTCCCTACAACACAAACAAAATGATGCAGGTGAAAGCTATGATGCCCACCAAAGCTTTAAAGAGGCAAATAATTACAGGTACACGAGTATTTGAGTATTACAGCCTAAAGCTAACCCTAAAATGACTAATTACAAGTATTACAGCCAAAAATTTAATCATTA
Source organism: Sinotaia quadrata (assembly GCA_028829895.1). Taxonomy (NCBI): domain Eukaryota; kingdom Metazoa; phylum Mollusca; class Gastropoda; order Architaenioglossa; family Viviparidae; genus Sinotaia; species Sinotaia quadrata. The sequence goes on along the minus strand of CM054177.1, from coordinate 43,129,631 downwards.
AATTACTTATGACAAGTATTACAGCCAAACAATAACCATAAAATTATTAATGACGAGTATTAAGCCAAAGACTAACCATAAAGTGACTAATTATGAATATTATAGTAAAAAGTTACCAATATAAATGAATATTACAGCCAAAAGTTCTCAGTTCTCACTAAATTATGAGTATATAAGAATTAATGAATCAAAATCTTTCCATCAAGTGACTATTATGAGTACTCAAAAAGTGACTACTTTTGAGTTATAAAAGTACTACTGAATCAAATGCTTTCCATAAAGTGATTATTTACAAATCTATGAGTGCCACAACCACTCTCCATAAAGTAAATAATTATAAACACACAAGTATTACAGAATCAGATGCTCTCTATGAAGTGATTAATTACAAGCATAAGACTACCATAACCTTTCTCCATACAGTCATTAATTATAAGTATCAAACCAAACTCTCCATAAAGTGATTAATTACAAGCATACAAGTATCACAACTGAGCACTCTCCATGAAGTGATTAATTATCACAACCAACCACTCTCCATGAAGTGATTAATTACAAGCATAAGACTATAACAACCAAACACTCTCCATAAAGTGATTATTTATTATCATAACCAACCACTCTCCATGAAGTGATAATTACAAGCATAAGACATTCACACCCAAACACTCTCCATGAAGTGATTAATTATAAGCATACGACTATAACAACCAAACACTCTCCATAAAGTGATTAATTACAAGCATAAGATTATCACAACCAACCACTCTCCATGAAGTGATAATTACAAGCACAAGACATTCACACCAAACACTTTCCATGAAGTGATTACTTACAAGTGTATGAGTATCACAATCAAATGCTCTCCATAAAGTGACTAAATACAAGTATGTCACAACCAAACTCTCACTGTCTAACACTCTGCAAAATGTGACTAATTATGACAATAGCAATACAGCCATAGTTCTGATTAATTAACAACTATATGAGCATTATAGTAGGTTATCCCACCACCACTACTTTATGGGCAAAATCTCACAAATTTTCTAAAATTTACCAGTTTTCTTCACATTAAACCTCAACTAACCATTTTTATGTGAAAATAAAGATTGATGTTTTGTCTTTAAAATTGTGTTGTTGTTTTTCTCTGAATTTTATTATAGTATCCATAAACTTTGGTGAAAGTACCTTAGGGTTGCAACAAAAATGGGTCAAATGTCACCTCACAGCCAGAAAAATAAAATTCACGTTTTCAGGTACCAAGTTTTAAGAAAAAAAGGGGAGCTTCCAAAGTAACCCCAAAACTGATTGGTACATTAATATGGACATATAACTCTTTACACTCATATATTTTTCACTTTTGTTTGTTGCGAATAACCAAATACATAGGGCATTAACAAAGTTTAATACAGAAAACGTAAGCAAACTGTCATATCTCTGAAACTATACATCCGACAGAGTTGGTTCACATATCAAAATGATCAGCTTTTCATTTTACTGTACAATTCTTATTTACAAAAAAATTAAAATGGATAAATGGTCTCATCTTGGAAATTATACATAACATAATTATGGTTCACCTATTAAAATGATCAGCAGGAAGTTATCCATTTATCTAAAGACAGATAAGTTATCTATAACTTTTTATCTGAATTAGTATTTTTGCAATAGAAACTTAATATTTGTAAGTTACTAAACAAACTTTAAAAAACCCACACCACACACACACACACATAGGTTATCCCAAAGCGATTTCTAGCATTTCAGAGTCAGCTAGTCTCACAATACTCATGTGATTAGAAGCAAGCAAGCTCGTTCTCTGTCTCTACCTGGCAAAACGTTCTTTATCTGCTGCATCATTTCCAGGTCCATATGATCCTCCTTGGCTGTCCTCATCATCAGATCTATAAACAGATTAAAAAATTTTAAAAGTCAAAAACAAAGGTCCTAGTTAAAAATGCCCCCATTTTTCCTCCATGTGGTATGTAATAACAGTATATGTTCAAAGTGACAAGATTTCTTTATAATTATATTAATATAAAAAATATGACTACTACTAATATATAAACAACTGCTAATACTAATATTAATATATGACATTATGCAAATGCACATGAGCCAATGTCTTTTTCCAATAAAAATAAATATAAACCATTTCTTTTTGAAAAATACAGAGTGACTGGGCTGTGCTTTTATGTGGTAGTGTAAGGTGAAGGAGATTGCCCTAAAACAATAAAATAAACTTGAAAAATGTAATGTTACAACAAGAAATAAATACAAAACACATTTAATTTTTGCTAGAAACAAATAAATTAGATAATTACTCTCTTCCTGATTTTCTTTTTCTGGGCTTCCCATCGGGTGTCCCTGAAAAACAAATGTATAGAATAAGCATGATATTAATGTATCTGACTCCTATGGCAGAATTTTTTGGCACCTTCCCTTAGCATACACAAATACCCCTTTCATAACCCTATTAATATGCCATGGGCATAGTCTTTCTTGCAATCCAACCAAAAGACTTCAATTTAGTGATATTTACTAAACTAAAACCACAAATTAAAAATAAATAAGAAAACTTAAGTTGCAAATGATTTTTAAACTTGACGTGGTCAAACCATTAACAGACGCCAAATTTAAGAATTCAAATTTCAAAATTGAACATTTGATTTCCTTTCTTTTGTTGTTTAGTGTTGTATTTTTAAATTTATCTAATATAAATTTAATGGATTTTCTTTAACTCATTATTCTTTATTTGGCATTCAAATCATTTATGGTGATTTTTCTGCACTGAATATCAATAACAGTTATCTCTTTTTCTTCTCACCTGTCATAATCATATTTTATATTAAATTATTAATCCTAATACCTATATTCAACAAAAATTAATTATAATCAGTCTATAAAATGTACACTATCTTTCTTTTAAACTGCTTAATATTCTTAAAATTTAAATAGACACACAAACAAAAATACACTAATAATACAAAAGAAGAGAAAAACTAACATTTTTTCCCATTTATAATTTATTTGAGCTGAGCTATTTTATTATTTTTTTTGTTGCTGTTGTTATTTAATTAATTAATACAAAAGTTAATCATGTTGAAATAAAAATAAAATATTTTCCTTAGATAATTATACTTTATTAAGCAGGTTTTAGTTCTAAAGATGCAAAAACATATAACATACATTTTAAAAACTAAATAAAACTAAAACTAAATTACTCATTAGCATAATAAATTCTGGACAATTTTCTAAAAATTCAATCTGCTCTCAATACATTTGTACACATTTAACAAAATGAAACAGAACTGAAAGCATCAAATACATTTTCATCATACCTCCATCATAGTAATATTCCATCCCCGAGTATCCACTCCAATACATTTTTCTTTTCTTTTTCTTACAAGCAAACAAAATCTCTCTTCAAACAAACCCAGTTACAATATGATACCAGTAAATGAGCTTTTTTTTTTTAAAAAGAAAAGAAAAAAGAAATCAGTTTCATCAAAAACTGATTAGGAGAGGTTAGCATCTTCGTGAAGTATAACTTAGGAAGCTGGGTTGAAAATAAATGTCATCCACTACCTGAAGCAGCAATAACACATTTGGATGGAGTCTCTGAGTCTGACAACTCATGGAATAGTTATTCATTGTAAAATCGTGACTCAATGACGTTCAAATATTGATTCCCTTAGAGCTGCTGCTTTTATGAACAATTTTGCAGTGAAAACATAAGAGAGATAGAAGTTTCCCATCTTAAGTTTTATTTGATTTGGTTTTAATTTTCCTGTTTTATGTTCTAAGCTTTTTAATGTGAACAGAGATAACAGCCATGTTGTTGAATTGCTGCTAATTCTAATGGCTGCTTTATATCTCAATAATTCTCATTATCATTCCGTAAGCAGACTTGAATGTTAATTAGTAACAGTGACAGTGTGCATAGCAGATGTTCTAGTTAGCAACTGCACATAACATTTGTTTGCAAGGCACATTTTGCACAAATATAGAATTACCCATAGTATCAGTAACACATGATACTATCACTCATATTATATAATTAGTAACAGTGGTACCAAAGTACTGGAATTTGTAGTGTGACAGTTGAGACAATCATCTTTACCAAGTACTAATGACTAAAGTTAATTGCTTTTTTGTTTGTCTGAGATAATCTGTTGAGTTTTTAACTACATGAAGAAAGAGTTTTTGGGTAAGCAGGTTCTGCTAAGAAAATCTTCTCATTTGTGGTTGATTCTTAAGAGAATCTTCTCTTTATGGCTGATTCTACTAAGAAACTCTCTGGCTGATTGTACTAAGTAAGTCTTCAATTGTGGCTGATTCTGCTAAGAAATTTTTCTCTTTAGGGTCAAGTTTTTGTCTTCCAGTTTCTTCCTGTGATAATCAACCTTATGTGCATTAGAATTTATTTAAAGCACTGATGTAATTATAGTTATTGTTAAACAATAATGAGACTAGATTTATTTTTTAGTAGCAATTAAAACCAAAAAAATGAATATATACTAATTACATGTACTATAATGTATGCTTGTAATACAAATATTTACACATAAAAAGAAAAAAGAAAACTCCTGATCCAGATAAATATATCCTCAAGGCAATATATTTTTCTTCAATTTCTACTAAAACTATAGTTGACTTCAATACTTAAAAGTACAGTCAACTTCAGTACCTAAAGTACAGTCCACATCAATCTAAACTAATATATTATTTTCTGCATTAATAGATATAAATTATAATTATATAAAGTAATAATAATATTATATTATTAATAGCATTAGCAGTGAGATCAGTGTTTGTAGTAGGAAATGTAAACAATTGTCATAGCTTTCTTTCATTATTGTTTTTAAAAAATAAAGTCCTCTTTATCTCTAAATCTAATGGAAAGTTTTGTTAATGTGTGTTTTAGTTTAAGCTAGATATGCTAATCAGTACTATTATAAGTATCACTATCAGTAAATTTTCCAGTACTGAGAATATTTTTACTGTTAATAAAACTGTATGCCAGCAATGCTATTATGTATTTATTTATTTATATTTTCCAGTAATGAAAATATTTCTACTTTCAAGATTTGGTAGATAGTACTTTTAAAATATTAGAATATTTCCTATTACTGAAAATATTTCTACTCCTAAGTTTTGCTAGTTAGTGCTGTTATAATAATATAAGTATCAGTGAATTCTCAGGTAAAGAAAATAGGATTTTGCAAAAGTCAATAATATATAAATGCTGACACTGATAAACAACAAAAAGAGAGGGGGGAAAAAAATCAGTAAGTTTTCTGGTGTGTTCCACCAAAAAGAAAAAGTGCAAGACCAGAAAGACAAATAAGAGCTGAACTTCAAGTAAGTTATAAGAATTGTTATTTGACCTGAAATAGCCAAACACCTTTTAACCCTTTATCAATAAATAACCAAACACAAAAAAGATTTGATTGCTATTAAAGTATTATGCTAGGTCAGGACAGTATTTACCACACTAACTTTCACACAGAGAGAGGGAGAGAATATATATATTTTTTTATTATTATTATTTTGTGAAAGAAATAATTAAAGTAAGCAAAGATATGTTTTAATCAGACAAATACTATCATATCAGATAACTAATTTTCTTCTAAAAGATTATAATACGTATTCACAAATCCGCCATAGGGCTAACAATTTAATGTTCACAAGATTTTTCAGCTTAAATTTATATCAAATATAAGATTAAATATTTTTTTAATACATGTAGCTATTACTGTATTAGTATTATTTATGCTAGTGCTAAATAAGCAAAGTTTAAAATCTACGAAAGACTATTTCAGACTAGTACAACTTCAAAAAAAGTATTAATCTTCATCATTCTTGGCTGTTGAATTAATACTAAATTTTAAAATGCAAAGTGTAAGTTTATAAAGAAAGGCAAAACATAAGCAAATCAGCAGAGTAAAATAAGCAATTGAGATTTACAAAAAGTAACAAACATTGTTACCAATTTATATTAAAATGTCTTTGAAAACATGTAAAATATTACATTAATAAAATGTCCATTTAATTTTAGAAGGGGAGAAAAGATGTAGTAATATGACACTTTAGCTAAACAAAATTTTGCACAGAGCTTGATTTACTCCCAGCCGGACATAGGTCATAGTTCTGTCCCTAGATCATGCTGCAGCCCCTTCACTGAGTGATAAGTGATATATATATAAATTATAATAGAATACGAAACAATCTGAATAATTAATCATTTACTGATAAAGGTGATAATCTTTACAAGATTGTAATTCTTTATTTACAATTATTTTTTCTTAATACTTAATGACTCATCATACTCTGAATGCCTTAGTTAGTTAGTAACTTAGTCATAAAACAGCTTTCATTTTCTTTTCAAATTTTATGAAATAGCTCAGCCCAAATATAATTCAAAAGTATAAAAATTTGCACTTTATTATATATATTTTTTATCTTCAAATTCAATACTATTAAATTATTTATGCTATTATTTATACTACTTTTTAAACTAAAGAAGAAAACAAATATAATTATATTTTCAATTATTTTCAGTTTTAGCAATGAATAATGCTATTAATTAATATATGATGTGGTTTTGATTAGTAGCACCAAATAACTTTATCTCTATTAGTATTACAAATTACTATTAGAGTATTAGCCCTAGTGGGACAATTCCAAGATTTAGCACAATAGCAGCCTTCAATAGGTTTGTGATGCTTGATGATCAAGGCTTAGAATAAATTACATCATAAAATCTATGATGAACTTTTCTGACACACTAACACCTTGGGTTTTGTGATTTATTCTAGTGATACTGATTCAAGAAACAGCTATATAAAAGTACAATTACATTTTCTGTATGGTATTTCATTTGTAGTTTATTTCTATAAATTCTAATAATAGTTTAAGATTTAAGACAGAGAAAGAAAGAGTGGCCAACAGGGAGACAAAGAAAGACAGAGAGATTATAATGATTGAATTAAATGAATATTTCCAATATTAACATGTGTGTATGTGTGTGTGTGTGTGTGTGTGTGTGTGTGTGTGTGTGAGAGAGAGAGAGAGAGAGAATCATTCACAGTACAAAACTACAAAGTGGTAAAGATTTTGTTTGTAAGTCTTTATAGTTTATATGCACCAAATTAATAATTAGTATAGTTCAAACCACAAACAATATGAACCAGCAGCTACAAAAATGTTTAAAAGTTAAAGCAAATGTACTTATTTTTTCAAGTTTATTTTCAGCTTTTCAGTAAAAAATTGTTTATAATAGGTGCATTTGTTGAGACTTTTATAAATAACTGCTACTGCATTGACATTTTGAGTAAATTCAACAGAGAGCATTTTGGGGTAAAGTTTGAACCAAGTACTAAAATGCCTAAATTTTCAGACATAATTGATTAATACTGCAGACAGGTAAATCTCTATTCGCCGTCTGATGGACAGGCTGGTAAAATTAATTTATTATACCAAGATTACTGGTTTAACATGGTGACATTATCTATAGCCCAAATACCTCACACTTTTTCTAATTTTCTTTTTAATGATAAAAACAATAAACTTTTCTTTCTCATTTTGAAAAAAAAAAACCATAGTGTAATAATAAATAAATAAAACTGATATTTTTAAAATAAGATATGTGTGGCAGAGTAAATTTGCCTATCCCTATTTCTAAACTTAATTGTTATATAAGTTTTTAAATGTCAAAGTGACCTGCCCTTGGGTATTGCTCTTGCTGCTATTTTAATTGTCAAAGTTGGAAGTAAACAATTCTGGTAAAGAATGTGTTAGACTTGCTGATGTAATCTAAACTGGTTTTAGTGGATGAGTAGTATTTATTATCCAATGGTTAAGATTTACAAGAATGAGACCAGCCAATGGGCTGAGATCAAAAGTTTACCTTCTGTAAAGACTTCTATTATCTAATCACTCTCGAGATTGAAATGGCAAGAAGTCTGGTCATGAAAAGAAGCCATTAGCTTAATGGTGAGTTAAGTGAATGATCGAGAGAGAATCGACTTAGAAATATTTCATGCATTTTGATACTGCTATGTTATATTTGTGTTTTATGTAGAGATGCATTATGTGAGTAGACTATTATTTCTATAAATTGTGAACTAAGTTGCTCATATGTAGTATGCTAAATACTTGACATTGTTTCTAGTGAATAAGTTCATAAAATTGATATATTGTATTTATTAAGCTGTGTGGGTGTATTGGGCTAATAAATACTGTTGCAGGGAAACTATAAGTTGAGACTTGAATGAAAGAATGGAGTTAGAGATGAATAAACTGGAAACTTGGTGTTTGTTCCCTGATTATATTTTGCAGGGAATAAGCAGCCTTTTCTTGTTTTACCTGAATCTCCTGGTTTACTGATTTATAAACAGCTATGACCATGGTACATTGGTAGACTTGAGAAGTATCTACCCCCCAGTAAGTAATTAGTAAGTGTAAACTGCAATCTATTGACGTATGGTGGCAAAGTATGCTGACTACATCATGGAATTTCTGGTACAACTACAAGGAAGTTACTGGAAATTGCTACATAGTTGTTCTGTTTGAGAGAGCTAATAGTAATACATCAGAGTGCCCAGATTAGCCTAAGGAGAATAGTGGCTCATCAGTGTTCTACAACGTGCAAGAGAAATGCGTAAAACTGACAATTCCCTTGGGACAATAAGCTTGTGACTTTGTTATGAAAGCGCATAAAGACTACTGAAAAACTATTGCAGCTTTGCCTCAACAAGGTTATGTACAAACTATTATCGCTATAATCTCATTACTTCATATCTGTTCTCTGATAAGAAATTACCCTGTGATTTACAGTGATACTTAATTTTTGAATTATTAGTTAGGAAATAAGACTATATAAACGTCTTAACTATTTAAATGTGGTTTGTGGAAATATTGATGTCAAATAATCTTTTCATTGTATTTGCTATATGTACAATAAATTTATTGTTAAAATTTATTGGCCTTCTTAAACATATTGATAACTTTATATTGGAGAAGAAAGTGGTAATGGAGGGCTCACTAAATATAGATTAAAAGACGGATTTATCTTTCTCATTATTAAGAAGCTTTCCACCTATGGAAATAGTATGTGATGGTAAATGTTTGTCTTTAATGTTGTGGAAGAGAGAAAACAGTTACAGCACCTGCCCATTGAGTGACATGAATGGTTTCTTCTGGAGAATTATTAATAACATAAAGTAAGATTCTCATCACTTGTAATTAGTTATGATCAATTAATAATAATAATCATAACCATTAATTAAGTGGCATTAGCATTATAAATTTATAGTATGTTTGGCCATTGCTTAAATAAATCATTGAAAAATCTGTTTGGTACAGAGATTGGTTGCTTTTAAAAATCAAACAAGAACTCACGTTAGCTATATTAGATCAAACATTTCTTTTTAGAATCTGATTACTTAGCATTAAGAGAATGCTTACATGTTATTTTTAAAGTAATAATAATTCTCATCCAAAGTTTCAAATGAATCAGAATTCTTTACATTTTTATTTTTATTTTTAAACCCTAACAATGTCATATAACTTTTAGTTTTAAGCAGATCACAAAATTTCTGTGCATTTATTAATAACAAGCAGAAACACTCAGTATTGTCCAGGCATACAAATCAAATGATATTAAATTGATATTAAATTAATAATAGAAATAATTTATTTATTAGTATGCCTAGCTTTTATGTATGGTTTGAGGGAGAGTGGTACTGGTAGGTCAGTGGCCAGAGTAAATTCTGAAATCCGTCATTATTTATCCCATATGATATCTGGAGTAAACTGTGACTCCATGCAAAATTTCTGGTTTCTGATATATGGAAACATACTTTTAGCTTTATTTATTGGATAATGTACACATTTTGTCTATAATAATATTTTTATTATTATAAATGATCATATCTGGAATATTTTTGTATTTTTTAAAACCATTTTTTAAAAATTATAATTAAATAGTATTTGTTTATTGCTGAATATACATAAGACCAGTCTTTATATGTATTGCTCTTTTTTAACTTTATACTTAATTTTTATTTGTAACATGAGAAGTGTCAGTTGTTGAATAAGTTGAGAAGACGCCATTCTGCAAGTTCTCCAATAAATAACTAGGCCTAGCTGAAAGTAAATATTTATTGTTATAACTTATATATAAAACAATGGCACATTTGATTCCCATTTCCAGTTTGTTCTCTTTTACTTTTTTAGTTTTACTGTAAATCAGTATATTTTAATTAAAGTACAAATATAAATTGTGCAGAAATAAAATATCAATTTGTATACATCATACTACATGCGTGTAAAACTAATACTAATACAATAGTAATAGTAATACTAATAGTAATAATACTAATATAATACTAATACTTGTAATAATAGTAATACTAATACTAATAGACAATAAGTACGAGAAAAAATAGTTAAATACCAAACCTTCTGTTGTGTAAAATGATGCATTGAATTAAAAATAAATAAATAAACAGCGTATTATGTCAGACTTTGCAAAAGTTTTTATAACTGAATTGTTTAATCACTTCTACTACTTAAAAAAGGAACTCTAAAGCGATAGAGGAATATGTCGATTCCGTCATTTTAGTATTTACTTGACAGATGCTTCCAACGCGATTACACTGAAAACAAACACTTTACCTGATCCCGAAGGGCCAGGTGACAACGTTGCCGCTGCCATTGTGAGCCCTGGGTTGAAATCAGCTCCGTAATTAGACTCAATCGTCGCAGATTAAGGAAGAATCAGTATCAAAAATAAACATACAATTTTGTGTCGAAAGCCTATGGCAGACAAAGCTTCCTGAGGCGTGACGAGAGTTTACGAGATCAAAATATCTCCCAGCAGGCATAGCGCTTCCGTTTCAGTTTGGATGAAAGTAGTGGAAAGGAGTACGAGTATACCTGGACATGATTGAATAAGAAATCAAGATGAGTGCAGGGTAAGTGGAATGCTAATGGATTAAGAAATTTCAGGCTATGTTTGCTCTTATTAAAATACACTTTGGATGAGATCACCAACAAAATTATGTAGTACCTTATCATTACTGGATGTTGACTAGCCAATATCGTCTGCATTGGATCTTAGCAGACAATATACGTAACAGATATCTCAGTATCTGTCAGCATTGTATTACATAGTTACGATTTCTTATTGATTATTTTACTGTCATTTTTAGAACCATTGATGTGCGTGTATAATAAAACATACCAAGTGTTGAAAATGGTTCTTTTTGTATGTGACTGTTTTATGTTCTGTCCTAAACTCTTCATTGGAAAAAGATTTTTTTTTTTTTTAAATCAACTTCGTCACCTGCTGAGTAACAACTAAGTGCAGGCAAAAATAAACACAATTCTAGTTGTAACATGCTTTGTGTAAAAAGATATATTTTGTTAATTTTATTTTCAGCTTATCTGTTGCTCACACACACCCCAATTTAGTTATAATTATATTGTGAATGGAGTGACCATGACGTTTGTAAAATTAATTAGCACTTTTAGTTAGTTTATTTCAAGAATAGTCTGTGTCGAGCATTCCTTTTAATATTCTTGCATAAAGTTTTAACCTGTCCATCTTTGTTGTTTTTTTCTGCATGCAGTATTAAACCAATTGATGTTTCTGTTATAATTGAAGCATTGCTTTTCTTTTAGTGCAGACTACTATTAGTTATTATGTATAATATTTATATTGTTTTCAAATGTGGAATTTTCCATTGTTAATATGTATACATTCTCAGTGCATATCCTTATATTATTAAAAATAAATCCCACAAAGTGCAATCTGAAGAAAAGCAATGTTGTATATACTTTCATTACATATCAGTTTTATTTTATTATAAATAAGTAAGTCTAAAGTATCAGAGGTACAATTATGGATCTACTGGGTATAGAGATCTAGACATTGGACTCTGTGCAGTTGTGGGTTCTAAACCCAATGATTTCGGATTGCTGAGAATTTTCTGTCATCATCTTCTTCACATTCAAAGAATTTATTAGCCATATCAAACTGTTTATGCATTGTTTAAAATTTTATTTTGCTGGATCCTTACATAACTTTATTATTTCAAGACAAAATGATAATGTTGTGTAAAATAAACATTATGCCAATTGCCAGTATTGGAATAATAGTAAAGAACAGTTAATTAAATACTATTAGTATTATTACTATGGTGAAACAATCATTATTGACTAAATTATTTCAAATAATAAATTTGGATTAAATTATTACTTTAGGCTGAGGAAAATCTGTTTATTAGGGTTCATTTTAAAAAATCATACTCTACCGTACTCATACTTGTAATCACATCTTTTTTCTTATTTGCTCAAGATTCCTATTTGGTTGGCATTGAAATTACTTTCTGTGTTTCTTTATTTACTCTTGTTTTAGAAGCAATTGTGAATTACTGAACTTACTTTAATTAATAAAACATGAGAGTTTTGGATAGTTCTTTCATTAGTAGAGAAACACAGCCATCTATATAAAAAAAAAAGCTAAAACAGTCTACATCAGTATTTCTGATTCAGATAGGTTGAGACAAACCCTGAACTCATTGCACAACCTGACAGTCCAGATCTAATGCAAATGTAATGCAATGTGCAGATTCTAATGTGATATGAATACACAAGTATTTGAGGAAGGCGTAGTCAGCTAGTGTTATAAGAATCCAACCTTATGTGCAGGTCCACTGTATATAAAAAGTAATACAGTCAGCTCTTTGTTATATGTTGCTAATTCTAATTTGTAAAATAATTTAATATAACAAAGTAAATTTTTATTTATAATATTAATAAACATTTTAAATTGTATACAATCTTGAGTATAAGTTATAAACACTTTGCAATATTCAGTAAACAAGGTCTTTAAACACTTAAAAAAACTAAAGATAATTCATGTATAGCAAAACAAAATAAATCCACATACAAAATGGCAATGTATAACAAATAGCTGTGTTTACAAATAAAATATAAATAAAATTAATTTATTTGAATAAGCACTGAAATATTAATATAAATTATAATGTTTGAATAAGCAATGAAACAGAAAGAGTGTTATTCTTTCTGATGGAAAAATGCTCTTGAGAACACCTTGAAAAGGACCATTGATTCAGTATCTCAGGCAGCAAATCCAAGTAGATGAACCCTGATAAATAATTGAAGTTAACTGTATAATTATAATTTGCTTTCAAACTTAAAATTGCATTTTAAATGAAAGTTTGTTCTGCTTTAAACAGTGAACACTGCCTATTTAATATTAGCACTGGTTAAATTTCTATTTCTCTTAAGTTACAGTAGTAGTACATGTATTACCATTAATACTCCTGGTGGATGTTAGAAATACTTTATAATACTACCATAAACACTTTTATGAAGTATGTATGGTGAATTTTGTTGTGATGAAAATTTATTTCACATTATTCTTCGTTTTAGTGCACATAACTACTGTAACTATCTTTGCTCAATTTTTCCTCCTTACAAATACATATGTATAAGGTTTGTAAACATTTTCAAATTCATAACATAACAGTACACTAAACAGAATATATTAACAATAACAGTGTAAAAATAAAAATGCTACTTGCTAGTGTAGTGAAATGCACACATTTTTAGTAATTGTGAAAGGTTGATCCAAGACAAAAAGGAGCAAGAGGGACATCCATCCCCTTCTTAACCTTTTTATAGAATGATAATGCATATATATTAATAATCTAAGAAATACTGTCACATATTTTATGTTGTGATAAATAGATAGATGGATGTAGCTACAGTTTTAGGTGTCATATGCAGCACAGATGTGCAATTATGTAATGATATTTCTTTGTTTAAACAAGCTGACTTATTTAGTTATTAAATGTTTATTTGTTTCACTGATTCAACTGATTGGTAATGCAAAAGTTATTTACATAATACTGTACAAATACTGAGTACTATTTTCTATGCTATGTCAAGACACCAAGCATATTAGCTCGCACTATATAATTTATTATATCAAGTATATTAGCTGGTAATATATAATTTATTATTTGATTTTATAACAGTCATGATGTTTGACTGATACAATGCAAGCCTATTATGCTCAGTGACTTCATTATAATGCTTTACATATTACAACAGTGCATCCATGATAAAGAGGACACAGGAAAATATAATTTCAAATGAGACTATAAAGTTTTAAAGCAGTTTTTTTTTTTTTTTTTAATTTGGAACTGCTGTAATAAACACTTATGGCATAAGTGTATACAGAAGCCTTGACTCATGTTTGGCTCAGTTCTGGCTCAAGGCTAAGTATTCACTACAAATACTATTCCAGACCTGTGCTATTGTATTGGCTACCATCCTCATACTACAGTCTTGCCTGGGAGGATGTTCTCTGCAAGACTACAGCTGCTTAAGAACCATCTTTCCCAGTAGTGAAGCAAAACTAGTTATTTATAGTATAGTACTTTTGTAAACTAACTCTCATTAATCTGTGTTCATTTAACTTCAGTGCCTGAACTGCCAACTATAACATTTGCTAGAGTTGTATTTATAATACAAATTTGTATGTCTATTGTGTATATGTGTAGACACTATAACAGCTTTTGTCCAAACATCTCTCATGTAAGTGCTGTTACATATGGAAAGTCAGACTTTCTGTTCATTCTACTGACTGTATTAGTGTATAGTGTATTGCCTGACAATGAATGATCAAGTCAGGCTGGAGGTGAGCCATATATTTGTCTATTGATCTGTAATCATGCCAATTTGGGATAGCATTTATACCTAAGATGCAGAATGCATTTAGATTCAGTAATTTGCTTTAGAACCCTTCCAATTAAACTTTAAAGTGGCATTAATCAAATGTGGCTTCCTATAACGAAATGAAGAGGGGAAAATGCAAAATGTATATTGTGCTTAATTAAGTTCAAACTTACATAATAAATATCAATAACTGTTAATATTTTCAGGATTATATAACATTATAAGTTCCCATAATTAAGGTTGAAACATATTCACAGAGATAGCATTCCACTGAAGAGCTTTTTCTTTTTCTTTTTTTAGGAAAGAGCATGTGTGTTAAAGTATTATATTTATCATAAATGGATATTTATTGTTAACCACCAAGTATTCAGTAGTATTAGTAGTAATATATCTTTATTTTCTCAGTTACTAACCTGTTTCTCTCATTAATGTAGAATGAGGAGCGCTCTGATGCTAATCCAGATGAACATTTTATTTTTGGAATATGTGTCTATTATCTCATGACTTACGGCTGCCAGTTCCTGTTTTGTGCAGACCAGACAATGTTTCACAGAGGTTGATTAAAAGTTCCAACATTTTATGGTGATTTATTCATCATTGGGCTAAAATATGGCATTCAAAATATCCTCAGTGTTTGCTGGAATGTGCATCAGTTTCAAATTGAAACTGAAGATGAAATATATAAATTACTAGTATTACTATTAGTGTCAAGTTGAAAAACTCACTCACGCATAGATTGCTATTACCTATATGTGGTAAAGAATTCTTATGGCATCTTTCTTTCTGAGAAGTAGTATTTAATGTATGTCTTGAAATGAAGACATGATTTTAAGTCCCTATTTTTTTTTCAGACAGTTTTAAGCTATTTGTAAAGCTTCAATTTCATTATTGAGCCTCTAAAGGTATATATTTGAAGAAGCATTTGTTTTACAGAGATTATTTAAAGTAAGATTACTAATACTATTTTTTAAGTTATTTTTCATAGTATAATAGTATTTATGGTTGATGAAAGTATTACTTAGCTCAAGAAGAATCTTAATATTTTCTCTGCTGTATAAAATAAAATCTATGTATTTCCTTTTTGTTTACTGATTTTAATTTAAGTATGTACTTTTAGCCTCAAGTTGATCATTAAGTTTCATGTGACATGATCATACTGCCAGTGTTTATAGTAGCTGGATTGGATTTCAAATACATGTAGAATGTAAGTTACTCTTGAAGATCAAGCATCAGCTAGAAATGTAATTTTTTAATTAGTTTGGATTTTGTACAGATAAAATTGGAGATACAATACTGGCAAATGGTTACTTCTTGAATTGGAATAGGTATAAACTATAATGCATGCAAGGAAGACAGCAAGCAGGCTTACTAATAAGTAAAAAACAGGAAAACATTTTACAATAATTTTCACATGAACTGTGATTGTTTTAATGAAATTGGTCATATGCACATTTTTTAATAAAGTGACAGTTTTCTACATTTCCTGATTTATTCATAAGCAGTTTGGATTGATCAGGACTTATTAAGCATAATTTCTATATTACTGATACTACTTTACAATGTTTTCTCTAAAGTGTGCGGCTGTGCAGCCGCACAGCTCATTAGATAGTGCTGCGTTTCATTTTGAAAATTCTGTGCACAAGTTTTGGTAGCAAGCTCAAACAACCACCAGTTCCATGCACACAGGAAAAAGTTCCGCGCACACACTGACACAGGTAATATTAGAGGGAACGTTGCTACTTTATAGTTTATGATTTGCTGATGAAAATCAAATTTCTGGTTTAATATGTTTGGAGTGGTGTGTATCAGTTTAGAAACCAAACTCTGTGCATATATAAATTATAATTAAAATGGAGGGGTGGGGTGTCACTGTGTGTGTATGTTATACTATGCCTCACTTCTGTACTGTTTACACTGTTTAGTCCTGGCCACTTAGGAGCACATGCATGCCCTGTGATGAGTTCATAAGTCCTAGTGTACACAACAAATGCCAAACAGTGTTTGGCTTATTTATCATCAAAGACCTAGACAGGTTGACAGGTTGAATGCTGTTTCAAAATATCATGACAGTCACAATCTGAAAGAAAATTCTTACAAAGTATCAACAAGGTTAACAAATTAAAAAGAGTACTAAATGTATTTATGTGTGTTATTTGTTTATCTTTTTTAACTACTTAATGTTTCTATGCTTAATAAAGAGTTGAAACATAAACAATGTTAGGACAAGGTGTAGACATGATGGGCTGTCTTCAGCATTACCACTACTTTTAAATAAGAACTGATGATGACACTGCAGAAATAGTGCATCAGAACCACGTGATCATTACATAGGAACTCAGTAACTTTGTTTATGTGATAGCATCTAGCCCTCTTAATTATTCTGCACTGCATTCCTTATCAAGTAGAGCTCTTAAGACTGCACTGTAAGAAAAAGTGAACATAATTAATTAACCATAAATGAATCACATACATTTCTTATGGCTTGTTATTAAATCATATACAACAGTACTAATGTAATAACCAGCACAAGACGCAAGCTAATGGCCTTCTTGTACATAGTCAGTCAGTCAATGGATAAAATTTCATTTTTTATGAAATGTCATTAGAGCATTGATGTTATGTAAT
Source organism: Sinotaia quadrata (assembly GCA_028829895.1). Classification (NCBI taxonomy): domain Eukaryota; kingdom Metazoa; phylum Mollusca; class Gastropoda; order Architaenioglossa; family Viviparidae; genus Sinotaia; species Sinotaia quadrata. Next base: position 43,112,228 of record CM054177.1, on the reverse strand, counting down.
TACTACAATATATAATTATTTTCTACACTAATTAGGTAAGTGGCAGAATTTCTTTGTTGAAACTCTTGAAAGTTTCACGGAATGAGAAACCAGGCAGGGTGAGAAAGACCATTTTACCCTTTAATGTATTATTTCTAAGCTGAATCAATGCTGGCTTGCCATGTTGGACCCCATTCATTGGTGCAATACGATTTCCTAGAGCACCCAGCATCTCGACAGTTCTTACCAGCCCATCGGGTGGTGTGAACTCCGCTTAAAAGCCTAAAAATCACACAGCGCTGAACATAGAAGAACCAGGATTCCATGCAAGCTGTTCTAGACTGTTTGCCAAGTTTTCTGAATAAAAATTCCCCATTGGATATTGTTTGTATGGCAAAGACTAGCAGAGTTCCATGAGAATGCAAACTTACCTGTATCAGTGTATTCATCGAGAGAGGACAAGAATGTTTTCTGTTCTGCGAATGTCAGTGAAAGAGGTGTGTTTGTGGGAAAAGGTGGGAGGGGGAGATTTCTTCTTAGTACGAGAGAGGCTAGAGTTGTAGAGATGCATATGTTTCATTTTTAAAGAATGTAAACAAACAAAAAATAGCTGTCGATTTAACTATGGGGTACATGCTACCCATCAATACTTCATAGCACAAGTATATAAAGAAAAATGTAGGAATTCAGAAATTCGACGTAATAATAGTCTATGTAATGTTATTGTATAATTATTTCATTTATAAAATTATGGTCATTTCACGTATATACCGGTACTTGAGCTATTTCACACAGAGCTGGATTTAATTCATATAATATTTCTCGTGTGGAATTGTTTCTTTCATACAGAGTTATTTCTTGTGTAAATTTAGATTCATTTAAATTAATGTGATTTATTTCACTTATAAAATTAATATTTCACATGTGAATTACATGTATTTCACATATATAATTAATGAGTTATTTTGCATATAGATTTAGCAGATTGTTTCACATGTAGAATTAGTGAATTGATTTCACATACAAAATTAGTGCGAGTTATTTCACGTACAAAATTAGTGCGAGTTATTTCACGTACAAAATTAGTGCAAGTTATTTCACGTACAAAATTAGTGCCTTGTAGAATTAGTGGGTTATATTGCATATAAAATTAGCCAGTTATTTCACATATAGAATTAATGCATTGTAGAATTAGTGGGTTATATCACATAAAAAATTAGCGAGTTATTTCATGTTTAGAAATTTGACACAAAAACCTAGCGAGGTTTGGAGATAGGGAAAGTCAGAGCACAATTTCTTGCACATTTCTTATTTGTCTATTCATGTTTCAACCTTATTCATGATGGGGAGAGGGAACTCGACAAAAGTAGTTCAAGGGAAAGTGGTTACAATTTGGAATGCAAATGCTACACTTACAGTTTTGAAGATTTTCATTTGTAAACAGGACTGGTTTGGGAAGGGGGATTCAGTCCAAGAAAGGGCGTTGGCTCTACCCACCTGTCTTGGATTCATAGTGGCGCAAACAAACTGCAAAAGTGTATGGCTGATGCTGTTAACTGGGTCTTTTAGCGCCCACCTTTCTAAAACAGGCTGGAGGGATATCTTTACCAGTCTAGCGCTGTAATCATCGAAAAGCACATGCACGTCAAGTTTTGGTTGCGCTTTTTGCTAGCACCAGACTTTGTGTATATTTATTTATGTATTTTACTTAAAATAAAAATCTTGTATATATTTCCCCGAAGTTGAAGACTGACGTTTCATTGCCGTTTTTGTGCGATCTATTTTCGGCTCATACCGTCTTTCTGCTGCAGTGACTTCAGTTTTTTTAGGGTGATTTGTGGGGAGAGGTAGAAGAAGAAAAAAGTACTAGCGACCAACGCAAGATATCTTACCTGCATTTCTGTAGACATCGGTGCCAAGGGAATACTGAGATTACGCGCCTGGAGCTAAAAATAGGTTGCTGCAGGTGGAGGTGCTGACAGTCAACTAAGACAATGTTTTGTCTGCTTGACGTTAAACATTGGTGCACGCTTGCGCACATCTTACAACATGATTGCTGGTGTGACATAATTGCACAGACGGTGGAGTCACTAAGACGTTGAGTGTGCCGGCTTGAAAATGAGTGTTGCCGCTGGATGTTACGGTGTGTTACTTTGTGACGTAATGATGGAAAATAACAATGTAAACTAGGCACATTGAAAAAAATTCGTGTTGATTGGATCTTACTGAACAGTGAAAGTGATTGAAGGCACTAAATACGTGTTATAAACTAGACACGTTGAAAAAAATTAGTGTGATTAGATCTTACTGAACAGTGAAATTGATAGAAAACCACTAAATACACGTTGTAAGCCAGACCATTGAAAAACCGTTTCGAGTGGCTTCCTTAATGCTGTTTTTATCGTAATATTACCTAATCAGTGTCTATAGTGAGTCGTGGGCTATGCGGAGTTAATGCTGGTTAATCAATGGATTGTATAAAATCAGCCGGAAAGCCTTCTTTCAATTTGTGTGATGTCTTCACTTATGTCCATTGGATTATGCAATTGTTAATTCTACATTGATCACCAGAGTAGATCTGTACTGGCTCTATAACTCGATAGCATCTGTACGTTTGGGAACGGGTGGGAAGGGTTGTTTGCACGATTCAGCAGACTGTTTACACGGCCCGCCATTGCATACATTCACTTTAATGTGTGCGTACGTGTGTATTTTTTTTTTCCCTGTAAGATATTGGTGCTTATGTCATTAAATGTGCCTATGCTGTTAGACATATTTTCCGTGGATTTAAACTTCTCGCATCAAGCCAATTAAAACATTCTCGTTATTATCATGTTCTAGTTTATCTAGCATCACGCTTTCATTTTTTTCTTTCAGCAAAGGAACAGATTAACCATGTTGTTGGATTTATTAAACAGATAAAACCGTTTTCTTTTTATCTCCCTTGACTTATGGGGATTTTATACATGTACTATCGTCCGTTTAGCTCACAGGTTTAGTCGTGTTACACCACAATATGTATGTTTATGAAACATTGAGAAATTCCACAAAATAATTATGTGGTTGTTGTATGTAGCGTGAATTTTATTTCAACATACATGTATGTCTTTGGCACGCTACCAACACATTTCTTCAAGACTAATTTTATCCACCCTTCCAAAGTTGAAGGCAAAGTTGTACCGTCATGCATCAGGTAATAAATTCTCTCTCTCTCTCTCTCTCTCTCTCTCTCTCTCTCTCTCTCTCTCTCTCTCTCTCTCTCATTTCCTTTTTCTGTTCACAGTTACAAAGAAGAAAGAAAAGAGAAATTGGCGAGACAGGACGTTCTTTTGTTTCAAAAGGCATTTTGACTTGGTGCAGAACTTCCGTTTCGCCTAATTAGTCTAAGTTGTAAGGAAGTTCATGGGGTGCGAAACCCTCGCCGCTGGATGCTTGGTGCCAGTTTCTGGCGGGAACTGACGGTGTAAACTGTAAATACTAGTCTTCTTCTGTCTCAATGGTACACTGTCAATACTATAATAAGTAATCACTTATCTTCTGTCCCAATGGTACACTGTCAATGCTATAGTAAATAATCGCTTATCTTCTGTTCCAATGGTACGCTGTCAATAAATACTATAGTAAATAATCACTAATATTTTTCTGTCCCAGTGGTACACTGTCAATACTATAATAAGTAATCACTTATCTTCTGTCCCAATGGTACACTGTCAATGCTTTGGTAAATAATCGCTTATCTTCTGTTCCAATGGTACGCTGTCAATAAATACTATAGTAGATAATCACTAATATTTTTCTGTCCCAGTGGTACACTGTCAATACTATAATAAGTAATCACTTATCTTCTGTCCCAATGGTACACTGTCAATGCTTTAGTAAATAATCGCTTATCTTCTGTTCCAATGGTACGCTGTCAATAAATAAATAGTAGATAATCACTAATATTTTTCTGTCCTAGTGGTACACTGTCAATACTATAATAAGTAATCACTTATCTTCTGTCCCAATGGTACACTGTCAATGCTTTAGTAAATAATCACTAATATTTTTCTGTCCCAGTGGTACACTGTCAATACTATAATAAGTAATGGCTAGTCTTCATCTGTCCTATCGGTACACTGTCAATACTATATAAATAATTGCTAGTCTGCTTCTGTCTATCACACACACACACACACACACACACACACCACAATATATATATAAAAATAATTGCTGGTCTATTTTTATTCCACCATGTAGCGCTCGGTTTAAATAATTGCTAGTTTATTTCTGTCTAAACGGTAAACTATCGGTATAAATAATTACTTGTCTATCCAAATGGCAAACTGTATAAATAAATGCTAATATACGTATTTATAATATAAATAAATAGCCTAGTAGTCTATTTCTGCCCTGACGGTCGTGACAAGAGAGTTAGCTTCGTGGTATATATTTTTTGTTTGTTTGAAATACAAGAATGATCTCAGTTGTACAGAGGAGTGTTTAAGCATTCATGTTTTGCTTTTCCAAGAAGATTAGGATGTAATATATGTCTGTTATGTACTTGTGTGGGTGAGTCAGTTCAGTCTGTGATGTAGAAAAGTAGATCTTCCTCTCTCGCAACAACTCAGTATGATACTCTGCACAGACGTATTTGTTTCGTATATTTTTTTCGAATACAGCTATCGGTGTCGTGCCGGTTGGCAACCTGAGTTACTTTCTTGTAAGTATGCAGGTCGTATGAATTATGCTCCACCATATTCTTTGACAGGGAGGCGGGCTAGGCTTAGCAATGCTCACGGTGCAGTTCTCCCCCCCCCCCTCCACACCCATCCCACCCCTGCCCCTCCGGTCAATTCAGGCACATGAAACTGATTAACCAGTATCGTTTGCTGGCACATTATTTCTTGCTCCATTTCAAGAGGATGCTGAAGTGACGCTGGCGCATTTCGTCTTTGGAAGCGTCCTTGTGCGTGTAGCGTGATCACGTTTCTGTCGGGTACAAAAATTCTGCTTCCGAGTGCAGGCTAAAGGGCACGTCACAAAAGTGTCGATTAAGTCAAAAAATTGACCGGTCTGTTTCTTGTATTAGCAGCATATTTGCACATCATTTTTTTGTTGTTGTTGTTGTTGTCAACGCTCTTGATTTTAGTTATATATTAGTTTGGAGCTAGCAGCTGCCTGTACTTCTGGCCAGCATGCAACGCATAAGTGCCCAATTCCAGCCGGGGGGGGGGGGGAGGGAGAGAGAGTGGGGAGAGAAAGGAAACTGGTTTGACACGGTTCGAGGCCGCTTTGGGGGCGTTTTGACTTGTGCTTAGATACGTGTAGATGTGTTTTATCTAATCAACAGCACGAAACGTAGAGACCATGGGAATTGGAGGGGGGGAGGGGATGTATAAGGATAAAACATGACATTGCGTGTGTGGTGTTTGACTTAAAGGTTCAGGACTTGAAAGTTATTGGTTAAGATTCGGTCGCAGACGATTAACAGCATTAGTAGTAGGAATGTTCTGTCTCGGAGTGAAGCATCTATCTTTGAAGTGGCCATTCTAGGGTAAACTATCATTCTGTGTGACCATTCCTGGGGTATTGCATTATTCTGTGAAATTACCTTTTTGGGGTAAAGCAGCCCCTGCATTTACCGTTGTTGGGGATAAAGCATCACAATTAAGGGGTCATTCACCAGTTCGTGAAATAATCAGTTCTGATGTGAAATGTCATTTTGTAACTGAGCATTCCTAAATGAACGTCAGTTTGTGAAGCGATCATTCTTGAGATAAAATGTCAGTTTGTGGAAGTATTCACTTTGGGTGCATGTGATGAGATCTTTTATCTAATAAAACGTCAGTTTGTGAAATGATCGAGTTTGAGATAAGTATCACTTTGTGAAAAGATTAGTTAGAGATGGGCATCAGTTTGTGAATGATCATTTTGAGATAAGCATTGCTTTATGATAAATCTATCTAATTATGATAAAATTAGAGATGGACATGAGATTAAGCATCAGTTTGTGAAAAGATTAGTTAGAGATTTTGAAGGGATCGGTCTTGTGATAAATAAAAATCCTTTTGTGAAGTGATCTGTTTTGAGGTAAGACGTACTATTTGGTCTGAGTCTGTTTATAAAGAACGTGGCTTTGTGAAAGGAACAGTCCTTAGGTTAAGCACAAGTTTGTGAATTGATCGATGCTTGAAGTACTAGTTGTATGATGTAAACAGTTTTAAGGTACAACTCGTGTTTGTGAAGTTATCATCTTTGAGGTAAACCTGTATGAAGTGTCTAATCCGGAGGTATTTGTGAAATGATCGTTCTTGAGGTAAACCTGTATGAAGTGATGAATCTGGAAGTAAACCCTTATTCGTGAATGATCAATCTTAAGGTAATTGGATATGTGTGCAGTGGCCAGTCTTAAGGTAAATGGCTATGTGTGCAGTGACCAGTCTTACTCTTAAGGAAATGGCTGTGTGTGCAGTGGTCAGTCTTAAGGTAAATGGCTATGTGTGCAATGACCAGTCTTGAGGTAAACCGTTTATGAATTGATGGGTTTTCAGGTAAGCCTTGCATGTGAAGTGATCAGTCTCGAGGCAAGACACCTGTTTGTGAAATGACTTGTTTCTGAAAAAGTCAGTCTTAGATAACTGTGAAGTGATTGTTCTGGAAGGAAAACCACCGTGTCTTTGGAGTGATCACTAGAGTCTCTCAGCGTAAAATGGGATCTGTGGAGAGATCATAGATAAAACACTATAGTCTCTCAGTGATCAACCTTGAGCGTAAAACGCGGATCTGTGAAGTGATCAGAGATAAAACACGATAGTCTCTCAGTGATCAACCTTGAGCGTAAAACGCGGATCTGTGAAGTGATCAGAGATAAAACACGATAGTCTCTCAGTGATTATCTTCAGCATAGTACAAAGTTTAGGGCAAAATAGTTGTTCGTTTCATGTGAACACGCGATTTTAGTATGGTCGGTTAAATGGGAGTATATCTGACTATTTGAACTAAATTTTACACAAAATCTAGAGAATAATGTTGTTAGGTATTGCTCTTTACCAACAGATTGCAAGATGTTAGTCTTAGTGTAGACTATGGTTTATTTTTTAAAATAATGTTGGTTTTAAATATAGGCTTTAGTTTTTTAGGTATCGCACACAATCGTTTTATTGCTCTGTAAGTTTGGCTGTTTCTCGTAGCAGTGGGCAGATAATCGGTATCGTTAAAGTTAAAACTGAATATTGTAAAAGTAAAAATATTGTAAAAGTAAAAATATTGTAAAGTATCAATCCTGTACATTTTTTTTAATTCTCTGTCGGAAATGACCAACTATCATACGAATGTCGAAGGGCTGTGTAATCATTCTGCCATCGTAAAAATTACCTTTTTTGTTTGTTTGTTTTGGTACAGTTAGATGATATTTTCTTTTCAGACTTTTGTCCCTTCTCTCTCTTTTTTTTTCTCGGGGGTGGGGGTTCTTTGTTAACGCAACTCTGATGAATTCATGGTACCATACGGTGTTAGCCGTAATGTTTCCCAGATTGTTCGTGCATGCATGCATGTGTTGTGTGTGCGTGCGTGCTGCTATATATGTTTGTGCGTGCCTGCAGGTCACTGGAATTCACAGCTGTAGCTTCGGACTGCCAGTGAAAAGACTCTACCCGTAAAGAGGGTGAAGACGGGTTGCTGCAAACCCAATAACCCCAGGGGTACATGAGAGGATATGTTAAGGGCTAATAAGTAATCACGTCCCATGACCCATAACTTGTCTGCTTGGCACATCTCAAATTAACCCTTCCAACACCAGATCTCGATCCCGGAAATAGCGCTGTAAGTTAAATTAATCTGTTTTGTAGATTGGGTATTGTAATAACTGAACAGTGATTCTGACTTTTATCAACACCGTCTTCTCTGGAGTTCAGTTTCTTTGCGGGAGTTCGTGCAGTCAACTTCAGCCGGTCCGAGTTCACCTACTTACTTTACCAATCTGATTCACACCGGATTAATTCACACGCACATGGAGTGAGGATAAGTGGAACTGCTGTCATGTGGAGGTGATAATAATATTAAGTGCAAGAGGTTCATACTTGTACACGAGACACCTGGCTATCATCTTTAATGAAAAGTTTGGAGGCATTTTGCTTTTATTTTCTTTTTTAAACGGAGGAATTGTAGTTTCTCTCTTACGAACTAAAGAAGTCAAAGGTGTGCTGACATATCCCCTCCTTACATATTTGTTGATAGTAACGTTATTAAATTGTATATTTACTCAAATCAAAACTGATTTGCTCTGCCAGTAGAAGTAGCTTAATGGGCAGGTATACTTTTGCCAAATAGCAATTCACTCATTGCTGTGTGCGATTTAAAAAAACAGTGCGCATGCACTGACATTGGAAGCCAGAAATCATTTCAGCAAACACTAATGTGGTCTGAAGACACATCTTTGTCGCCTTCCACCGCCATTCGAAGAGCCAGCAGCTGGCGGGAACTGGGGACGGGGACAAACACATTTGGGGTGCCGGTGGATCCGAACTGGCTCAGCAATTACGGCACTGAGTATGGCCACTCCGCTGTCCGAGGTGATCAAGTGAGCAGGTATGTTGGGAGGTGGAAGAGGGATTTGGAAATGCATTGTAGGGAAATAATCTGCGTTAAATGTTTGTTTGATGTTCTTGTACTATGGCATCATACCTAACTTAGAAAAAAAAGTCTTCAGCATTATGTGTTGAAGTAATGTTACTATTATACTATGCTATGCTTGGCTTCAGGAAGTGGATGTCCCTTATACCAGGCTTTTTACCTTATACCTCCCTATTTTGCATTTTAAATGATACATTAGTTTCATTAAGGAGCTATCTTTAGACAATTATTCAAATAATTGCACTGTAATAGTTCATTTCTCCCAAAAAGGGGGTCATATAATAATAATTTTGACAGAACATTTAACAGTGATAATGATGTAATAGAGTGTTTATTTTTTTATTAAAGTTCTAAGAGGTTACACTGATTACATAATAAAAAATCTTCAAACTACTCAAGACAATTTAAAATTAAAAAAACTAAAATAATATAATCCATTTTTGAAATGGTAGTATAAAACTAATAAATTTAGTTACAAAAAACTTTATAAATGAAAAAGATTTATATCCTATGCTATTGCAGTGACAAGAATTATACTACTTTCAAATGTTTTTCACTTAACTCTTCAAATATGTTGATGCAGAGTTGTATCTATGTATCACAATTAGTCCCCAGCACTGGCTTATTTATCTCTTCTTGATTAATTATGGCTCCTACCAAGTTTTCTATTGATTTATTCACAATATACTTTTTAGTTAAAGCTCATTTAGATTCCAACTATACACTTGTATTTGTAACCCTACAAAAGAATTCAAAGTTATGTTAAATACTTTTACAGACAAATTATAATTATTAAACTTAGAACTAGCTCATGAGTTTACACATTACATTATTCTAAACCTACCATAGAAATAGGACTAATATACCCTATAAAATAATATCTTATTTCTTCACTAAATAAATAGCATTCACTCTTCATAGAATTTTAACACAATTTTCAAGAAACAAATAGAATTTTCCCTCATTTTCATTCACTTTTTTCAGTCGCATAGACAATTGTTTATAATTACAATGTATAGCTTTTAATTTCTCAAAATGGATTTCTTATCTCAAAATGCTTTTTGTCCAGTATGTATCAACAAGTAATTCTTAAAAGAGGTTTGATTTACATCGTCAATTCTGATCACATGACCTTTAAGTATCATACTTTTTCATCTAAAACCTGTAAAATGGCTATTTTCGTGGTTCTTTCAATAATGTTCAATTATATCTGGGTTTTTTCATTTGCTGTGGATCAAGCTATTCTGATGTGTCTGCCTATCAACTTTACTTCTGTGGCTTCGCCCTCCTATTTCAGAAGTGGTGGTGTAGTAATTCATAATGAGTGGATTAACATCAATTTAATCCTCAAATTAATTTGGAAATAATGTTTCTAATTATTAATTCTACAACGATTCTTCCATTATGCATTTACTAGATTTAGAAACACTTGTAAGTAGCACTTATGATTATTAAACATACACATTTCTACCACATTACTTTTTACTTTAAAATTACAGACAAAATTAAATACAGATATTCTTGAGAGATCATGATAAATACATTCAAATAATGGTATTACACCATGCCTTCTTTATATTATGCATTTCAATAATGGTTTCAATGCCAAGCATGCCATAGGAAGTCATCTTACACGATTGATGTATTCTATTAACATAAAATTGACACTAGTCAGTAAATTTTGCCTTGCTTAGGAAGGATACTCTTGGCATCATGTGATCCCTTGATATTTAAATTTTGATTACCAATTTGGAACCTAATGGTAACTTCAAGATTTTCAGAAATATATATTCATACTTCTAAATAGGCACATATATTGTTGATAGCTCTGCGATATTTGCAGGACATGATTGTGTGAATATCTTATGAATAGATAACTTACAATGTATATTTTAACAGTGGATGAAAGTATTTACTTTCCCACTCATCCACCTCTTCTTTACAGAGACATGTATATTACCCTAATACCTTGTCCTCAGAAACTGAGGTGTTCCTTGTATTTACTAAAAGATCTTTTTTTTTCCTCATTATCTTTGCATAGCAGTATGCATTTCTCTCGTGATATTACCTAACTTACAAAGGCCTTTCTGTCTTTATCATTACAAAGTATATACCTTTCCCTCATGATACTGTAGTGTACTTTTCACTCAAACTTTTTACTTATTAATATGCTTTTCTCCTCATTTATACATAACATTGTGTCATTCCTTCTTGTAATTTATTGACTTTTTCCAGAGTTGTTTATTGAAAGAGTGGCTAGCATAAATATATTTTATCCTCACTTCATTTGAGAACCATCTGCTTAATCAGGGCTCATCGGCAGCAGATGCAAATCCCCAACATATCTACATGTTTATTTTAGCCTGTGAAGCAGTTTTTAGTTTCTATGTTCCACTTTTATTATCTGGGTCAGAACTTTGGCTTGAACTGATATGGTATTTATCTTCCTCCGAGATATGAGTGCTAATTTCAGGGACTTATGATGCTCATAACACTCACGTCTTTATTTGTTGTTTCATCATATTTTTTCTTCTATTAAAGTTGATTTATCTGTCAGTATTACCTAATCTATTTTATTTACAAGTGTAAGTGGATTCTCTCAGAGTTGTATCATATATGAAATTTATTTTTTCACTTGCTATATTCATTTTTATTTTTTATTTTTGTATTACTGTTCTTAATAAGTGTTGTCTCGTTCATCGAGTTATGATTACATGGTTTTATACGGAAAGAAAAGCAAATTTGTGCGAACTCATCTGAATCTAACTGGACATGATTTGACAGTGCAAAAACAATTTCATCTCGACATCCTGTTTAGTGCAGCAACAGTGACCTCAGTGTCACTGAGGTTATTTATTGCAGTTGTTATACTCCTTATTTTCCCCGACGCAGACAGCTCATTCTTGTCAACCATGTTGGTGGTGGCACTTCGTTTTTACAGTGTAGCGTGTGTATTAGAGTAAACAGTGTAAATGTTAGTCCTTGGGGCTCAGACCAATCTTTACCCATATCGTTTGTTCCAATGGTTGACAGTGGCACTTCGTTTTTACAGTGTAGCGTGTGCATTAGAGTAAACAGTGTAAATGTTAGTCCTTGGGGCTCAGACCAATCTTTACCCAAATCGTTTGTTCCATCGGCAGATGACATGATCCTGCTGAGTATTATGTGGGCATGGATGGATGCTACTTGCTAGTCAAAACAGCATGGCGACTGCTATGTCTGGTACAGGTGGAGCAGTTTCACTGAATTCCATTATTTCTCGGTGCTGGGACTCAGCATCACGATTTTTTGCATGATGCCTGGAGACACTGGTCCTGAGGGATTTTATTAGCATCCTTTAAATCCATATAACTTTATAAGACACTTAGTGGGTCTCTGTTGAAGGAGAACGAAGTGTGGTCAGTAGTAGTGCTTCGGGCTTGTGCAGTCAACAGATCGAGTGAACCAGCATTCACAAAGTGAAGCAGTGACAGCATCCAAACATGTACATACACATATTTAGTTTTAAAAAGAAAACAACAGAATACTACTCTGGAAGTAGTTGCTAGTAATGTGTAAAGAAATAATCTTGTATTTGGAACTAATACAAGAACACCTCACGTATTTCTGTTAGGAATTACATGTACTGATAATTCATCAGTACATCTGCATGCTTATCAATGATCAGCTTTTGCCTTAATAGATATCCTTGTTGTTATTGTTTTATACTCACTAACTTATCTCAATAGATACTATATAATATTAGAGTTGGTGCTAATCATGCTTATCTTTAATTATATTTTAATCCATCCAATCACTTTGTCCATTCTATTTAATGATGCGTTTTTTTACCAATTCCTTTGATGGACATTTTGTTCTTTATCAGTTATCACAATATCAGTGTATCACGAAGCTTCACAATTGAGGGCAGATAATTAATCCTAAATTGTTGTCATGATCATTATTTTATTTTCTCCTCTTGATCCAGAATGAAACCCTGATGAAACATAACATTATTTTTCTTCCATTGTCATTTGATATAATGGAACTAACTTCATTATGTTAAAAACATTTGCAAAGGACATCTTGTACATTGGCTTATACAAAATAATGAGTTGATTAAATGTATGATAGTGTGTTTGTTGGCCAGTGAAAATGATGAGGTTAATAATTCAATAATTGAAATTGGTATTATCTTTTGAACCTATAGATTTTTTATTTACTTGTCTTTTCATCATTTAACATTGGCAATTAGGCAGGGTTTCTTGACTTTTTATTTACTGTTTTCAAATATATGTGGTTTCTTTTCTACCTATTTTATAGAATGTCACATATTCAGAGGTTTTATATCTTAACTTTTTTATAATTTATCTATTAGAGTACAAGCTGTATGTGTACTTGGATTTATTATCTTGTCAGTTACACTCTGCTCACTTGAAAACAGTAAACATAAGTCCAGAAACCCTTTATGACAAGACATTATAATATTATTAACTTTAGCTAAAACAGGTACCAACCTTGGATGGACTAAGCATTAAACATATTCAGAAATGTCAAACTGACATTAGAATGTGTAGAGATAGTGGATAAACCTAGTTAAACAATGATGTATTCAAGAGTGGTGCCCCGTGAATCACAATTTAAAGTGAATCACAATTTAAAGTGGGGTAAACCCAGTTGAACAGTGATGTTGAACAATGATGTCAGTTTAAGACATAGTGGTGCCCCTTGAGTCACAGTTAGAAATGGAGTAAACCAAATTGATGTCAGCTTCTGACCAGCCAGTATGCAGGTCAGCTTCAGAACAGCTGAGGATCTGGCACTTTATAAAGTAGGATAATTAATCTGACCACTCTGTTCATGTTGTTCATCATATAAATGGGTTGACTTTTTAAAAAATTTAATTTCCAACAGTTCATAATATAAATGGGTTGATTTTACTTTTTTTAGTTCATCATATATTATTTAATAGCAGGACACTATGATAGATGGGTGGTTGGATTGTTTTCTGTTGTTTTAAGGTAATTTAATTTTTTCATTGTTTTTCTTTTCTCTCTCTCCAAACTTTATGCAAAATCTTTTAATTTTAGAGCTGTGGACTGAACAGATTTTGATTTTGTTGTTCTTGCTGTTGAAACATTCTTTTACATTGGCATGTCTTTTAATATCATCAGAGATATTAAAAACCTTTGCTTGTGCCATCTGTTGGAATATCCTTTGATTCAATCAAGAAATATTTACTGTCTAACATCTGATATTTCAAGATGGACTTAAAGCAGATGTCTACTGTAGATGTTATGGATCAAAGAAAATGTGTCTTTTTTTTTTCTTCTAGTTTTAGAGGTGATAAGAAAAAATTAGAAATATAAAAGAAATAAAAATATTGCTTTGGTGATTCATTTTAAATTTATTTTTTTTAACCTATATTATGATATTGTACAACCAATAAGACATGAATAGTTGCTACTGAACATAGAAATAATTATCTTATCTTGCTTATAAGATGTACTAAAGTAAATTTGAAAAAAAAAGAAGTTAAAGAATATGTATGGTTTGGTGTTTTTTTTACTTCTTCTAGATATGTGTAATACTTATACAGCTGTTTTTCATATATATATCCAGCAATTGATGCGTAAGTAGATGCATATGTGTGTGAATATGAGTAATAGAATGAGTAATAATTAGAATTAGTTACATAATACATTACATAGGATGAGCAGTAATTATAAATAGCATTATATAATAAATGTATGCAAAATAAACAGTTAACCTAATTTATTTATATTAAGAAAAAATTATCTGCTTTAACTTTTTATGCAATAGAACTAACTTTAATTAGGAAAAGATGTTTAACTCATAACTAACTTAAAATTGCTTCTTTAACGAGTATTTCTTGAGAGTGTATCTTGAAAATACTTTCTTCAGCAGATAGCCCATCCATTTTATCTCACCTATTCCTTATAATTTTATTTATATATACATTTGTGTGTGTGTGCATGTATGTGTTGGACCACAGAAGTCTGGTGGTGTTTCTAGTTAATGTTTCTTAGATATTGAAATGTATAAGGGAACAAATTTAAACTCTATATATAAAACTAGTGTTTTTACACACACACACACACATACACATGGTGCTTTAAAATGTATGCACACTTTATACAAGACAATTTTGTGGGAATATTCATTTTGAAATTTAAAAATAATGCACCATAGAAAACAGGGTCTTCTGCTTAACAGATAACATAAGTCGCAGGAACATCAGCACTAGTTAATAGAGAGTGGATCAAGTGTACTTGACTAGAATTAACATCCTGCTACCCTGGGCTTTGAGTGGGCTTTTTCTCTTGGAAGGGACAGTTACTGGTATAGTGGTAAGGCATAACTCATCATTCTTCAGGCATCCATTTTGTACACACCTTTTATCAGCTGTATGGAGATGAGAAATTTTCAACCATCAAATCAGGGCACCACCACATTTTCATCATGATGTCAGGGCTTATATTGATGAAGTTTTTTTCTAGTCTTGTATTTATAAGAATTATGTGAAAGATAAAATGTAATCAGCACTGATGTGTGCAGCAATCCTCAACATTTTTCTACTCACTCCACTCTTGCTGTGCCTAGACATTCATGATGGTCATTTTGAAAAGTCAAGATAGTTCACACAAAACATTGACTCTATAGAGAACAAGTATTGACTCTATCTGAATTATTTCAAGGATTTTTTTTCATGTTCAACTGTGTGTATACATTTTTAAACATCCTAAATTGTGATATCTTTTTTAAATTATTTTTCTTCTCTTATTTCCTTTTATTAAAAACATTATAATTATAAATAACAAAGACACACTACATATATATATCAAGCTGCTCTGTTTTGTATGCCATAATTTTTCTCTGATTTTTCTTGAAGAATATATCATATGAAGAAACTATTTCTCAAGAAGCAGTTTATTTACCAGGATCAGTATTTATTTTTTTTAATGAGCCGGTTTATTGAGTTTGGTATGATGGCAGTGGGTAAGGGTTGTGAAACTATAGCAATACTACATGGGCTGTGCATGCTTCCAGAAGCACAGATACTGAGATAGTCCCTAGAGAAGATCTAAATCATTATCATGGAACTTAAAGTTTATCTTGAGATCATGCCAGTTATTGAGGTTAGAAGCACTGGCTGCATTTTCTTCTACAGGTCAAATCATCATGCAGTATTTGGCCTACAAATAAAACATGAATATTATGAATGCTACTTGTATCTCGGCTCCAGATTATATTTTCTATGCACAATATTTTTTCTCACTTTTAATTTCTCAAGATTTGCTGAAAATGCTGGTATGCCATTTAGTATGTAGTTATTAATCTGAGTGCTATATTGAGATAGGAGTTGTTTTGATAGAGAAAGAGAAAGAAATCTGCTTTACAAAGCAAGTCTACCTTCACTTACAGATAGGGAGGTATTTTCTAGAAACATGGAGGCAGTGTCTCTATGCATCCCTTTTTAAAATCAGTTCTCTGTTATTAATTAGTCTTTTATCAGTTTATTGACTCTAAACTTTGCATATGTCTAAAAGTTATTTAATCTGTCAATTTAGAATAAAGTTTTCTCCTTTGAATAAAGTACTATTGGTGCTCTCCTCAAATCTGAGCTGTTCTCAGTAAGTCTAAATCATTTAATGACTGCAGAATATCTGTGTTCCCAACACATTCTGAATTTTTTAATGACTGCAGAATATCTGAACTGAAATCTGAAATGTTCTCAACACCTTTTGATTTTTTAATGCCTGCAGAATATCTGAGCTGAAATCTGAAGTTTTCTTAACATGTTTTGAATTTTTTCAGAGTATCTGGACTGAAATCTGCAATGTGGATTGAACTATTTCTGAGTCTTTTCAATGAATGCACAATGTTTGGTCTGAAATCTGTGCAGTTTTAACTACATGTAGTTCTAAATTTTTTTAATGTGGACTGAAAGTATTCTTTCATTTCTTCTACAGATTCTTTAACACAAAATGATGGACTTTATTTTGATTGATTCTCTCTCCTTGTTGGGCAAGGGGGCATTATTGCTAAGAAGTTATTCCTCTTTAGAAATTGGGATTGCCTGAGCCCTAGTACCTCTTACAGTCTTAGTGTCATAACTCTCTTTAATAACTGTATACAATTTTGCCCATTACTATATTAATCTAAGTTTTGATGTGTTCAGTGCAGTATTTATTGATTTCTATAGCCACTGAGAAATGAAGTTGCAAGTTCCAGAGAATTTTTCCACTGCATAATTGTCATTTTAAAATTAAATACTATCTACTTTACATAATAAAAGAGTTCTCTTTAAAAAGAAGAAGAATTTTTATAAAGACATTTTATTTAATTTTTAAAGATAAAACTTTCAGCAAAAATATTTTTATTCTTTTGAGTAATATCTTTTCATTCCCAAATAGCTGTTTTGTTGCTGGTTTTTCAATTTAAAAATGTGTGTTTTCTTTTAAATATTTAAATTTATTGTAGGGAGGCGCCAGTTTTTTCTACCAAGGCCCATGTATTCCAGATTGATCCAGAAACAAAAAAGAACTGGCTGCCAGCTAGTAAAACAGCTGTCAGTGTGTCTTTTTACTATGACAACACACGGAACACATATCGCATTATCAGTGTGGATGGATCAAAGGTAGCCTTCAACATATGATTTATTTTGAAATATACTCTTTTTATTAATTAATTACAGAAAAATGTATTCTATATATAGCAACTTATTATATTTTTCTAATTTATTTTGTCGTTTGTTTTTAAAATTCCAAATAATCAGTAAAAATATTTATGATTTGAAGATAGGTATATATAAATTATGTAAAATAAATATATTAAAATTATTTCACTTCAGATAATGTTTGGTAAATGTTCACCAAACATATAGTTTCATATGTACCCTGCAGAATCGGTTTCATTTTTATTCTTTTAATATAGATTTTAAAAGAGAGAATTGACAGAAAATGTTGGAAACACTGAGGGTTGAATCTAAGACAAAAGTTTGGGTGAATGAGAGTGAGAGTTGAAGTAGAGACAAAGAGGGGTGGGATGAATGAAGAATTGTGATGAGTAAGATGGTGATCAGCCTCATTTCTACGTGAAGGAAATTATGCAAGAAGATAATTGAAACAAACAGGCATACAACATTTGGGTATAACTTCTGAAATTCACAGAAAGAGACAGACTTAAATAAAGTTCACTATAAATAAGAGATTGAGTTAAACTGAGATTATGAAAAACAAGTTAAAGAGAAAAAGAATTGTACTTTAAACAGAATTTGAAATGTGTCAAAACAAATAAACAGAGGTACTAGACCAAATTTTATTGTATGTATAATCACAGTTAATGAGGAAAGGCATACCTCATTTAAAAGAAAATTAAAGTAATTTGGCTGTAGAAATTGTATTAAAATTTTAAAATGAAAACGCTCAGAAATAACAATTACAAATCCATCAAACAGAATTGCTTAATAGTATCAACATTACAACACAAACAAAAACTATTTTGCACGTTTATAGAATGCAAAATGTGTTTACAAATGATAATTTTAAATAAGTTTACAAAATTTGTAAGATGTGCCTTTCCAAATACTGTTTGGAGAGTGTGTGGTGATGCTGGTGGTGATGGTGATGATGGGATTTTATTTTCGGTTTGTTTTGTATTTTGGGGAGGTTTTTGTTTTATTTCATTAAGAATGTTATTTCTTGGCTCATGTTTATATATTGTTGTAGCATGGTTTATCAAACTGTCTTGCTAAAAGTCTGTGTAAACTTGATTATCTCATATTTATTAAATTATTTGACACATGATATTTTTCCTAGAAGAGGCATCTATGTATGTATCTCTATTTACATCATATTTTTTGTTATTTTCAGATTTTTTAAATGTTTAGAATACAACTATTTTGTTTTCTGTTACTCATAAATTTGGTTTTTTTAATAATTATTTTTATAATCCCTGAAAATCTTACTTTGCTAATTTAATATTTGCAGCATGAGTTATGGGAATTCATGATTATACATGGGTGCTTTACACAGTCTGTTGATTATGTCAGCAGCCAACAAATGTCACAGAATAAAGGCATAAGCATCATTGCAGATGAAACAGTGCCAAGCAACACTGTATAAACATTGCTATGTTTTTATACTCATAGCCATACTGCTACAATTTCTGGATGAAGCAAAATAGTTCTCTGGTGCTAGAATATCATATGCTACACAATTTAGAATTGATAACTAATGTATTAAATTAATAAAACTAAATGGGGTGGATCAGCTAATGTACTGTTATATAAATATAGTTTGTTGAAATTTAATTCCATCTTTTTTCCATCCAGCAACAGTTTTATGACTTCATTCAAGCTTTTTTAATTTAACTTTTGAACCTTCAACTCTTAATTCATTAAGTACTTTAAAGAGTGCTTTAGATTACTTTTTGTATGTTCTCAGTCATGCTTTAATTCTCAGTTTTAGAGAGAACTTTTAGGATTAGAATATTTAATTTTCAGTTTTAGAGAGAAAGTTTTATTCGAATGTTCAATTTTTAGTTTTAGAGAGAATTTTTGGATTGCTCATTGTATATCCTAAATCATGCATAATTCTCAGTTTTAGAGGGACTATTTTGGACACTTTTTTAACATCTTAAACCATTCTTTAATCTCATTTTGAAAGTAGTATAGTTCTCTGCATAGTTTTACATTATCCATGTTTTGGGGTTACCTGTGCCATTCCTCCATACTCATCCAACACCCCTAATCCAGGTTATCCCAGATAAATCAAATCAGTTGCACATGTTTGTGAGCAGTGAGAGAGATGAAATCCCAAAGGATTGAACATGATGAAATATTCTCGTAATCCTGGGACTTTACTACATGGGTCTTCTTTTAATCTACCTTTAGTATTGAAGGAACCATGTAATTTAGTATTATTCATTTTTCAATTCTATGTATGGAATTTTCCATTTTGCTGCAGGCTATTGTCAACAGCACAATCACACCCACCATGACCTTTACTAAGACATCACAGAAATTTGGTCAGTGGTCAGATCCTCGATCCAACACAGTCTATGGCCTTGGGTTTACATCAGAAGCTGACCTTGCAAAGGTAACTTTATTTTCTTATTAATATTGTACTGTTTGTTTATTAACCATGTGCTATGAGGGTTTCATCATTAATCATATATTTATTTGTTTTATTATGTGTGCTTATTATTTTTTTATAAGCCATATGCTTATTTTTTATTATCCATGTAATATCCATGTAATTATCAGCTGTTTGCTCTTGTTATTGTCATTAATCATTTGTTAAAATTGTAATTTTTTATTTTAGTTAACCAGGTGCTACAACTGTGGATTTCAGAGGATTTCCTTCCATGATTGCTGTATAGATTTTTATTTTAATTAATCTTTATTTTATTTTTTACAATATACATTTACATATAGTTAATACTTCACATTGAAGACATATTTTCATATATCCTCTTGACAATAGTTTAAATTTTTTTACATCAAAGTAGAAGGATGGGAGGCATTACTTTTTACAGATGACTTTTAATTTAGTCTTCCACTGTTCCAGTGAATACAGGGAATTAATCAACAGAGTGAATATAGGGAATTAAATCAACACAGTGAATATAGGGAATTAATCAACACAGTGAATATAGGGAATTAAATCAACACAGTAAATATAGGGAATTAATCAACACAGTGAATATAGGGAATTAATCAACACTGAATATAGGGAATTAATCAACACAATAAATATAGGGAATTGATCAACACGGGGAATTAATCAACACACTGAATACAGGGAATTGATCAACACAGGGAATTAATCAACACACTAAATACAGGGAATTGATCAACATGGGGAATTAATCAACACACTGAATACAGGGAATTGATAACACTGAATACAAGAAATTGATCAACACAGGGAATTAATGCCATGAATATAGGAAACTAATTACACATTGATTACAACAAATCAATCAGCACAATAATTACATGGAATTTAATCAGATAAAGATTTAGGTGTTAGCCCCTTCTATCTATTTTCATTAAATTATTGCATCTCTGCATCTTCCATGATAAGGACTACACGTGGTATAATGTAATAAGAATTTGGGGTGTTATTTTTTTCAGTATTCATATTTTGTTTTACTTCTCATTTAAGTAGATTTGTTTTTTCTTTATCATCAGTTCATTGAAAAGTTCAAGGAGGTAAAAGATATGACACGGCGATCTACAGCTGTGCAAAAGCCAGCATCTGTTGAAAATGGTGGAGTTGATGGTCATGATTCCCCCCATTTGACCCCTGCTCGGCCAACATTACATCAGCGCACTAGCAGTCTGTCTTCTATTCAAGTAACAGTAAGTGCCTGTGAATTTTGTAAACCCCAGATATATGCTGCTTGTGCACATAAATATACTGAGCAGTTTAATAAATTTTGAAGAATTTGGTGTAAAATAACACTGCATCATCAATTTTATTTTATACCATTTGACAGATTTGTAGATATGACCACATTAAATGCTGAAGCCAGTAGATGTCATTATCCATTTCTTCATGGAAACTGTATTTATGTACTTTATATTTTTTTTTATTTAAGTAGCAAGAGTAGTCAAAATTTGCTTTGCAAATTATTTTAATATTAAAAGTTGTTTTTTTAATTTTATTTTAATGAGAACCTGATTAATATATATAATGGATATTTTCATATTCATAATATAACAGAATTTTAATGATGGAATATATTTTCATGTTTATAATATAATGGTATTAATAATGGTTGATATTTTCATTACAAAATCTGTCAGTATGTACAGTTTGCAAAATTATTCCATAATTGTACAGAATGACAATGCAAACTTACGAGAGCGACGTAACTCCTTCACCCAGGGTGGCACAAATGGCCTTCCTCCTAATCCCACAGAAGCTCAGCTAAAGTATGAAAATGATCGACTCAAATTAGCCCTTGCACAGAGGTCAGTATATGGCATCTTGTTCTTTATAAATATGAAACTATTTATGAGTTAAATTTGGTTGTTTAATCCTTAAAGTGTAGTGCTGTCAGATGCCTTCAGAGTTTGCAAAAATTACATCAGATTTCTGGGTTTTGTAGAAGATGTTGTACCTGTGTTCATGGCACATAATGACAAGGATAATCCTGAACATAGCTGATTGTAGAAGATGTATCTGTGTTCATGGTGCATAAAGATGAAGATAATCCTGAACATAGATGATTGTAGAAGATGTTGTATCTGTCGTGTTCATAGCATATTAGCTGATTGAAGATGTTGACCAGTCTTCATTATTTCAGTTAAATACTTTTGAGTTTGCAGTTCTAAATTTCTTCATGAAAAATTCAACACGGGGTTAATATTTACACTTTGATTTAATTTATTTTTATTATATATTGTTGTTTTTAGCTTCTTTGAGATTTTTTAAAATTATTTTATTTGAAAGTTTTAATAAAGCACTAGACAATTGTAGTAAATATATGGTATTCAAGAGAAGAGAATTCCGGCTTGTTTATTTAATATCAATTTGTTCAGTTCCCCCCTCCCCTTCCCTTTTTCTTCTGATTTAGAGCAGATGTGGCTGAAGGATAAAAAATAGCAAAATACTGTCAAGAGAAATGTTATAACCATTTTACATGCTTAATAGATACAATGTTAAAACTGTTGCCTAAACATACTTGATAATGATATACCATAAATAGATGCTTGTTAGAGAATCTTGTACTGACTTTTAAAAATGATTTATTACTCTATAGCAAAATGCTTATTGTAAAAAAATTAATCTTTTTAAAATAAAGTATATTTTATTATATTTTATTAGTCACAATTTTTTCCTGTTTTAATTTTAATTTATGTTGAAATTTTTTACTTTAGATTTAAGTATTTGCTGGGTCTGTTAGTTCTACCAGTTCAAAGAGTTAATGCTAGAATTATTGAATTTAGTTCTGTGTTAGCCATATTTATAATTAGCTCTGCCATGGCAAAGCATGTATGTCGGAATTTTGAATTTTGTTCTATTTGCTTACTATATTTGTGTTTTAGTTCTGCCAATGCTAAGCATTTAGATTGAAATTGCTGAATTTAGTTCTGTGTTTTTTGACTATTTGTTTGTTAGTTCTGCCATTGAAAAGCATTTAGATTGAAATTGTTGAATTTAGTTCTATGTTATGACTGTATTTTTGTGTTATCTCTGCCAGTGCCAAAAAGACTTTAATGTTGGAATTGTTTGAATTTAGAACTAAGTATAGGCTGTCTTTGTATCTTTTAGCTCTGTCAATGCTAAAGAAGTTTATGTTGGAATTGTTTGAATTTAGAACTAAGTTTCAACTGCATTTTTGTCTGTTAGCTCTGCAAATGCCAAGAAGTGGGAAGTAGAACTCACCACTTTGAAGAACAACAATGCACGTCTAACAGCGGCCCTGCAGGAAAGCACCACTAATGTGGAAGAGTGGAAAAAACAACTAGCCACTTACAAAGAAGAAAATGCTCGCCTTAGGAAAAAAGTAAGTTTACTTATTTGTTCATATAGAGTTTGTTTTTTTAAATTATAAATATTTGGAAAAAAAATGTAATTTATGGCCAAAAATTGTATTTATGTATTTCCAATCTATTGTATTGTATATGAACCCTGCTGGTGGTACTGTCTAAAAAATGGATCATTTTGACTTGTTTGAAACTTTAAATATCTAGGGTGACAGGTTAGTTCCTGTCTGGGCACTGGTTTTGCATGTGAAAGTTTGGAATTGATTCTCCAGCTCAGTTATGGTCTTCTGAAGTTTTCTACTGCATCTTTTACTTGGCTTGTGGATCTGTTGGTATAGTGCTTAAAGATCTTGCTTAGCTCAGGATTATGGATCTGTTGGTATAGTGCTTAAAGATCTTGCTTAGCTCAGGATTGTGGATCTGTTGGTATAGTGCTTAAAGATCTTGCTTAGTTCAGGATTATGGATCTGTTGGTATAGTGCTTAAAGATCTTGCTTAGCTCAGGATTATGGATCTGTTGGTATAGTGCTTAAAGATCTTGCTTAGCTCGGGATTATGGATCTGTTGGTATAGTGCTTAAAGATCTTGCTTAGCTCAGGATTATGGATCTGTTGGTATAGTGCTTAAAGATCTTGCTTAGCTCGGGATTGTGGACCTGTTGGTATAGTGCTTAAAGATCTTCATGGAGATGCAGTGTAACTTTTTTTTTAATTATTTTGTTTTTATTTTCCGTTTAAATATATACACCCAGTTCTCATTGAGTAAGCATTTGATTTACTTTATTACAGATTAAAATTGTGAAATCAGAGTCAAAAATATGTTTACCAAAATGAATTTCTGCAATAATAAATGATGCCAAGCTGCCATCATTTTGTTTAATGCTCCCATCATCATCTGTGTCAGATAAGTGTCTGTTGTTTCAGTTGCTCTCTTGGACAGTTAGAGAGAATCTTAAGATTTATATATGTACATATCAGCAATCTAGCATCTAGACAGGCATCTAGCTTTCATCAAGGTACTTGTACTCTTCAAATTGGCATAGTTTGTAGCTATTACTGTTCAAATTATCATGATTATAGTTAACACCATTCACATTGTCTTTTTTTTTAAGGTTATACTGTTCAAGATGCCATGGATTATATTTAATACTGTTCAAGCTGTTATGGGTTGATAGTTAATACTGTTTAAATTGCCATAGATTATAACTAATAATGTTCAAATTGTTAAGGGTTTATGGTTAATAGTTGTTAAAATTTGTATGATGATTAGTTTATACAGTTCAAAATACCATGGATTATATTTGTTACTGTTCAGATTGTTAATGGCTTATAGTTAATACTGTTTAGATTGCCATGGATTATAGTCATGGTTTGTAGTTATTACAGTTCAGACTGTTTGTTTTCTTAAAATTGCCATGGTTTATAGACAGTACTCTTACAAATAGGCATGGTTTATAGACAGTACTCTCACAAATAGCCACGGTTTATAGACAGTACTCTTACAAATAGGCATGGTTTATAGACAGTACTCTCACAAATAGCCATGGTTTATAGACAGTACTCTTACAAATAGGCATGGTTTATAGACAGTACTCTCACAAATTGCCATGGTTTATAGACAGTACTCTTACAAATAGGCATGGTTTATAGACAGTACTCTCACAAATTACCATGGTTTATAGACAGTACTCTCACAAATTACCATGGTTTATAGACAGTACTCTTACAAATAGGCATGGTTTATAGACAGTACTCTCACAAATAGACATGGTTTATAGACAGTACTCTCACAAATAAGCATGGTTTATAGACAGTACTCTTACAAATAGGCATGGTTTATAGACAGCACTCTTCAGAATGCCATGGTTTATAGTTCTGTTCATATTGCCAAAGTTTATAGTTCACACTCTTCAAATTGCCATGATTTACAGTTCTGTTCAAAATGCCAAACCATAGCAATCTGAAGAATATTAACTATATATACCATGGCATTTTGAACAGAACTGTAAATCATGGCAATTTGAAGAGTGTGAACTATAAACTTTAATTAGTACTGTTCAGATTGCTATGGTTTTAATTAGTACTGTTCAAATTGCCATAGTTTTATATTTGAATGCAGACAAATTAAATTTAAAATACAAGTACAAATGCACTAGATTTTTTTAAAATATAAGAATAAGGTCACTTGAAAAAAATAAATAAAAACACATCAAAATCAATTAATTTTTGCTACATTTACTGTTGGTAATATCCTGAATTTTCAAGATTTGATGTTTTAAGTGATAATGGAGCACCTACACAGCCTGACATACATTTTGTCTGTAGAGAATTAAGTCAGCTCTACAACATCTTTCAGCTTATTTTTCATAGGAAAATATTAGTTTTTCACAATAATTATGAATCTCTAAGGTAATGTAAAATTCTAAATTTATGTACTACTTTGCTTATCAAGAAAAATTATCAAGAAAAGTGTACACACACACACACACACACACACATACATGGGCACAAATTTAACTTCTTAGCAAGAGTAAAACAACATCAAAGCTAAAGGACAAGCTGGTACACTACTAGACACCACTGAAATTATTTTAATATAAAGTACAAACAGAACCTATTATACAGATAATAAAGCAGAAAACTTAATAAAACCTATTTGTGTATAAGCCTGTTTATGTTAGAAAGCATAAATGTGAGGGTAGGGGGAGAAAGAGAGGGAAGGGAAGAGAGAGAAGGAAAGGTCTCAGAAAGGAGGGAGAGAGCAATGTCCAGAGATATTTGCTAAGAGAACACAAACCCATTATCGTCTGGTATTTATTTATTAAGAAGGTGGAGTGTGTCCAGTATGTCTGTTTACTTACAGTGACGACATTCATCAATATGATTCTTTGCTGTCAAATTTTCATTTTGGATAATTGATTTCACATTCACATTTAAGGAATCATTACTAAACTTGTCAAGACACAAGCAGAAATAAATGAGAGCTAAAGGTATCACAAATTCTAGCAATTTGAATGTATTAAGTCATAAATTATATTAGTTACAAAAATCAAAATCATATATAGCAACAATACTTATCACAAATCATAGCAATTTCAATGTATTAAGTCATAAATGATGTTAGTTTCAACAATACTAGTCACATATCATAGCAATTTGAATGTATTAAATCATAAATTATATTAATTACAACAGTATTATTACTACTAATCACAAATCATCACAGTTGGAATGTTTTAAACCATAAATTATATTAATTAAACAATACTGATCCAAACTGATTATTTTAATTAAAGATTTTATCTTTTGTCACTCATATGGCAAACTATGTACAACTAATAGCCAGTGACAAGGAAAATCCTGCAGTTTAATGATCATATATCAAATCTAAAAGAATTTTCATCATATTATTTCCACCTTTATATAACAACAGCCATTAAAACAATTCATCAGGGTTTTTTAAATGACCAAAAGCAATTTTTCTAACTAGCCATTTTCTTTCTTTCTTTCTTTCTTTCTTTCTTTCTCTTTTGAATGGACACAATTTTCATGGTCTTCGTTGCAGCTGACAATCAAACACAAATACACCTAAACACACAGAAACAATTATACATGTTTGAGTTCCCACATAACACACAGGCTTAGGGAGTTTACCAGGATTTTCTTTGCATTGCTATTTCTGGCACTTGGCTCAAATCAACAGCCTTCAAATGGAGAGAATTTCTTGTTAGTCTGGGTATAGTTTTCCCCCCGCTATGGAGCAGGAATTAAATGATAAGGAAAAGGTCATAAATGAATTTGTAAGTATTGCAAATGTATATTCAGAATATCTCTTTAATCTGGCTAGAGCCTTTTTCAACTATAGTTTACACATTGGATGCATTGTAAAAAGCAGTCCATATGTCTATATATTACGAATTGCAGTTGAATATAATATTGTAAAGATATCGGGGAGGGGAGTTTTGAAAATTTGGGGTTGGACTTAATTTTCAGTTTAGTTTTCTTAGGGACTAACAGTTGTTATTTTACTTATAAAAAAAAAAGTTATAGTTAATTTTCAAATGAAGGAATTTCCAAAAATTATGTAATTGAATGTTTTAGTGTAAAATTTTATGCATTAAATTTTTTTCTTCATGCCTTTGATAATATGCCATACCAGTTCAGTTAAGGTGATTACCAGGGTTCTGCACTGAAGTGAACACTTTCTTGATAAAGGTCAAGAATAAATGTAGGGATTAGCCCTTTTTTTAACATGAATTCAACAAAAATAGATAATAATTGTTGAGAATGGCCATATTTTTTTTTTAATTGTTGAGTTTGGCTGTTTTAACTTTACTTCAGCAGAAGTAGAAAATAAATTGACCTGATTTCATTGCCTGGTGAAAAGATAAAATACAGCAGTAAATGATTTTACTGTAAATCTGTATTTGAACTGGACGTTGGCTCTCCCAAACTCTCTCTGGTCTGAGATCTCAAACTGGGTCTCCCAAATTCAGATTTTTAACACTGGGCCTCCCAAAACAATTTGCGCAGGTCTGTACTAGTGGATCTCCCACTGTAATACTCTCTGCTTTGGTCTTGAACATTGGTTTTTACCAACACTGTCAAATTTCTATCTAATGGACATGGTTTAAAGGTGCTGATTGATCGTGCTATAGTATGCACGCTATCACTAATCTATGTAAGAACAACCAGAATTGATATACTTTTTTCTTGTCATAAAACTTGTAATAAGTTATAGGGCAGATTTCATTTTATTCACTTTATAAATACAACAGAATATTTCTTTCTTTCTTTTTTTTCATGATTTTTTTTTTAAAAATCAATAATAGATTTTTTCCCATAATTGCAAATGCAAATACATAGAACTGTAATAGAAATTGTATTTTAGAGTGAAAGAGCTGGATAAAATACAAAAGCTTTTTTTTTAATTTAAAAAAACTATGTCTTACTCTTGGCTTAAAATAATCCAATTCAGATAAGACCAGGAACATGCCTTTTTTTCAGGAGTCAATGCCTATTGTTTTAGTGTACAATCATACTTAGTGAGGACTGTCAGACTCATTTCAGAAGTATCTAGAATGATGAGATTTGAGACTCTTGATTTCTGTGGCCTTTCAGCTATCAGAAAAGGACCAAGATGGTGGAGCAACTGATGCAAGCATTGACACATTGAAACAGGAAGCTCAGACAATGGTTCAGGAGACATCTAGACTGAGACTGGAGAACCAGGCACAACAGCAGGCAAGTTCTGGGTCTTCCTTTTTCTTGTCTGTTATTGTATTTTGTCTTATTTATAATTTCATTTTTATTTGTATTTTGCTTTCGTCTTGTCTGTTATTGTATTTTGTTTCACTTATGATTTCATTTTTTGTTTGTATTTTGCTTTTTCTGCCTTGTTTTTATTTAATCTGAAAGGATTTTATACACAAAATGCATCATCACCCATCATGAACAAACATGAAGAAATTTTTTTTCTGGAAATTCTGTCCTGTAGGCACTTGACACAAAACAAATGCTACATGAGACTAACCCCTTAAAACTAGAGATTTATAAATATTCAATAAAAAATATTTGAAACTTTATATTTGATCTCTTAATCTTGTTTCAGTGAACATAAGCTTAATATAAAATAATACTTTATTGCATAAACTTACTGTTCGCAAAAGATAACTTTCTGAATCAGGTAAAGTATTGTTGCTAAAGGTACAATGACTTAAGAATCTGAAGAACTCTGACATAAATTTAACTGGTACTTTAAAGAAAAACATGTGAATTGAAATGCACACTTTGCATAAAATATTTAAAATAAGCAAGCACACAGCATAAATGATTTCATTTTTCTCATCATGGATTATATAGCTTTCACTTGGTATTTTGAAAAAAGTTAAAAAGCAAAATGTATGATAATGAGCATATGACTGTGCATGACAAAATATGTCACTGTTGAACAGATCCACTTTACCACTTAAGATTTTTTTGTAATTAAATTAACAAAATATCTGGTATTGAAATATGAATAAATGTTATTAGATGTAACAATTTCAAGTTTATTGTATTTTGTACATCCTTACTTGCAGTATAAATGACACTCTAGCTTTCATTTGTATTATTACCGATTATTTACTCTAGATTTCATTCAGATTTTTTTTCTCTCTGTGAGACTTTGTAGCATTTATTTATCTTGTTACTAATTATGTGATCTAGATTGTATTCAAGGAATTTAATCTGTATCATAATAAGTAGTATTCATCTGTATTTTCAATGGCTGTGTTGTCCTAGATTGTACTCAAGGAATTTAATCTGTATCATAATAGGTAGTATTCATCTGTATTTTCAATGGCTATGTTGTCCTAGATTGTACTCAAGGAATTTAAGCTGCAATAAGTAGTATTCCTCTTTATTTTTACTGGCTGCATTGGTTAAGATGAAACTTATCTTCTACAGGAAATTGTACATCTGACTAAACAGTTCAATGACTTGTCAACACGTGAGATGCAAACTTCTAGTCTTCAGGCACGCATACAGGTGAATAGCATATGTTCTTTGCGTTTATAAGGATAGTATCTATGGCATATTTAATTTATGAACCAACTGCATTGGACCTCTACTTTCATTTGGCTTAGCATATGATCAGATCACTTTAAGAGAGACTCACCATAATAAAATAAGGTTCACTATATGATAAAAAATGTATTTTACAAGGGGCTTACAATTACCACCAAACAATGGTTTGATGCTAACACCACCTTAGTTATCATTTATGATTATTATTATTCAGTCATCCATAACTAATTACAAGTGATGAGAATCTTAATTTATGTTAATTAACAATAATTCTCCAGAAGACACCACTTGTCTCTCTCACTGGGCAGATATGTTTTAAACGTTATCTCTCTTCCACAACATTAAAGACAAACAAACATTTACAGTCACACAATATTTACATAGGAAAACTTCTTACCAAAGGAGGAGAAAATTCTGTTTTTAATCTATATTTAGCTAGCCCCCACCTACTCGCTTTCTTCACCAACCTAAGCTTATCAATATGTGTACGAAAGTCAATAAATTTATTAAATCAACAATCAATTATACAGCATATGAATATAATCGAAAGAGCATTAACATTTACATCACTTCACAACAATGTTAGATTAGTGCTGGTCAAACATTTAGTTTATCCTAGCATAGACATTAGCAGCCACTTTAAATATATAATCAAGTTCATAACATCACAGAAGTGAGAATAGAGTTTCAGTGAACAAATGAAAGTGTATACACATAATCATTTCAAAGATGGTGGCTATTGCTGGCAGGTGTTCACAGTCATGTGGCTTGCAGCAAGTCATTGTCTTTCTTATTCAGGCAACGGTCTTGCGTATCCCTTCTAGGCATGATACAAAACTGTTCCAGAATCCTTGATGAACTCACAAAACACCGTCGAGAATCGGCCTAAATTTCACATGCGTTATCAAGCATATTAGGAGGATGGTTTCTTGAATCCTCAAGTGTAGTACTCAACACACCACAAAGAACATTTAAAATAATCTGTGTGAATTCTTGAGACCAAACTCAAGCCACCATTTCCACTGTATTGGCTTTCGAATGGAATCAACTTACAGCAACATGTTTTACTGATAAGTTGGTAACAATGCTGGATTCACACACCAACATAATCTAGTAGAGCACAGTAGTCACCATAGCACGACATGACAAAAGTAAATAAAAAGGCCTCCTCTGCAAAAGTCAAATTAAAGCAGCCTAAATTTCAGGAATATTTCATCTCTAAACTCCTTTCTCTCTTACAAACATTCTCAACTTTCAAAATCCCACAACAGTTTCATTAGATTGATAAACACATACAACAGAGGAAATATAGCATCGATCAAAATTCACAAGTATAATGCACAACATATTCAAATTCTTTATCAGTCAGACTTACCATAAGCTAATGATTGCCTTTATGTCCTTTATGCTTTATGTATATTTGATTGTTGATTTAAAAATAAAAATAAATTTATTGACTTTCTTATGCAAATTGACAACCATATGTTGGAGAGATAATGAGTGGATGGTGGCTCGCTTAATATGGATTAAAGATGGATTTACCTTCTCCTTTGGTAAGAAGTTTTCCACCTATGGAAATACTGTGTGACAGTGAATGTTTCTTTTTAATGTGGAAGAGAGTAAACATTTACAGCACCCACTATCTGCCAAGTGAGAGAAATGAGTGGTGTCTTCTGAAGAATTATAATAATATAAATTAATATTCTCATCACTTATTAGTTATGGATAATTAATAATAATAATTATAATAATAATAATCATAACTATTAAGTAGGGTAACATTGTGTCACGCACTCAAGACAAACATTAAGCCCAATAATGCCATGAGAAGACCATGGCAAAATATATGTTGTTTCTACATGATATCACACCTTCACTCAAGACAACTTGTTAAACCTAATAACTAATAACACAAGATGGTAAAAAGTGCAGCCCATTTAGGTTCTACATCAAATATGCTTTCAAAGTATTCACATGTGATTTCAATTTATTTTTAAAAACTTCAAATAGTGGATAATTAATTAGAAATCTAATGCTGGTTTACCTTTTATCAGGAATCTTGCCACATTGTATAGGTGCTTAGATTGGGATTAGGTCAGTCTGCAGAAGAAGGTGCCATAACCCTTTGACTGCCTTGAAGAAACTGTAAATATATTCATAGAATTAATTAGGACAATTAATGACAGTACATTTTAATGGGAGATAACAATACTTTCCTTTTAGGGCAAACTGGTTGTGATCCAATATTTTATAGGCAGGTGGAGTATTATTACACAAATTGCTATGACCCAGTTTTTGATAAGCAGATTGAATGTATTACACAACTGGCTGACCCAATTTTTGATAAGCAGATTGAGTATTACACAATGGCTTTGATCCAGTTTTGATAACAGGTAGAGTGTATTACACAACTGGCTGTGACCCAGTTTCTGATAAGCAGGTAGTCTGTATTACACATTTGTTGTGACCCAATTTTGATAAGCAAGTAGTGTTACACAATTGGCTCTGACACAATTTTGCTAAATAGGTAGAGTGTATTACACAACTGGTTTTGACCCAGTTTTGATAAGCAGGTTTTACACACCTGGCTAGGTATTGTCAAGCAACTTGCAGTTGAAAATAAGAGCTAAAAATGTCAGAATATATTGAGCTGCAATGTAGAGAAAAGATCACTTCCATAGTTATACAATCTTCTACTAGACTTGATTCTGAATTACACAACAATTACCTGATAGTTGGCTCTCAGTACAGGTCATAGGGCTTCACTCTATCCCTTCCTTTTGCTAGTATCTCTATTTTCAGGCCTTTGTTAGTAACAGTATTCCTTTCTTGCTACCTAGAGATAGTGCAAGATGCTGACAGCATAGTTCTGTCTAAACATCCCAACACACTTTTAACTCCACCTCTGACTTAGAAATTAAGACAGAAACAAAGGAATCCTCTTGTTAGCACACTTTTAACTCCACCTCTGGCTTAGAAGTTAGGACATAAGTAAAGTACTTAATTCCCCTTGTCAAACATTTTCAACTCCTCTGGCTTAGAAAATAGGACAGAAGCAAAGTAGTTAATCTCCCTTGTCAGCCCGCTTTTAACTCCACCTCTGGCTTAGAGAATCAGGACAGAAACAGGAGGCCCTGTCAACATCTTTTTAACTCCACCTGTAAAATTTATTGATTTTGATCTTACCAATAGAGAGAGATTATAAGCATTTTATTTACACAGTATAAAGTAAAAATTTAAGTATAGCTACAATAAATGAGAGCAGCAAACTTGAGAAGCAGGAATAGTTCAGTGTTGTTTTAAGAATTTTTATTAGAAATAGATACTTGGGAACAGAAACAGCCATAGTGAGTTGACTATGCTGTTCTCATCAAATTACATATTTAAATTCTATAGTCCACAATAAAGCTACTAGCTATATTGTTCACACTAAACTTGCATAGTTAGTACTAACGTTGTATAGTTCACTCTAAAATTCTATAGTTCACACAAAAGTTATAGTTCACACTAAAGTTGAATACTTCATATTAAAGTTTTATTGTTCACACTAAAGTATTATAGTTCACACTAAAGTTGTATACTTCATATTAAAGCTGTATAGTTCTCACTAAAGTATTATATTTCATATCCCTCATACTGAAGTATTATAGTTTACACTAAAGTTGTATAGTTCAAACTAAAGTTGAATAGTTTACACTAAAGTTGTATAGTTGATATTAAAGTTGTATATTTCTTACTAAAATTGTATAGTTTGCATCAAAGTTGGATAGCTATTGCTAATGTGAAATAGCTTACTTTAAAGTTCTCTAGTTATATTAAAGTTGTGTAGTTTGTAATAAAGTTGTATAGTTCCATATATTTAAATTATGTATCTCATTATGACAGAATCTGGAAGAAGAAAATCACAGCCTTTCTCTCAAGGTCCATGATCTACAGCGTCAGCTACAAGATGCTCGTTCTGGCCGGGAATCAGATTCACATGAAATTCTGAGCCTTCAAGAAACCTTGGGCAGCAAAATCACAGATATATATGAGCTACATGAGCAAATAATGGCTGCCATTCGCAAGGAGTCCAACAGCTAACAATAGTTGTGAATTTTGTAGAAACAACTAGGCATGAGGCTTTTACCTGGACATGAATACACAAATCTGAGCATTATGGGTTTTTTTTTGGGATTGGAATAAATGATGGCTGAGATTTTGGACTATACCAGTGTTTCTTTAAAAAGCAAAGTTTTATACTTTTAAAAAAAATTGTGTACCTGTGCATATTTGAAAGTAAGCACAGGATTCAGGCTTACTCTTGTCCACTTGAGAGGATGCTGATATTATGAGTAACAAATAAAACAAACAAGCAAGCAAGCTTTTTGTGCCTAAGTTAGGCCTGTACTTGACTTCTGTCAATACCTGACTCAGGATTGATAAGATTGAAATTAATCATGGGAAGCATTGTGCCAAAAAGTAGGGAGGTGCGCTTGACTTCAATCAATACCTAGCCCAGTTGGGGAGGGTTGTTCCAAAAAGTAATTAGGTCTCTGCATTTGGCTTTTATCTTATACCAGAGTAGATGGGTGGAAGTTATTGGGAAGTTGTGTTTATTGGTAATGGGACTGTTTACTGGACTTTGTCAAATACCAGGTTGGGGTTGCAGGGGAAGAGGAGTTTAGAAGATCTGTTCATTGATAATGGGACTGTGCACTGGACTTTGTCAAATATCTAATTGGGAGGTGGGAGGGAGAGAAGAGGAGTTGCAAAGTTGTTTAATGATAATGGGACTGTGCAATGTACAAGTGCCCAGTCCACTGAGGTTTGAAAAGCAGATATCAGTTGTTGTAAACAAATCAGTGTGCAGTTGAGAATCAGTTTGGTAAAACAAATCATTGCGAGATAGCAACCTAGAGAATAAGATAGTTTTGGGGCTTGTCTTAAGTTTATGCTTAATAGCTTGAAGCAAGTGGGAATTGAGGAAAAAGAAAAAAAAATTATTGTTTTAAGGTGTTATTTGAAAGATGTTCAGATGCACGCAAGTCAGCGTAATTCCATCATTTGATTAAATGATGTACTTAGAGCTTTGTTATTATAGTTTTTATTTCATTTTTGTTTGGTAAACAGAAATTTATACTTATTTTCACATTTGCATGACACTTAACAGTCATTGAGTTATTAAATTGTTCCGTCTTCAGAGAATTATGCAAGCAAAGTTATGAATGATGTATTTTTTAATTTGTATTGTGCCATTTCACTGTTTACTGACAAACTAATCTTGTCAAACATTCAAGGGCAATAAGTATTGTGTCCACACATGACAAATCCATCAAAAGGCAAAAAAAACTTGTTCAGATTAACTATTTTAATCACTTTTCCTGCAGAATAGGAATGATTGAATGGAGTGGTGTAGACACATCTATTTTTCAGTCAGTCCAGTATATGTGTAGCTGATGTGTTGAGTTTTGTGGACTTTTTATGTCTAAGTTTGAATGGATGAATACAGTTCATAACATTTGTGTCAGGGCATTAAACTGACATTTTCATGGACTTTTATGTCTGAGGTTGGGTGGGTGGGTTCAAGCTGTGACATTTATGTTAGAGCTAAACCAACATTTTTTTTTTTTGACTGTTCATTTTTAAGTTTGAATCAAAGTAAAGTGTGCAGTTTAAGAAAGCAATCATTTTTGTTTTAATGTTAGCAATTAAATATTGAGATCATTACAGTGGTTAAGTTGAAATATGTGATGGTAAATTTTTGTACAGAAGTAGAAGCCGATATTTTTTTTAATGTTGTCATTGTAATGTTGAACTTATTCATTTGGCTTTAAAGCAGTTGATTTTCTTGTAGTTGTTTTCTGAATGTGTGATAACAAGTGATTGTAATTTTGAGTATGGACATTGTAAAACTGAAATTTAAGTTTATGGTTTATATTAATCAGATTTGATAAAAGCATAAACAGAGTTTGGCATCTTATTTTTAGAAATATAAATTCATGTTTGACTTAGTACAATATTATTAGCGCAAGTTTTCTAAAACCAACATTAGTGAAACTTGTTTCGATGAAACAAACTTTGGTGACATCTTTGCTAAAATGGTCTTGGATGAGGTGTCAAATGTGACATTGGCAATCTGTTTTCATTTTTCCTGTGTCAGATTTTATATTGATGAATTAAATTATTGCTCTTTCATATATATGCTCACATTTTCAAAATAAGCTGTTATTTTTTTAATTTAGTTTGTCAAAGTGATTTTTTTTTTCAGAAAAATACTTTATAATTGGCAAATTTTAGTAACCCAGCAAGCAGTCTTTATCCATGTAAAAATGCAACACATACAAACTCTGCCATCAATTCATTATTTAATGCTTATACATCAGACATTTTCAATCTTAAACATTACTAATATTTGTTATAAACAAATTTGCAGTCACACAAGCATTTGCAATCACACACATATGTACAGTGGAATTTATAATCACGTTTACAATCCTACACTTGATAAACTTGAGCAGTCACTTTATAACAATTTGCAATTGCTGAAGAAAGAAAAACCTAAAGAAATTATTTTTTATTCTTCGAGCTTAAGAGACCTATGTGAAAGAAAGACATATTAATTTTTGTCCTATCTTCCAGTCAAGATTGCCTGAAATGTACAAAAGTACAAGTGGTCTGGAATTGAACATTTCAAATTTTCTTGATTGAAATGTGCATCAACATATCAGCTGACACATTTGGCAATGCAAAGGCCATAGTGGTAGGGTTTTCATTCATTTAAGTATAAAACAACTTTTTAAGTTTTTATTCATTTACAGTGTAAAGGTCTTAGTTGTAAGGCTTTTATTCATTTACAGTACAGAGGTCAAAGTGGTAGGGCATTTACTCATTTACAGTACAACGGTCAAGTTGTAAGGATTTTATTCTTTTACAGCGCAAAGGTCATAGTTGTGAGACTCATTCTTTTACATTAAAAACTTCATAGTTGTAAGGTTTTCAATCATTTACAGTGCAAAGGTCCTAGTTGTATGGTTTTCATTCATTTACAGTGCAAAGGTCAAAGTGATAATGCTTTTATTCTTTTACAGTACAAAGGTCATAGTTGTAAGACTCATTCTTTTATGTTGTATTAGTTATACTTTCATTCTTTTACAGTGCAAAGGACATAGATGTAAGGCTTTCATTTTTTTTTTACACTGATTGATCATAGTTGTAAGGCTTTCATCCTTTTACAGTGCATGGCTTGGTTAAACCATATAAGGATGTACAGTCACATTTGAACTGGTTTTAAGAGTCAAACATTATTCAGAATTTCTTTTAATTGTAAGATTTGGCACAGCTAGATATTTGTCAATTAATTTGGAGTGATCCATAAACTCACCATGTATATTTAATAAAAAGATATGTTAGTTTGCATTTCATTTTGTTACTATTTTTAATTGCAGTAAGCAGTTGTGATAGTTCACTTTTAGTGTAAATTTTGTGATATACTGTTATAGTTCACTTTTCATATAAATATGAAATATACTCTATTAATGTATGCTGGTTCACTTTTCATGTGAATTTTCAATGTTCTGTGTTGATTACATGTTCATAAATGTGAATTGAATTTTGATTGTTATTATGAATGTAACAGATATGTTCATCTGAGCAATAATGTTGTATTGCTCCTTGTCTTCTATCTTTAATGACTGCATGTAATCATATTATCCAAACAGATATTTAGTTATAGTTGAAACATACTAGAGCAGTCATTTTTAGTTAGTATGAAAATTATATTCCATAAATATTTCACTCTACCTCCCTCTGTGGCATTCAAGCCATGCAGTTTTTAGGATTATTTATATGTCCTGAACAGGTCCCCTATATAAATATCTAGAGCTTTAGATAATAAAGTAACAAACTTTGTGGACTGATTGCTTAGATCTATCAAACATCTTTACTAAACATCATACACCTAACAATTTTTAGATTTTATAGAGATCTTTCTTTACTAAACATCATGCACCTAACAATTTTTAGATATCAAACAGATCTTCTTTACTAAACATCATACACCTAACAATTTTTAGATATCAAACAGATCTTTCTTTATTAAATGTCACTTGCCTTTTTTTTTTTTTAGTTAATGTCATAATTTTATCAGTTCTTTACATATCTATCAAACAGGTTTTTCTTAATTCTTGATGTTTTTCAGATCTTAAGTAAATTTCACAAATTTACAGTCCTTTAGAACCAAACAGATCTTTTTATTATTATTAAATGTGATAAACCTGACAATTCTTTAGATCTAGCTACTACCAAACAGATCTCTGTCTTTAGATCTAGCTATCAAACAGGTCTTTAGATCTAACTAACAAACAGATCTCTGTTGGTGAAACATTAAGCCTAACAGTTCTTTAGATCTAGCTACCAAACAGATCTCTGTGGGTGAAAGATGCCTAAAAGTTCTTTAGATCTGACTCATCTAAAACTAATCCAGTCTTTCTTGACTGACTCATAAACAGTTGTTGAGTGATTTCAGCATGTTGATAATCATTCTTAGTCATTGATAATTGTCTATATCTATCAAACATATCTTTAGTGATTAAAAGTACTGATATTTTTCACACATATCTGTAATAACTTTTATATAATTGAAATTGTAATAAGTTGTATATAATTGAAATAACAAAATAGTATGGTTACAAAGCACATCTTAATTTGTACATAACATGCATCAGGTAAATGGATATAACATTTCTATGTTTATCTACAGGATATACATCAAACAGATGATTATATATTTAAAATATTAATAATTTGTATATAAAGTCATCAAGCAAATGTTTTTATATATATATTTTATCATTAACACTGAGCATATGATTATTTAAACATATCTTTTAATACTTTTTATATAATCATCAAATTTATATTTACATAAATTTGTGTGCATTACACTAAACATTTATGTGGATGGTATTTATTCGCTACCTACAGAATTAATGCTTATTTATATCATCTCTATTCACATATTTACTGATTGTCCAATGTAGACTAGAGATGTTTTGGACTGTTTATAGTTTCTGCATCATAATTTAATAAGCTGCACTTGGTATTGTGCCTTGCTTGCATGTGCAACCAGTAAGAGTGTAGAGAAACCATACTGAAGTGCTGTCAAATATTATTTGGGCTACACCAAATATTTACATGGGTCAAATTTTATTTTGCAACCAAATATGCCTCAGGCAGTATATGTGTAGTAAAATATTTAAACAGTATATTAATTAATTATTTTGTCTGTTGTGCACAACTTAATCAACATGCACTAAATTAATTGATGTCTTAAGTAAAACACTTAAAATTTGTAATGATATCTGTTGAAAAGACAGAAAAGATTAATTAGTAAAAGATGAACTATTTAATGATTGATTAATTGATGTATGCTAAAAGATGAACTATTTAATGATTGATTAATTGATGTATGCTAAAAGGTGAAAGAGTTGATATCTGTTGAAAAGTTAGACTGAAATATAATTAATTGATAAATGTTAAATAGTGGAAGATTAATTAATTAATATCTGTAGGAAATGATACACAGTGCAGGACTAATTAATTGGTTTGCTGTCAAAAACAACATAAAAGGATGAATGAGTTTGTGTGAATATATAATTGTTTTTTGTTTTAATTAATAATTCATAATTAATACACCTTATTATATGTTCAGATAATCATGTTTTCTATAAATATATATTCGATACATTATTATGTATACTCGTGAACAAATCCTACCTGTAAACTGCTTTTATAATTTTTTACTTTTTGTATAATTTGACCCAGTTCAAAAAGGCTTGCTTTTTATTCTTGTTATAATATAAGTAATCAGCTACACTACTCTTCCAAGTAAACATATTTTATTTAAGAAATGGTTTTGTGTGTAAAATGTATTTCAATAAGTTTTTAATTATTCAGTAACCATTTGTGGGGAGGGAGCTGTTTTCCACAGTATTTTCAAGAACAAATTTGTTCTAAGTTCTGGAAAAGCAGATATTTCACTTAGGTTTTTTATTTATTTTTTCATTTTCGGTGATACATTTTAGTTTTATTTGTTTATTTTTATTTGTTTATTTTTTTTGGGGGGGTGGGGAGGGGAGAATGTTGCATTTGACTTGTAAGATCATTATTGGTATCAGTGTACTGTGGACTAAAATGGCAAAATAATACAATACTCTTGAATCTTCACAACATGCTAAAACATCAAACGGCCAACCACACAGGTATAATTACACAACAGTTAACTCTGTTTCAAACAACCAAACATACTTTTGTTACACAACAAAATAATGAGCTAAGGTTGAAATAGCTGGC
Source organism: Sinotaia quadrata (assembly GCA_028829895.1). Classification (NCBI taxonomy): domain Eukaryota; kingdom Metazoa; phylum Mollusca; class Gastropoda; order Architaenioglossa; family Viviparidae; genus Sinotaia; species Sinotaia quadrata. Next base: position 43,072,232 of record CM054177.1, on the reverse strand, counting down.
TTACAAACATAATTACTCAACATAATAGTGAACTGGAAAAAAGTTAATAAGAGCAGCATTGAGCTGACTGGTTTAAAGTATTAAACTAACATTTACATGTGTTGGCTGGCTGATACATTAGACTAATAGACGATATGTATAAGTCAGCATGGCCGAATTTCAAAAAGTGTCTCATTAGTTTTCTGTAAAGTTTGCCCTTACAGTACTACTTACTATCAGGGACATCAGATGGCCAGTGCGTTTAAAATGTCTTATACTTACCAGCAGAAAAGTTAGTGATTGCATAAATTTAAGAAAAGGTTCAAAAGTGTGTAATTTAGATGTGTCATTGATGAACAATATTTCAGATATCACCATAAAAGTTATAGTATAGATTATTTCCCTTGTTCCTGGCAAGCATGTTTCTGAACATCAACTCTTGGTTGTGTGGTCTAAGGTATGCGTTTGTATATATTTGGCTGGTTACTAGATCAGGCCTATCCAAATTTAAGTTGGATAAGACACATGTCCGGCCAGTTTGGTTGGTGTTGACCTTTGCTCTCAGTGTTGTTCAAGTTAGTTGCACATGTACTTGTATTGCAGGCATTACAGAGATGGGGCTCAGCTATTCATGCATTTTATTGTGGGACAATTTTGCATCATTGTCATAACAACTCTGTATTTAGTGTAAATAACTTTCATTGTATTTCTTTAAACTATTTGTGGTCATGTTTACCTTCAGATATACAGATAGTCATTATATGATTTGTAGAAGTTTGAATTATTTTTTGTTTCTTTTTGTTAAAAAAACTAATCCAGATTACAAATTAAAAGTTTACTGATGTATTGATATGCTGTGATGCCAGATATTAAGTAGACAATTTTTTGGACGGTATCACTATTAAATGCAGATGTATATGTACTAATCCAAATGTATTATCTAAATATGGTTAACAGTGTTGTGATCAAGTCTTTAGCTATTACCTTTGTACGTGACAATGTTACAATTTGTTTTGCATTTAATACCTCTTCCTTATGTGGACATATGCAATATTCAGACACATTCACACATGTACAAATTCATCCAGTTTGTTTCTTTCCCTACTACATCTCATTCAAGCCTCCCCAAACATAGATGTATATGCTATCCGATAAGCTGTATTAAATAGAGCATTTGAGTTGAGCATTCTGTGACAAGCTGGAGCCTGAGACCAGCTGACCCATTTGTACAATCTTCTGCACCTGCAAGGACATTCGTAGTTGGCCTGTGTAATGTGCCTGTAATAGAACATAATTAATAGTCTGTCTGTGTAATTATGTGAATGAATTTCTCTATCTTCATGAGCAAGAAACAGAAGATTCATTTTTATTGTAAAAACAAAAGAACAAGGAAGATAAAAACACATCAGTTGTGTGTTAAAAGAAATAGTCTTGTTTGTAGGAAATTTGAAATGCCCTTTTTCTTTTAAGACAGAATTTACTGACAGTATTCATTCTTAGAAAAAAAGACATTTTAAAAATTAAAATCTCTCAGGTCATTCCTGACAAATATTAACACTAACACTGTTGGAATTTATAACAGTTAGCCAACCTTCTTTATAACTACATGAGAAGTTGTTTCCCTTCAGAAGTTCATTTCTCTTGTTAGTAAGTCTCTTTTATTCATGACAACAACAAAAAGCAGCTTTTCAGACTGAAAAATACAAATTGGGCCATAAAAATTTCTTTCATGTTTAAAATGCGAGCATTTAAGCAGTCATTTATAACTAAGACTAAAACTATATACAAGCTGGACCATAAAAAATTCTTTCATGTTTAAAATATGAGCATTTAAACAGTCATCTATAACTAAGAAAATTTTGATCAGGTTTCAGAAACTGGCTGTAGTTGTGTTTAATTTTGACAAAACGGGTCTTTGTTGTTTTCTTTTTTCCAATTAATTTTAAAATTATAGAGAATATAGCTTTGTGTATTCTATTTATCATATATATACTGCCATATTCCTAAAGAAATGTGTGTATTCCACTGAGCCAAGTTGAAGTGTTATGTATTTTCAGTTTAATCTATTTTTAATTTTATTAAATATTTTTGTGTTTGTCAGTCCTTTTGCATCTAACTATTACAGGTTAATTATTTTGTATTATTATTATACATTTGTGTTTTTAATATATATATATAAATACTTATCTGTAGTTTGTTGGTTTGTTACTCTAGATATCTTTTTAAATACTTCATAATTTTAAACTGAAAAAAATTAATGAAATCTGTTAATGTCTATAAAGCAGAGTGGTGTATTTTCAAGGCATTTTTGTTTTTAACCCACTATAAAAAGTGTATTGTAATTTTTTTTGTTTGTTTTTTAAAAACCAGACTGAATGAAAGAAAAACCCTAGCATTTAATTAGCTTGGGGATTACTAGAATGCTAGGTAAATTGTGCAGCCAACCATACAATTACAATTGGCAGTCAAAGTTCTTAGAGTATCAATTGAGATGTTCATTCTTGTTTTGATGAGTTTCCCCTACTTATTCACTTATTACATCCACAATCATATAGTCACTCAACAGTCTTCTCAGTAGTCTTCACAACCTTCTCAGTAATGCTTATAATCTCAGTAGCATTCATAATTTCAATCTTCCCAGTAATACACTCTTTTCAGTAGCACCCACAATCCTCTCAGTAATGCTTGAAATCTTCTCAGTAACACTTCCAAACTTCTCAGTAATGCTTGAAATCTTCTCAGTAACACTTCCAAACTTCTCAGTAATGCTTGAAATCTTCTCAGTAACACTTCCAAACTTCTCAGTAATGCTTGAAATCTTCTCAGTAACACTTCCAAACTTCTCAGTAATGCTTGAAATCTTCTCAGTAACACTTCCAAACTTCTCAGTAATGCTTGAAATCTTCTCAGTAACACTTCCAAACTTCTCAGTAATGCTCGCAATCTCTGTAACTCTCAATCTTGGAAGCACATGTGGTTTTATTTGTGTATGTGCTCATTACTTCTTTTTGTTTGACATCATAGTATGAAAAGCAATGCATTGGGGCCCTGGCAAAGCAACATATTAGGGCCCTGGCAAAAAGCAAAATGTTGAGGCCCTGGCAAAAAGCAATGTTGGGGCCATAGCAAAAAGCAACATGTTGAGGCCCTGGCAAAAAGCAACATGTTGGGACCCTGCCAAAAAGCAATATTTGGGGGCCCTGGCAAAAGCAGCATTGGTGATTTTATGTTTCATATTTAGGAGATAAAATCATAGCTTAATAATTATCAGTAGCTATATAGTATTCAGACAGTAAGTAAATACATGCACAAAAAGTTTTGTTTTAAAATAAAAACACGTTTTTCCTGGTAAAATTTCAGTTAAATACTTTTTAAAATTTCACTGAATAAAAGGCAATGAATTTTTTTTTTTTTTTTAGCGTTTTATGTTAAAAGTGCAAAGAAAAAATTTTTCTTTTGCCATCTAGAAGAAAGTGCCTTAAGGATTGTGTTGATGTTTTTCAATTTTGCTTGGTGTTTATCAAAAGAATTCACATTTCAAAATTGACACAATTTTAGTTGTCATTTAAAGTTATTGTTTAGTGTTTTCAAGTAGCACCAGAACCCCATTGAGTGGCAGCTGCATAATTTCTGTATAAGAGGGGCTTAGAGGTGGTAGTCTGGTGAAAGTGGATTTGTCTTAAAGCTGTGTTCTTAAAGATGTACAAGTTTGTACTTCCATTAAAGATGAGTAGGGAAAAGCCAACCTTGATGCCACCATAGTCTCCATTAGTTACTTCTCAAAATGTTTATTCTTTTTTGTTAAAATATCATTTTAAAAGTCATATGTATTGTTCTAAGATGTGATTAGTTGGTAAAAATTGTTTTCAACATTTTTACCATCTGGTCATCATTATTAACCCTATATAATGCTCTTTATTTTTTGTGTTATTCTACATTCTTGTTTGAATCTGCTTTGTAGCATTCTTGTTGTCGAGGCAAGCACTGTGTTTTTCTATTTCATTTTATTGAATTGTAAAAACTGTATCACAGAAACAGCAATTGCAAAAATAAGGATGCTTTTGATCCTCACAAAAAAAAAATAGTCAACTGCTTTTTTTCCACTTTTTTTGTGAGCACATCATTGTTATCCAGAACACAAAACCAGAACTATTTTTGTCTTTAAAATAGTAATATTGTTTGTTTTACCAATTGCAGATGGTATACTTTAGGATGGCTTGCTGAAAGATCAAAGTTCATATGATTATATTTCATATATATATTTGTACAATAAGCTCATTTGTTTGTACACCACCTGAATTCTCTCAAAACGACAACGATAATAACAGACTAGCTATGGTTGGGACAATATATTATGATTATCTGACATAATGGTAGTTCACCCAGCCATGAATCTCCTAGTCACCACTAGCATCATTCCCAAAACACATAATAATCAAGAGTTTGCTCTGTATTTAATTCTAATGAAAGATTGTATTCTTGTAGCTCAAAGTATGCACATTTGCTTGTACTACTATTATTTTAATATATATATATATATATACATGTGCCTTATTCATGCTGCATCCTGTATGGTTATTTGGGTTTGCAAAGAATATTCTATTTGAAAAAATTTTTAAATGGTATTAGTAAGTAATTCATTGTTTGAGTCTAACAATAAAATGCACTTAACAAAAAAGTGATTATGTTTTGAATAATGTTAATTAGGAACGGTGCACTGGTTGTTGTAGTCTGTCAAGATGAATGCTGTTCTTAGTGACAGCCAGTATAGTTAGTATTTTGCTCTTGTGGAATTTGAGAGATTCTGCTTAAGACTTAGATATTCTACATTAGACAGAGATTATGCCATTAGACAAACAGATTCTGCACAAAGCTCACTTGATATGCATATCTGTATTAGACAGAGTGTGCCATTAGACAAACAGATTCTGCACAAAGGTCACAAATATTATAAGATGGACACAGTACTGGACTGAGTGCTCAGAGCTTATCTTTGCAAAAACAGGAAAAAAACTTTCTTCTTTTTCCTGTGGAGACTAAGACTGAGAACATTTGATATTATAACAACATAATGGCACACACATGGAAAATGTCGATTAATACTATTAGAGATTGTCTGGAAATATAACAGCTGTAGTATTTATAATGGTCACAGTTGTGAAATTGTTATTTCATTTTTTATATATATATATTCACTATAATTATTCAAAATATATTTATAAAATAAAATAAAATGTATCCATTTAATAAATATTACATAAACTCTCATCCTTTATGAGTTTTATATATTATTAGTTTTTAAGTGAGAATTTTTTTCTATTTTTGAAAGACTATTTTCTTAATGGCAATTGGGTGTGAATTTATCATTTGTAATAGATAATAACTGTGTAACTAGCAGAGAGCTTAGACTGTGACAATCTTTGTGGCTTCTCATCTTGAATTCTTTGTGAATGCAGGTCTTGAGATACTTGTCAACTTTTGTTTAGATATTTTCACTTCTTGTCTATTTTTTTATTCCCTGCTCTTAATATATTTTTGATTTCTGTCTGTCATTTTGAAGTTTGTAACTCTGTGCATTAGTTCTTAGCACTTTTTTTACTTTGTAATTACTTCTGTTCTTTAGATCATTATAATTTCTATATTTTAGATTAGTGATTCTCCTAGTGGTGGCCCATAAACTAGTGTCAGTCTGTGAACCATTAGTCACCAGACCACAGCTAGCTTCCAGGAAAGAAATGTTTCCAGAAGCATAAATTTTACATCCATAGTGACACAGTTTCAGGCAATATGTGGCCATCAGCTCCATGGCGTTAAGCATATACATACCTGCTTCCAGCTTTACCAGATTGGTGGTTTTGTCAAATCCCCATTGGGATCAAAATACAACTTGCTGTGAAAACTAATCTGCCATTTCTCTCCACATAACAGAGGTATCATATACGAAAAAGTACAGGAACAGAATAAATAGTTATTATCCATTGCATGTGGCACTGATCAAGATTGAGCCACAGCTCGGTAAGCTGACACACAAGAGCAGGTTCACCTTTCACATTAGCACAGGTTATTGGATTCAGTAACATTGTGGTTTTTGCTTCTATTTCTTGACTGACTGTAATATTTTGTTAAAATATTTTCAGTACCAGGTATACATTTATTTTTCAATCTTTTTAATACCTTCAAGTTGGCAATCCGATATTGGTCCCTGGCACATGGAATAAATTGCTGGTCCAACATAGATAATTTGAGAAGCACTGTTAAATGTTATAACTTTTGTAGTTTAGATCATTACAATCCTGTTATTTTTCTTTTTCCCTGACTTCTATTAATATGCAAGTTTTTGCATTTTAATTTTTATATTTTTTCTTTACATCTGTTATTTAGATATTTTGTTACTTATACATTGGATCTTAACAATTTGATTTTTCAAAATGTAACTGTTCTTTAGCTCTTTTTTACTTCTAAACACATGTATTTTTTCTTTCTTTTAAGACTGCATATACATTAAAGGTTTTTTTTCTCTCTCTCTTCTTTACAGCACATGGAAAACAGACTTTTGTTAGAAGTTACTTACTTCAAACTAGTAATGCTGGAATTTGTCAAACCCTAATTTTGAAAATTAAAATAAATGTGTGCGCACGCGCGCACACACTTTTAATAAATATAATATTCTCTCCTGACATCATCACTAAATGTTTTTCCTTCACTCAGTGTTGTTTTCTTACAGAATAAAGAATAAATTGATTTCTTTCCTCATGCATGTAGTGCTAAACTACATTGATATATGAAAGAAAGAAAATGCAGTATTAGTCTGGCTTAAAACAAAGAAACCAAAGTACCCTCTTGGTCTTAGATGTCTGTGATTACAGAAAAATACATATAGTGTACTCTGTCATGAGTCCACTGACATGGAAAGAAAAGTCTAATGAAAATGTATATTACTTATTAGTTTGCTGTTAACTGATTGTACAATGTATCTACAAACTTATCTGTTATTCCTCTGTTAAAATCCCACACAAGAAACTTTATTTTTCATATTGTATTTATTTTTTCTTAGCATGAAATGATTCAGCACTGACTGTACAACACATACACTCCCACAGCAGATAACCAAGTCAGAGCTGAAAGTAAAATGTACAATATTCAAAATAGTGAGCAGTTTTAGCCACTTGGCCCATGAGCATTCTTACAATCACATTTTTAAAAAAAACATATTCACCAGTCATGCATCCAAATAAATCAGGTTCACCACTCATGCATCCAAATAAATCAAATTCACCAGAAAATACATCAAAACAAATCCAATTCACCTAGTGAACATCAAAACAAATTGAGTTCAACAGGCACAAAAAACAAATCGAGTTCAGGCACAACAAACAAATCGAGTTATCAGGCACACCAAATAAATCAAGTTTGCCTGGCATTCACTAAAACAAATCGAGCATACCAGGCACAATTTATATTTCTAATTAGCTTGAAATAAATTTCACTTAGACATTTCATGAATTCTGCTAGCATCTGTAAATCAGTTATAATTAATTACAACTGACTCAACAAGCAAAATATCATCTGTTAAGCTGCTCATTAAAAGAATCATGCTTCCAGTATGTTGGATTCCAACACAATATACAATAAACAATACTACCCAAAAAAATATAAATGTTGATATAGCAAATTCTCTGTTTGCTGTGAATCTGAATTTTCTCAACCTAATATTTGATGTGCACTCCAATCTCAAAATTACACAACTGAGGTCAACCAGTGAGTGAAATGTCAATTCCTACATTTTTAATCTCTTAGTTTTTAGTCATGGTATACAAACATCCAACTAAGTACCCTCATACTTCAACATTATAGTATGGTACAAACCTATACATAAACAGTCATTTTAATGGAAGAATCCTGTTCTATTCCATGATTTTTGTTTAAATATGGTACTCAGGAACACATATCAGTTAAACAGATAATTCACTGCATATTCTCATGTTTACAGGGCTTTTTAAAAAAACAAACATGAGCAGTGATAGAGTAAATATTACCTTATTCTTAAAACATTCTAAATGGTGTCATATTAATGTACGACACATTAATGATGTGTCACATTTTGGAAATCTGGAAGCTAGCAAACAAAATGAACAAGTTGTGTACAAACAATATAAGATGAACAGTATACAATTTGAACTTGATTATTTTCTAATACATATTACAGTAATTATGGCAGTGTATTATATCCCTGCAAATGGTACTGATCTATATGGTGCAAAATGTGCTCATACTTGTATATTTTTTGCTGAAGAATAACGAGAAATATTTAGCTGTTTTAGCAGAATATGTGCTGATGTGACAAAATGAAAGACACAATTTGGAGGTGGTGGGGGGAACATAAGTATGCCAGTGTTCTGCTAAGTGCCTTATAGGAGGTAAAATAAAAACAAGCTTTGCTTCCATAGCTACAAGTGCAGGAGATACTGGACAATATCTAACTAATGCTTGACACATTTCCAGTTGCTGTGATTGTCTTGTTCTAGCACCAGTCAAGATCTCAAAGTAATCTGATGAAGTATTTTGATTTCATGGAGTACTATACAAAGTGCTGAATGACTTGTTAACACAAGTTTGCTTCTTTTAGTGGAGTTGCTAAGAGAATTCAAAGAATATTTTCTCTGTAGTACAGCACCAAGTTGAGAATACATATGAATGATAAATCATCTTCATCTAAGCCATATAACTGAATAAATTTATTCAACCCATTAGCTTTGACTTTAGTTGCAATAAATATGACCACTGAAATCGGAATTTTGGAGTTTACAAATAGTAGCAATACCTGTTTCAAATTATTTTCCTTCAATTTAACAAAGCACACTAAAACATTAAATAATGAAATGTGTCATTCTGAAGCTAGTAATCAATACAAACAAACCATTGCAGCTGAGATTAAAAGGTCAAAATTAAGCTTTTATCTGATAACTCAATTTTACATGTTAATTGAAACTGAAAGCAAGCTATTAATCTGTATTTATCTGCATTTCAAAGCAAAATCTCTGTAGACACAACCCAAAATGGTCACATATCCTTCTAAAAATATTCAAACTTTCCATACAACAATTATGATTAGCTGGCAACAATCTACAAATTAAACTTAGATCTATCCAGTGAACCCACTACTGATTTCACATTGATTGTTAGAATTATTTTTAGCTTTATATTTTATATATTTATATTTTAGAGGGGAAAAGAAAACACTCCACCAGAGCAATTTCAATGTTAAAATCTTCTCTACAAGTATCATGGACAAAGTGAACTTTGACCGATATGATTTCCAGATTTTGTGACCATAGATCTGCTATTGAATTAATGTCTCACAGACTGACAGTCACATCATTTAAAGTTCTTTAAAAAACACTCACCCTGTTCATTCACACACCCCCCCCCCCCCCCCCCCCCCGTCCTTTCCATTTGTTTTACAGCAGTTCTCTCTTCCTTTATTTTAGCTTAGTATTGTTCAGCACTTATCTGTTCCTAGAACTTTGCATTGTACAGCACTTATCTCTGTTCCTACAAGTGTTCATTGTACAGCACTTATCTCTCTTCCTACAAGTGTTCATTGTACAGCACTTATCTCTGTTCCGACAAGTGTTCATTGTACAGCACTTATCTGTTCCTACAAGTGTTCATTGTACATCATTTATATATCTACCCCTATGTTAACTTAGCACTGTACAGTATTTACCAATTTGTTCCTATATGCTAACTCAGAACTGTTTACCGCTTTTCTAACATGTCAATTTAAACAGCACCTAGTTGTCTGTTCATACACATTTACTTAGCACTGTACTAATCTGTTCCTACTTGTTACCTTAGTAATGTATAGTGCTTACTGGTTTGTTTCTACTTGTTAACCTTATATTTATAGTGCTTGCTTGTTTCTACTTGTTAACTTTACATTATAATGCTTACCTGTTTATTTCTATTTGTTAACTTAGCACAGTATAGTACTTGTTCATTTCTACTTGTTCACTTAGCACAGTATAGTACTTACTTGTTCATTTCTACTTGTTAACTTACACAGTATAATACTTACCTGTTCATTTCTACTTGTTAACTTACCACAGTATAATACTTACCTGTTCATTTCTACTTGTTAACTTACCACAGTATAGTACTTACCTGTTCATTTCTACTTGTTAACTTACCACAGTATAGTACTTACCTGTTTGTTTCTACTTGTTAGCTCGGTATAGTACTTACCTGTTTCTATGTAAAATGTTTTAAGTGTAAACTTAGCATTAATATTTACCTGACTGTTCCTAAATGTACACTTAACTATATATGCTTGCCTAGCTAACTTAGTTGTATATGCTTGCCTGTATGCTCCTAAATGTACACTTACAATACAGCACTTACCTGACTGATCCTACATGTTAACTTACTTCACAACAGTTTTTTTTTTCTCCCTTCATGTTCCATTTTCAAGTGATAACATTTTATAGGGCAAATAGATTAAACAGTCCACTCTACAAGAGAGGATGCATTTTCCTGCCACACAATCAAACAAAAAAAAAAAAACTTCAATCTATACCTGAACTTTCAGTAACAAAAAGTAAACAAACAAAATCCCTCACAAAAGACAAAGAGCGTGATTTGATTTATGATCAGTTGACATTTTTCTCTGACTTAGAGGATATCTGGTGCATCACATGATGATGACTGCCCTCTGAGTTTGTTTAATTTAGAATTTTCTTCAATTTGAAAACATATTTTGCAAAAACATGAGGTATACATCCATAAAAGGAAAGGTGAAAAAGAAAATGGGTTCCTTTGAACAATGCACTCAGCAATCTTCATACAAAAATACTGAAGAGTGCTATCACATGATTATCCCTGAATGTGAAGCTCTCAAAAGAGAAGTCATTCCATTCCATACAATGCTGTCTTCTCTAGGCAGCAATCACAAGATATGTGATAGTAAACATTTTCAAAAATCGAAGTTTTTACCCATAAAAATCGTTAATCTTTCCATTTACATCAAACTTGCAATTTAAAGTGTAATGACGTAAAATTTTCTGCTGCTTGAAGTCCTAGTATTTTGAGACAAAGTTCCTTATTTTACAAAATAAATAGTCATACAAATCAGGCTTTGCTTTCAAACAAACACCACCATTCCAAATGTAAATTCTAAAAGCTACATATAAAACTTCCCCAAAATGTCTAATGCACTAAAAATTTACAACTATGTGTGACCTGCTCTGGATAATGAGTTCTTTGTTACAATATGAAATTTTTTAGGTACTGGCAGGTTTTTTGTTTTGTTTTTTTTGTTGTTTTGTTGTTTTTTTTGAAAATGTCAACCGATCTCTTTCATTTGATAACAGAATCATAATTCTAACTTTATAACTGAATAAGTTGCAAGCATTCAAAATCAGTTTATATGTCGGGAGCCATTTTGTGAAAGTGAAGTTTATAAGTTTAGTCACAAATTCTGGTAGTCCTTGTTTATGACTGAAATTGCCTTAAGGCTTGTTAATAATTCTGATGCATAGTTCATCACAGCAAAGATGTAATGATGACAAACATGAAGGGTTCTCTTTGGTTATTAAAATATATAGTATGATCATAATTATGTAATTCTGTATCAAAATGGCTAGGGTTAAGGTTATGCAACAAATTTTTCACTAATTTAATATAAAAATGTTGTGAAGATACTGTAGGTCAGCACAGATTTAATGGTGAAATTAGATCTGTTGAAATGTCAGAATGACAGTGACAGATTTTTAGTGAAATGAGTTCTGCTGAAATTGTCCAATTGACACAGATAGACACTCAGTGAAGTGAGTTCTGTTGAAATTGTCCAAATGACACAGATTCACTGCTGAAATTGTCCAAATGACACTCACTGAAGTGAGATCTGTTGAAATTGTCCAAATGACACAAGACAGATTCACTGATGAAATTGTCTAAATGACACAGACTCTCAATGAAATGAGATCTGTTCAAATTGTCCGAATAACACAGGCTCTGTTTTATGAAGTGGGATCTGTTAAAATTGTCCAAATGGCACAGATTCTCAATGAACAATAAGATCTGTTGACATTGTCCGAATGACACAGACTCTCAATGAAGTGAGATCAATTTCGAAAGACTTCCAAAGGAGTGAGATCTGTAAAAATTGTCCATATGACACAGACTCTCAATGCCCTTTTTAGCCTTTATCTTTAGGTCTCATTTCATATCTCATTTCACCAAAGCAGGTAACATATAAACACAAACGTTGAAATCCTGCCATGCAGAATGTGTGTGTGTGATTATCAGAATAGGGTGAAAATCATGCTTATTCATGCTTTTAGCATAGGATGAATGAATATTAATTGTATGAAGTCTCTTACTAAGTGCACTACATATGTTGGCAAACATCTAACTGAAGAGACATATATGGATGGCCTGTCCAGGTATCATATGGACATGCAGTCTGTTAAACCAAAATTCAACATTCAGACTAGTGAGGACCAAATTAGCAAGGTCTCACTCTTGTGAGTGTATATGAGTGTTCTCTCTGTTATTGTAAATGTGTCAAAATAATAAGCAACCATCCTACAGGGAATTCTTGGATTGGCAAAAGTAAAATATACCATTGCTGTGATGAAATAAGTGTCAATACCACTGCATAAAACTTTAACCCTATAGCATCTGGTTATACATCAGACGGACTATCAATGATTATCTTTCAATTGCATTAAATCCCTCACCCAATCTTGCTTGGGTTTTAATTTTGATCAAAGGTAAGTGGTAAGGTGGTGGTAATGTGGGGGTGGGGAGAATAGGGGAACAGTAAAATCAGGACAGGGTTTGTGCTACAATTAATAAAATCACAAAGCTGGTCAGTTTAACTATCAGTTACTAATTGGATTTACATGACTAAATGAATCAATCATTTGAAATTATACAAGAGTTTGTTCGTTAATAAAAAAAAGTTGTCTCAAAGCAGACAAGAAAATAACTTTAAAAAAAACAGTCATTAGAATGTTATTTTTAAACAGCTATCTAATGTTTAGGATATACTTTTATTTACAAAGATGCTATGATATCAAACTGAGTGATTACCATGTTTTTCACTGACAATGATTATTTGTCTAATATTTATTACACCACCACCACAGCTGCTTTTGCCACAATATATGTGTAATTTCTTTAACGACATTTTTAAGAACAGTAAAAGTAAGTATTCTTTGTACTCAGTGCAATATAATAATAAGCAATGCACTGCATTAACATATGCAAATAAATAAATGTATCTATGTTTAGCTGGGTTCAGTTATAATTTAGAGAGTAAAGTGTACAACACATCTACCACAGAATTCAAACAATTCTTAAGATCTGTAAATATGTGACACATAAGTGTAGTATTAGAGAGCACCTGAAAACAGTTTTAATCTTAAGGTTCAAAATAAAAGTAAATTCTGTGGAGTTTGAATTGAAATAATTCAGTTTTGTATTGATATTTTCTCAAAAACTCTTGTAGTTACCAGTGTCATGGTTAATTACCCTTAACAGAATCACTTCTATGATTTTTCCCAAAGTGAAGTTGAGGCTGAATGGCTAAATAATACTAAAACAAATGAATTAAAAAAAAAAAAAAAAAAAGGTCTTCCTGACAAAAAGACATGAAAAGCATTCTTCTTTTCTAAAGTCAACTAAAATTAATATTAATAATTTCTGAGAGATATATTATTTTGAATTATCAAGTATATCCTAAACAATTTTCATGAAAATTTACTCACAAATTTTTAAACAGTTATTAAATATACACACTTTCCTACCATTTCTCAAACAAGACTATGATGATAAAAAAATAGCATATTTTAACATTTGGATTTCACAGTAAACTGTCTATCCGCCAAGACATGAAAGCTAATGCTGCTTAAATGGGAAGTCAAACTTTCAATGTCTTAAAGGAAAAGTTGGTTCAACATCTGTCCTGTATCATGAATCCAGTTCAAAATCCAAGGATAGATCTATGAAGATAATTCTTATAGAATTTTCTGTTAAAACTATTGATGATGTACATCAAATAATTTTCAATGAATCATATCAATTACATTATGTACCAATTTAGTTTTCAAAATAAACAATTTAAAGAATTTGTTCTGATAATACCTAAAATAATCTCATCAACAGAATTATTCAATGATTATTATTAAGTAGAACACATAAATTAACAATACTATTATTAATGAATGGTTGAACAGGTGAAACTGAAAAAACTTTCGATCATAACAATCTAATAACCAGAAAGATGAGAAGAAAAAAAACAGCAAAAAAAAATTTTGTTTTCTTGTACATCATGAACACACTTGGGCAAAACAAGATTGATGCATGGACATGGAAATGCTAAAGAATGCATACAAAACTTGAGACAATACATAATTTAGTAAGATACATTTGTTTCCACCATTATGTAATGTGTTCAAATCTCTCAAATTCAAAATGAGAATATAAAATGTAAATTTAAACAAACATTCACGAAATAAATGAATAAATAAAAGTACATGTAAACAAATTAAAAGTATAGTCTTTGGAGGGCAGTTTCAGCTAAATTTATTCTCGGAGGTAATCAATTTTTCTTGGAGAGCAGAATTTTGTTTTCTGTCAATGAAAGATAAATCTACTAATTAGTGATATACAAGCAAAAAGCCTGAAGACTTTAAATTGTCTAAATTCACTTTAAAATTTACATATAACTAGTTTTACTTGGTTGCTGTGTTGTCAAGGTCAAAATAATGGTGCAACATGTTTAACAATGCATTGAAAAACCCATCAACTTATTCATCTGTACAATTACACAGCCAATATGCACACATTTCCTTCATAGCAATTTTTTACACCTTTAAATGAATACATTTCCTTTATAGCAAAGATTGCAATTCTCTCACGCCTTTACAAACATTTTTTTCACAGCAATTCTCTCAAACCTTTACATGCACACATTTTCTTCACAGCAAAGACTGCAATTTTCTCACACCTTTACAGGCACACATTTCCTTCACAGCAAAGACTGCAATTCTCTCACACCTTTACAGGCACACATTTCCTTCATCCTTCACAGTAAACATTGCAATTCTCTTACATCTCTACATGCACAAAGATCACAGCAAAGACTGCAATTCCCTCACATCTTCAAATGCATACATTTCTTTCGCTTCAATTCTAACAGTTTTTATATTCATAATCTAACTTTTCGTGCAATTACTTCTTAACTAAAACTGCAATTCTCTCATACCTGTATATTCAATACAAAAGTGTTAAAATGTCCAGATACTGGCATACTTTTAAGTAGCAGACCAAACAAAAAATTTTGAGAAAGAACTCAAACAATTGTTCAAGTTTATACGCTCATCCAATCAAACAGATCACAATACCAAAATCTTGGAAACAGAATCTTTACAGCAAGATCAATTAAACCCCCACCCAAACTAGAAATTGTTTTAGTGTTAACTGAAAGAAATTGGGTTGTTTTAGTTTGGTTTGTTTCTGAAGCAAAATAAGTTTTTCTTGAATACTTACCCTTGGCACATACAAAATAAAACCATACATACATATACCATCTTGATGATGTAATCAGAGGTATATATGATCTATTGTACATGCATCTAGCAATATGGGGATAAATATTAAATGTAAATGCATATAACAAGAAAGGATTAAAAAATGTATCTTCTCTAACTACAAAGAGCTTCCACATTTTGTGTTTATATTTATTTATCTATTTATGTATAACATTCACAGTTGACTAAACAACCTTAAACTTTTCTTCCACATTTATTCTTAGTCTTAAAATCTACAAATGGCAGGCTGCCAGTTATTTAAGAGACAATATTTAACACACGTTGTCTTAAAGATACAGTTCCAAAACATTATATGAAATAATAACTGTACATGTCACTTTGTTTCATTTTTAAAATAGTAATATATGCTATCAAATATCTATTTACACTAAATGTCTTATAATCACAACCTATTTTACAAAGATCAAATCTGATAGAGATGTATGTTTTGAGAGGACTCATCAATATACACTAATCAAGCACAAGTTAACTGCTATTATTTTTTTAAACATCCACATACACATACCACTTGCTGTAATGCCCTTTTGCAGTATGAAAATGCACCCATTCTACCTTGACACTTCTACTGCAAGATCACTATTAAACGTTGCACTTCTTTGACTATGATACTTCAATGCACCAAGAGCTGAAAAACAAAATATTTAAATCTCGCCAAGATTAAACACATTTATTTCAGCTTCCTTCTGCAGTATAACTGAAGCCATGTCTGGGTTGATTTTTCATTTCTGAACATGGCAGTGACTTATACCATGGGAGCTTGCTGTCTAAAATTGATTAGCAAGAGCTGTGTGTATGTCTATCTACAGTAAACTTCACTTAGAAAATGTAAATACCTTAAAATGATAGATATTTTTTCAGATGTCTGGATTGATTTTTGCCTTTTTGAATGTGGCAAACCCTTCTGCCATGACTGCAGTCTAAAAGTGAGCAGCAAAAGATGAGAATACTTCTGTCTGCAGTAAACTTTACTTAGAAAATTTAAATATTTTAAAGCATGAGATTATTTTTGTAGATGTATGGGATGAATTTTTTTATTTCTGAAAGTGACGATGCCTTCTGCCAAAAGTGTTTGCTGTCTAAACTTGAGTAGCAAGAGTTGTGCAATTACGATTTGTGCAATATTTGAAGTTAACATTCAAACTTGTTTGTCTTTTTCCTTGGGCTCAGAATAATTCTGGTAAGGATAAGAGAAATGATGGCAAGGAGAGTTCCTTCTCTACCACTCTACTGACTACAGTTTTTGTAATCAATTCTTTCAAAATATTTTTTTCCTGCCATCTGTTCAAACAAAAGAAAAACAGAGAGGTATCAAAACCTCATGGGGTTTATTTTTTCATATTATTATTTCAACTACAAGCAAGTATTGTGTACTTTTATTTATATCTCTGAATTTGTACAATATGCCATCTACCTTAACTCACAACTAAACCTACCCAAGGACATCAAGAACGTGACCAAATTCACAATCTGATACATTTCCTGACTCATGCAGGGGGAGTGTGAAATACTGGTCACATTTTAGACCCACATCAATCCAAACACAAGTCAAATAAAAGCTTCATTTGAAACTACTTTCATGCTTCCTAGCTAATAGCATATTACAATGAATACGTAAGCAAATGTCCTGAAATTTTCACATTCTTGGGAATGAGAAAATGAACACTAAAGCAAATGCCTTGCAATTTTTTGCTTTTCTGGAAATAAAAAAAATAAACATTAAAGGCATGTTCTACAGCCAAATATTTGCAATGTATAAGATAGTCAATATTAAATGCATAGCCACAGCAGAAATAAAAAAACTGCACACCTCAATTTATGCAATTTCACTGAATTGAGATTATTATTTCTTACAGACAGGAGAAAGAAATATTACTGATAATATAAAACCTAACCCAGCAAGAACATAAGTAAAATTATCCCTGGTAATTAACAAATGACTAAAAAAAAATAGCTTTCTATCTGTGCAGGCAACTTTTTAACATCGTAAGACTGCATCATAATAAACCAATGACAACAAAAATAGAAACAGTCATTCCAATTGCTGTTTTAAAAAATTACCCTTTTATGCTAAGCATAAAAGATTTGATCTGAAGTTGAAATCAAGATTTCTTCAGAAAGGGTAGGATTGACTACATAAACATAATAAGAATTATGTAGTATTGTATTCGTAGGTATAATGCATGCATAGTTCTTTCATCCAACCTATCAAGCATCTCAACTCACAGACAAGTGCTCTCCCTTCAACAAAGCACTCTGTGGTTAAAAGAGGGAGCAAAACTTCTGTCAACTAAAACGACTGTACTCCAAAGCAGCAAATCAGTGGATCTCTCAAAATCATTCAATTTGTCAAACACTCACCATGGATTTATGAAACAAATGGAACATAAGATCACTGGCCTCTTTTCCTGTTTGTTTACTTTGTTAAGTTTTGACATGTTGGGGTTGTTTTCAATTTTTTTTTTTTTTTTTTTTTGGGGGGGGAGTTAATGCACCACTGAAAGGAAACATTTCTTGAATAAAGTGGGAACCTAGATTAGGATTTGGGCAGGAGAAAAAAAAAAGTTTTGTTTTTGTATAGCTCACAGAGTTGTTTGTTCATCAAAGGTGTGTCCCATATATCTTTTCAATCCACAAAGTGGTACCAATAAAAGTGATGTTGCTACTAAACACTTCAGAATTTGAACTCAATTTTGTAATAAGAAAAGTACCCACACATTTTTTAAATAGCAAAACTCCCAAGAAAATGCTAAAATATGCAATGAATACTTGCTGTTTGTTTTTTTTTAAATCAGCCAGCATCAGTAGTTTGCTGTCTTCTTTCTTCAAAACCTTCATAATTTACCTAGCAGGAAGAATTCATGAGTCAAATTAAATGCTTCGAAACAATATAAATGGGATTAGAGAGGGGAAAATTGCATCAAGCCTTCAATCCACTTATGAGTGTTAAGTTCATGTCAACATACAGTAAAAGAAATAAAAAGTCCATATGACGTTGAGCCAGCAACAATGAGTCAGATCAGAATTGAAAGCTACACAATTTTAAAGTTTGTCCACTCATTCAAAGACCATCATTTATGTCTGACAGAGATAATGGAACCAGAGTTGCCACCATTGGGTGTGAGGTAGTCTGGTAGTCGGATCTGGCGCCGCACGTAAAAGAGGATATATGCTTTGCATCTGGCCACCACTTCTGGCTCACAAGCTGTAACAGTGCTGTCATTGAAGTGGTACCACTGACCTGCAGCACACATTTTGTTGGTTTTTATTTGTCCTGTTAACAGCTCAGCCTATTCTTGTAAAGTTTTAAATAGTTATTGAAGTGACAATTCCCTCATTAATCAAAAACATATATTTAAAGGTTTTACCAATAGTTTTAAACATTTTAAAGTGTAAAAGTGTTAAATTCAAGCTATTGTATTTTGCTTAACATCGTTAATTCAACACACTAAGCAATATTCAATACAAAATGAAAACACTATATTAACTTGCTCTCTTTTAACTATCAAAGATATAATTAATGCAGCATGAAAGTATTGTCTTGATCTCTAAGCAACATCAATACATCAAATAAGAATGTATAACAAGACAAGACAACATTTGGGTGGACAGTAGAGCTGAGTAGCCAACAAGACTGGTAAGTCATGCAAAGTATAAAGTATCTGTCAGATAGACGTTCAAACTCATCAATCTCTTCACTGCTGACATCAGTATGTAAGTGACAGTTCTACAATGTTGTAACTGGATCTAAAGTGAAGGGTTAGAAACACTACTTTAATTAAAACAGATCTGACAACTAAAATGTCAAATAAGTAAACTTTAGTCTTGAGAAGAGTACACAAAAATGTCAAATAAGTACACTTTAGTCTTGAGAAGAGTACATAAAAATGTCAAATAAGTACACTTTAGTCTTGAGAAGAGTACACAAAAATGTCAAATAAGTACACTTTAGTCTTGAGAAGAGTACACAAAAATGTCAAATAAGTACACTTTAGTCTTGAGAAGAGTACACAAAAATGTCAAATAAGTACACTTTAGTCTTGAGAAGAGTACACAAAAATGTCAAATAAGTACACTTTAGTCTTGAGAAGAGTACACAAAAGGCAAAATGATGTAGGTACCTTCATGAATGGCATAAGATGTGTAATGTCCTGAGCCAGCACTGCAATTTAAAGTTAATAAACTTTTTCATTTTAGTGAAAATAAGATCATGAACTGACAAGTTATATTTAAGTTCAAAGAGAAACATTCATAGAACAATTTCCCTATCATCTAGGACAGGCATGTCAAACATGTGGCCCATGGGCCGCATGCGGCCCACACAAAGGTTTCTACAATGTGAGCACATTTTATCTTTGTAATATAAATTTTAAAAATACAACGCAATTTTTCGATTCGATCGTTTCTGTGCAATTTTTGGCAACTACTTTTAACTTACAGGGAATCATGTGCAGGTCATTATCAGTTGTAAAAAGAAAATTTTCTTTCAAAATTTCAAAAGTCTTTACTTTTAAAATGGCTAGTGCTCCCCCAGTTGAGTAAAAGGAAATTGAACAAATGAAGGGCAAGTGTTTCAGGAAAGTAGGAATTACAATATTTTTGCACAACAGTGAATGGAAAGATACACTGTATAATTTGCAAAAACTGCATCGCCACACCAAAAGAGTACAACTTGAAAAGACATTATGAAACGAACCATCGATCTTACGATAAATATAAAGGCCCAATACGCGTGTCAAGACTCAAGGAATTGTAGGCTAACTTGACACCACAACAGACCTGTTTTATGAAAATTCAGAAAGGGAATGTCGCTTCTGTTACTGCAAGCTATGAACTCAGCCGAATGATCGCTGTGAGTGGGAAATCTTGCAGTGAAGGAGATTTCGTAAAGCAATGCCTTGTAAAAACAGCCAAAATTGTATGTCCAGAAAAAGCACACTTATTCAAAGACAGTGTTGCTGGAGATTCTATTTATTGAGACAAGAAATAATTATGTTTTTAGAGACGAAAAGTTAAAACACAAATGAAATAAAAGATGAAAGTTGGCTTTTGCTGTGGATACTACTGCACAATTAACTGATCTTAATTTGAAATTAATAGGTAAAAACAAACTCATCACTCAGTTATATGATGACATCAAATGTTTCATTACAAAACTAAGCTTAAGGAAGTCAGAACTGTTAAATGAAAATTTAGTTCATTTTCCTACAGGCAAAGAGATAAAAAACCTGCCAAAATACTGAGTCTGTACTCAGCTTTGACAGTCACCAGGAACTGTTGTCAAGGGAATTTCAAGAAAGATTTTGTGATTTCTCATCTTTTGAACATCAGTTTGCATTATTCTCAGCACCATTCACCTTTGATGTTGCAAAGCCAGAAGAAAGCCTGCAGATGGAACTATTAGAAATGCAGTTGGATTCTACTCTCAGAGCAAAGTATCTTGAAGTGGGTATACTTGGTTTCTTTTCATACCTTCCTGAAAAGTTTAAAAACTTCAGAAAGTTTGCCACAAAGATTATGGCAATGTTTGGTTCTAACTATGTGTGTGAACAGTTATTTTCCTTTATGAAACCAACAAAAAAATTTTCAGAGAACAAGGCTGACTGATCAACACTTGTCATCTCTGATCAAAGTTTGAACTGCCCAGACATTTCAGCCAGTCATACCAAAAATTCAGCAAAAAGAGGTGTCAAGTCTCAGGACAAAACACTAAAAATGTAGCAAATAAATGTTCAGTTTTGAACTGCTGTAATTTTTATACAATGTATTTGTTGCTGTTACAAGCTGCAAGTATATGTTGCCGTTTAAAATTATATTTTTTGTCAAACTACTTCATTACTTTGTATTCATGAATGCTGCTAAAACATTTGTAAGCACATTGTACGTTTCTAAATTTAGGTAAGAAAAATATTCTGCAATAAATTGTATTAAATGACTTCAATTAGTTGTGTGTGGCCCATGTGGCCCTCGGGGGACCCTCAGTTTGAAATGGCCTGTTCTAGGATATTTACTGTTAGTGTTAATATTTGCATGGAACACATCAGGATTTTTCAAAATTATTTCTTTTTTATTTACTTTTTGGGGATGGGTATTGTTCGGAAATACAAGTACTAACTGAAACTTTAATGTGAAAAATTAAGCATAGAAGTTCACAGGAAGAAAAAGACAGTCTTGTAGTTATAATCACCTCGCTTTAGTGAGAATACTTTAATCTAAATTACATCAGCAAAGAAACACATTGCATTTTGTTGTTCAACTACCATTTTCTTTTAGAAAAGAAGAAACAAGGCTGATATCTCCCCCCCCCCCCCCCCCGATCTAGTTAAATCTTAAGCATCACTAGATTTAGCAGATTTTTAAAAAAATTTTTTCCTTTTTATTGTCGGATAAGGCAGTGCTATCTCTCTAAGCGTTAGTCCAAAGTGTATGTATGTAAACAGTACACATTACAATTTATTACATTATAATATCTTAATTTCAAACTACAACTGGTAAAGGTACTCAAGTGAGGTAAGAAAAAGATTATAAAGTTGTTTACATGATAATGGCACTGTACAGGTTAAACTCACAACAATCTGAAATTAAGTTATAGATCTCATGGAAATAAAAACTTAAATCAAATCTACATGAAGCACATGAGGTCACGTTTTGATACCATTTTTTTTTGTGCTTAGAAATTCATATGTAAATGCTGAGTTACTAAAGACAGGAGATAAACTTGTTTTACTAGTAGATGATGATCAAGTTATATTCTGGATCACCTTGTTCAACACTCAAAGCATCTCACCACTCTCCAATCTCCTGACAGTTTGGGCATTAGAAACAGCCAGAATTGAAGCTTGGAAAGAAATAAACTGGTACTGCTTTAATGCTTTCTTCAGCAACTGCAAGGATGATGCTCGTACTCAACTGACCATTACCTTTGGTAGAAAGACCAGGGTGCGAGCAGTAATGAAAAGATCTGAATGACTTTTACAAACCAACTAATTTTTTATAACTGACTAAACTTTATTGCCTAATGATGTTTAGACAACTCCCATACAAACAGTGGACCATTTGGCCCTATAGCCTGTAAAAGTGTACCTTACCCTTCCTTAACTAAATTTTTTTGTGCCCTCTCTCCTAGATCTAAGACCTTGATTGACTGTATTGAAAAGAATGTGTATTCTTGTTAGAATAAAAAATAGGGCCTCATGCTCTTTTCTCTAATGGCTGTACAAAGAGTTTCAAGAGGGCCATACATGCTGAAAACTCGATCATACAGTTTGGCAAAATATGATAACATTGATTGGTTTATCTAACTGGGGTGATTAGAACTATTTATAATTATGAAGATTATAAGTGGACAGGGCAGCCAATTGCTGCACTAATGCTAAATTAGTTTTGGCCATGAAAGGAGAGGTGGAAGAGCTGTTGATAAAAGAAACACTGACTTTGATACAATTCTTCATTAAGGCACTAACATCACTTGCAAGCATAAAAATAACATAGGAGAACATGTTGATACAAAATACAATTTTAACTAATGTCAAATGATTGCAAAACAATAAGCATTTTCTCAGGTGATTAATACATTTTTGATGCCACAAATCAAGCTGATATAACTCACAACTAGTGCTGAGATAAATATCAGTAAACAGTTTTCAGAATTTAAATTAATAAAAACTAGAGCCATTTGACCTAACAAGGATGGTAATGAAATGTTAAAACTTAGGATCGCAATATATATGTGCTATGTTAATAAAATGAGAAAGAAAGTAGTAGTAATTTAGTATTTTTTCCTAATCATCTGCTATTTTTAACATATTTGTTTCATGGTACCAGTATCTTTAAAACCTCTACACTTATCTGCACTCAGATGCATCCTCTGTATATCAAAATAACTGCTCAAAATATTCAAAAACTCACCCTGAACCATGATGAACAACCACTGCAGCAAGGTCATACATGTTGCTTCCTGTACAGCTGCCTCGTGTCTCATGCTAGGAATAGAAACAACTTCAATAGCAAACTAGCACTTTCTATCTAATTCTCGTGTCTCATTCTAGGAATAGAACAACAAGCAAATTGCAAAACTGCTTCAAGTTCAACAGCAAACTAGCACTTTCTATCTATCAAATCTTTTAACCCCAAGTAACTCTAAGAAGATGTTCATTTTGCTTCATCATTTGCTTAGCCAAACTACAATTAGATCAAAAACATCTTTGTTTCATTCATCCTAAGGGCCCTTTTCCAGACAGAAATTATATATATATATATATATATATATATATATATATATATATGTTATGAGGGTGCATATCAATAAAATAATAATAAAAAAAAAGAAAGAAATAGTCATAATGTAAAAACTTCAAGAAAGTACAAAATATGCAGTAATATAATACTGTGATGCAACTATGACAAGTGGTGTAGCTAATCGGCCAACAGCAAGACCATTTACCATAGTTATCAGGCAGTAGTAGATGTACAACCAGCCTACTATTAGTTTAGATTACAGTTATCAAGTGTCATAAAACTTTTGACAAATCCAATTCTCGTGAAAAACACTATTAAATATTTTTTCTGAGGCAAAACTTTAAATTGTGAGTGAGTACGCAGTCATCAGGTGACTGAATTAAATGATTTGTATATTTTACTATTCCCAAGCTCAAGTTTTAATAATACTATAATTACACTGTAGCTCTAAATTTGTTATTTCAGGTATAAAATTTTGGCAGAGAATACAAGTGTAGAACAAATCAATATATACATTCTGTTCATTTCAAATATATTATTTTTCTTAATTAGACCAAAGGTAGGTAAAAGTTATCTGATCAATTAAATTCTGTTTAGGTATTGGAAACTGAAAAACAAAAAAGAAAATAATAAATCTGGATTATTTTTCAAGTATAAAAGTACAAAAGAGCACTATCTCCTTGACATTTAAATGGTTTGATTTGCTGCACTTCTGTCATACCATCTGAGAAACCCTTTTAAATTCCAAGAGTATGCCAAACCCTAGAAAGACACTTCATTGGCTATTGTAGTTAGCTGTAAGCCCACTGAAGTAGATTCATTTGCAAAAAGTGCCAGAATTTTTTATCTGGCAAAATAAAGTCCACTACATAAAAAGGCAATTCCACTAATAAAACAAAATATTTCTAAAACAAAATTCTGTGGCTGCAAGTCAATTCTCAATGGATTACAAATTAAGCAAAATTCACACAGAAACATACAGAAGGTAAACATAATTCTTCTTTATTCTGACTTTGATATTTAAAAAAAAATAATAATAAAACTTTTAACCATTTTATGTGAAGGTGATTCCAAACAGATTTGACAGAAGCATAAAATACAATTTTTTTCAATTTTCAACAATTTTGCAACTTAAAAATATGTAAAATAAGCTCTGGCTTTTATATTAATCATGGATTTATTTTTTACCTAATTCAAGAACATTAACAGACAAGTAGAGATCATTAAAATATGAGATAATAAAAAGACTACAAAATTAATTTATAAAATTGCCCAAACTAATAAAACAAAAGCAAATATTTTCAATGAGACAAAAAGAAAAAATAATGATTATAAATCTTCTGTATTCTGGTTATACTCACAGTTTTGAATATTTTTTTTCATTTCAAATAAACAAATTTTACTGATCAAATAGGTGTCATGCCAAGTCTCGTTTTTAATAAATTGATTTGCTCCAAGTCCTGAAATTTGGTATACATGATCTTTTGATGGTAAAACATGTATTGGCAAAAGTCTGTCTGAATTGCTTTGATTTTATTTTAGTATTCTTATTTGAAAGTTTATCTTGTATGTTTGTGTTACTGGTGGGCAACTTTAGTCGTTTTATTTTAAAGTTTATCTTCTATGCTTGTGCTACTGGTGGGCAACTTTAGTCGTTTTATTTTAAAGTTTATCTTCTATGCTTGTGCTACTACTAGTGGGCAATTTGAGTTTTTTAATTTAAAGTTTATCTTGTATGTTTGCATTGCTGGTGGGCAATTTGAGTTTTTATTTTAAAGTTTATCCTCTATGTTAGTGTCACTGGTGGGTGATTTTAGATTTTTTACAGTTTATTTTGTATGGTTGTGCTGCTGTGGGCAATTTAAGTTTTTTTTACTTTAAAGTTTATCTTGAATGTTTGCATTGCTGGTGGGCAATTTATGTTTTTATTTTATGTTATCCTCTATGCTAGTGTTACTGGTGGGTAATTTTAGTATTTTACAGTTTATCTTGTATGTTTGTGTTTATCCTCTGTTTGTGTTACTGGTGAGCAATATTTTATTTTAATGTTTATGTGCTCTATGTTTGTGTTATTAGTGGTAATTTGAGTTTTTTATTTTAAAGTTTATCTTGTATGTTTGTGTTACTAGTGGGCAAACCAAAATAAAGGTCATAACATTTTTTGTACTTGAATTTTTTCACCAATTTTCAAACAGTACATAATGTCATGTTTATGTAAATAAAGTCATAAAATCAAATCTAAGCGTACTGAATATTCCTTTGATATGAATGGATGCAAACTTAAAGAAACATGTTAATAAAAATCACAGACTGTGAAAAATTAATTTAAAAAATTAAAATATTTTAGAAAGAAATTTATGCTAGCAAACTACAATAGTAAATTGAAGAGAAATCTTTGAAATATCACTTACCAGGTTGTTCAAAACATAACAGTTCATGTCGAGGTTAGCCAGGGGAAATTCCACAAATGTCTCTACTTTGATGCGATTGTAAGTATTCCACCGGAAGCGTTTTAAGTGAAGACATAATACCTAATGAAAAACAACACTAATTCACCCAGCAGTAATACCAACATGTTAATGCAAATGATATACTCCAAGGTTGCATTTCTCAACAAAGTCAGACGCAATAATATGATGTTAATGCAAATAATATACTCCAAGGTTGCATTTCTCAACAAAGTCGGACAGCAATAATACCATGTTAATGCAAATGATATACTCCAAGGTTGCATTCCCCAACAAAGTCAGACAGCTTCACTCAGAAAACAAACTGTTATATCTTTACCAAACAGGTAAGTTATCTATCTCAAAGTAAGTTTGCATACAAAATTTTGGAGCATTAGCTTTAATAAAAAAAAGTTATGACAGTTCAAAGTTTGACATAAATTGTAGAAAAACACAGATTTCACTAAATCCTATTTAAAATGACCACACAACAAAAACTATGAAACATACACAGCTCATCTTTGCTATTTCAACTCTCTGTAACACAAATATATTGCTGACCATTTTTTAAGGATCACAGATGCACAGAAAATGAAATACTGTGCTCTCAAAATAGTATTTTGTTTAAATTTTCAAATGGCAAGTGGTCAAAAACTAAATAAAATCTCTTTTGGAGTCTTGTAAAATAAAAACTACTTCATTTACACCATCTAAATTTGGTATACTTGCTCTCTGGAGTATAGACATTTATAGGATGAATTTTTAGACAATCTTTTTGTATAGATTCAGAAATAAAACATCTCAAAAATGTAGTTTCAAGCAATACATCTAACTTTTCAGCTGGAAGAACTGTTCATCTCCTGATTTAGAACAGACTGAACAAATATTGCTGTCAAAATACTTAAAGGATATCCTAAAGTATATTGAAAAAGTACCATACAGACTTTACTGACAAAATTATATAATTGATTATTATTAACAATAGCAACACATTAATTTTGCTCGTTTTGAACTGTTTTTAAATTAATGTTTCACACATGCAATGGCGATTCTCATACAATGCATAATCAACTGCATTCATAATACACACAAATTTCAAATATAGCAAGATATACTTATGAAATACACTCAATAACTTATTGCCAAATGTACTGTCAATCCTTTAATTGCTTACTAGAGAAACATAGGTGAACTTTTATATACTCTCAAAAATATTATTGAGCAGTTGCCTTCTTGGCAAATAATGATTTTAAAAAGATATAGCTATTCAGCGGGTTATTACCTCCCTTAGAACATGGCGGTCGGCATAAACAACAAATTAAAAAAAAATATTTTGGCACTAGGCCTCTTCCTCGTGACAACTATATTCCCAAATGGTTATCAGCCAGCAAGAAGGTACCCTAATCAATTATTTAACAGAATTATATATCAACTACACAGATAAAATGTATTATATCCCAAATCAGCATAGGTATCATCTAAGGTATCCCGTCAAAAAAAAATAAAAATAATAATACCTTTGGTAATATGAATCAGTAAGGTCAGACTTTTTTAAATGAAATGTTTAGTGTATGTTTTATAATCATTCTTTAACTGTCTATTCACCCAGCATTAAGAGTTATACTTATATCAATTCTTTTAAATTAAAACTAAGGTGAAAAAATATATTTTAAAGTATACAAGCTAACATCCAATTCAATGACAAAAAATATTTTATTTATTCTTTCTTTACATAAAAATATGATTACACCAATATGCAACTACAAGTGCCCTTATTCAAACATCAGTTAATAAATAATGCAGAAATATGTAGGGTTTATGCACTTACTTAATGTAATCATCTGACTGGATGTAAAAATATAGCTAAATTAAAGGCATCTTTTTCTTGACCTAATGAGCAACTAAGTTCATAATAAATCTTCTGTTTTAAAAGTGCCTTTAAATTCATTTGTTCCATGACTTTTATTTAGTATGGCAAGACACAAGTTTTGTCAAGTCTTTCTGCACAGGTTTGAAGCAAAACTTTTTCAGGTCTTGCAAGACTAAATAAAAAATCATGGAACAAATGAATTTAAAGGCACTGATCATTATTTACTTACATTTGTCAAATCTTGAGATTGAATCTCTTAAATACTAACCACCTACTTTCCATGTCAACAGAGGATTGTAATTTAAAAAATCTGTTTGGAGGTCAGGAAAAAAGGAAATGTTTCAATATATATCTATCTTACAAACCATTTTCAAACCAGTTCTCAAAAATACAGTTTTACTAAACGATAATCATTTACATGTTTATAACAACTGATGATTAATACAGCATAACAATCAAGATCATGCTAGACTGTTGTCATTTACTGATAATCTTTTCAAATATTATTCAGATAACTGTATAAAAAGTATATACTGCACCCCATGTGTAAAATAAACCTAACTTTATAGGTCATAATTGTTTTTATGTTCAGTCAGAACACAGAAAACAATTAGAAAATGTTGGTTAACAATCTTTAATATTGTAAGAAAGTGAAATAAACATACATTTGGCAAACGTCTGATCCAAAATTTCTTTGTGGAACGCTGGCGCTGTTTACAACTGCCACACATGTAGAGTTCTGATTCTTCAAGCTCTTCCACATCGGTAAAACTCCGCAGACAATCTGATAAGTATAAACACATTTTTATAAGAGAAAATTGTACAAACATGCAAAGCAACAGAATTAAACTTCATAGAAAATACAAAAATAAAGTAAATTTGAGAGGTTATGAAATATCTTTACTCACCTGAGAGTCTGCAAACTGGTTCTCCTTCTTTGGGTTTTGAGTTGCGCATTACAAACTGATTTGGTATATCTAGGGAAAGATCTGAAAGAAAAGAAATACCTATTTCAAACCTCATGATACTTTTTAAAAATAAATTAATGAGGAAGACATTCTACATAATAAATATAAACTTTTTTTCTTTTCCACATGATCAAATTATTTTTGTTTGTTTGTTTGTTTGTTTGCACAAGTGCAACTAAGTTTTTAGTGTTAACTTTACTCTTGCAAAATAATGGCTGCTGATCAAATGATATGGAAATAACTAATTGATTTAGGAAAGCTATGTGATGAAGATATGATCATGTTAAAATGCAAGTGCATGTGTGCATGTATGCATACTTGTTGATGTTGTATCATCAGTTTTAAAAGTAATTGTTACTTGTTATACTACTGCAAAAAATTGAATCAAGTGTGCTACGCAGAAGGAAACAATTTCAAGCTTGTCACTATATGTCTATAGAATAGCCAACAATCTTCAGTGTCTTGCTTATACTTAATACAATATAAAATTCACATTTATATTTATACACTTACAATACCCACATATTTATAAAATTAAAAAAACTATAAGCACCTAATAAATGTAAACGGGCAAGTCAAAGGCAGATATAAAAATTTAACAAAATTATTTTTCATATTTCAATATTTTTTCTTTAAAAATAATTTTCACCAATTATTATAAAATGCAAAATTATATGTAAATATTATAATTAGTGTATAATGACAAGTTATTGGCACATAAAATTCAACAAAAATATTTTTCACTTTTGAAAATGTAGTATTTTATTTATACAACCCTTAAAAATAATTTTCACACAAAAATCACATTTATTATCTAATTTACTGTAAATGGTTGAAGTTTCATAAATGGATTTGAATATTTTTTAAACTTGCTTCATTTTGAAGTTGGTATATGTTGCTAATTCTAGCACTGTAATAAAAAATTCAGTATAGAATGCATGAGTGAGATAAACTTGGTATCTTCTGAAATTTCAACCAATTTTTGTGTCAATCTTCTGTTTTCTTTTACACTCCTCTAATTTTAATTGAAAGCATTTTTCTTTTAACACAGTAGTCTAAGTGTACCAAGTTTCATAACAGACCTAACAGAAACTGCTTTATGTTTTTTTCCATGCAAGAATAGATAGGCCTTCAATTCAAAATTCTTTTATCATTAGTAACAAATGCATTTTTCCTGCACTGATCATACAACTGGTATATTTTTTTTAAATTATAAATAAAGAATATGAGGTTAGATATAAAATAACATCTCTTTAAGAGATGTATTCTAAAGAACTAGAAATTTGGTAATGTGAGAGGAAAACAAACCAACACAGAAGCTATGCATATCAACAGTGGAGTTCCAAATTTACCTAGAAATGGATCATGTTTTTTAGACTCTGTGCCACAGATGAGGCAATTGACTTCATTCTGCAACAAACCACCAAAAATTGCCGTAACAATAGTAGAGGTGCCTTTTGGTGTTATAAAGGGACTGTTGGATGATGGGTATGGCAAAAGCTGTAAAAGTTCACAATGCAATCTGTCTAACAGATATCGCATGAACTCATGTGCATCCTGCTGCTGGTAACCCCTGAGGACAAAACAAAACACAATGATTAGTTTTAGCACACAAAACAACAATACTTTTCCATCATTTAACCAAGTCTTCATAACGAAAGTCCTTTTATTTTTTGATAACTTCTTCCCTCACAGGAACCACAAAATGATAGGTTCAGTTAATCAAGCAGTTCAGATCAAACATACATGAGATTAACTAGTTTATATGAAATAATGTGTAATTAGTCCTACAATTATTGTGTGCAAGATTATTACTCATGTTTATTTTTAAAATATACAAAACACCATCCCCTATCACAATCCCAACAGACAATGACACATCAAGGTGACTGGAAACTGTCCTGAATCCACAGTTGCTAAAGCCAAAATTTGATTTCTAACTCCTGTAATGATAAATTAAGACTATTTTTACACTGCACTGCATATATCTTTGAATAAATTATAGGAAACAAATGCATTAAGCAACAGAATTGGGAAGGATATCTTTACATCCTAATGAATAGTATCACTAATGTCCAATAGAATGGAACAGTGTGAACTATCTTGATTTGCAAAGACCTTGGCTAGCTGTATGGAAAGAGAAAACTAAGAAGTTTTGGCTAGTAGTGTGGAAAGAGAAATCTAACAGCTAGTGAAGTAGCATAACTATCGCACGTGTTTGTAGGGTGGGTAGGGCGGCAATGGTTCAGATCAATAAGTTCAGATAATCAATGTTCTATTGCATGTCAATGCTGAAATTCATCACGAACACTACCATGCCTACTTTAAGGGTACATAAAATATAATTTTCTGGAATACATACAAGAATATTACAAAAGAGTTATACTTATTTGTAAGTGCTACAAGTAACAAGTGATGAAGCACTGACAAGGGAGGCAACTTTTAAGCTTCATCATAGTTTCACATTATCCTTCCAGGATTGTTGGTGACTAGAACCCATCCATTACTTTGGCTCATGGTTGTGGACTCTTGCTCAGTTGTCTGGACAAAAGTATCTTACTTAAAATATAAAATCTATATGCAATGTCCCATTTAAGTATATGTAACCATACATTTCAATGCAATAGGATACTGAATTCTCACAACTCCATCTCACCTTGTCCAAAAGTGTTTAACTTGCTTATTATTTATATGGTATTCCAAAAATCGCTGAATGGCTGATTGTGACGTTGTTTAGTGAATTTTTCGACATTTTCAACACTCATATTTTCTCTGTATATTGAAGCTTTGTAAAATAAAAGCACATGAAACAAAAAGTTTGTTCTCTGTTCTGTCTATAATAAATAATTGTGAAAAAGTAATAAGAAGTTATTCAGAAGTTGCCAACTGAACGACTTTTTTACCAAGCCGCCATAACTTATCCAGCGGTAGCGCTTAACACGTGCACACTTTCTCAGTCCATCAGTATGCGTGCGGTACAGTAATCTAAAAATAATAACGGTTTTCATGTAGGGGAGAGAACAAGGTTAATTTCCATACTAAACAATGAAAGTCCAAGTTCAATAAGAGATTTCTTATCATTAGCATAAATTAAAATAAACATTATAATTTAAATTATTTTCACGATATGCAAAATTGTATAACCTTCAAACCACCAGATTTTAATGTCTGGAACTATTTCTCAGCTTCCAGATTATTTCTGACAGTTTTAGTGAGGCACATGTATAGCTCTTGTTTTGTCTTGAGAAATTAACTTTTAATTTAAAAATAATTATTTTCATTGCAGTAAGATGAAAATGTTACTCAAATGTGCAAAGTACGTTGTAAGAAATATGGGGACAAATTTACAAGAGAATTCTGAAAAATCAATTGTAATAGGGATCATTATCTAACATAAAAGCAACAAATAGTATGTGGATTGGCCAGCTTAAATTACACAATGATCATTTATTTCATCAAAGTAGTCAATGAAAGCACTAAAATTGTTTCATCTTGGCTAGAACATTGTCTTGCCAGGTTTGAAAACACTGATAAGGAAACTGAAATATTGCCTATTATTGTCTGCATATGTTTGGCGCATGTTATTCTCAGTGGAAAACAAATATTCTAAGAAGAGAAAATTCTGAAAATATAGTGGCAACAATCAATGCTCCTCAAATCTGTTACAAGTTTATAAACCACACTGGATGGATATATGGCTCCAACATTTTCACTCCATAGGTCACACTTGAAAATAAAAATCATACCTGTCTTAAGTGTCATTACTGGAATCATCACCTTTATTCACAGCATCAACAAATTTTCCACATAAAAACTGAAAGCCTCTTTTGAATTATTTTTATATTAACTTTTTCACTTCCACCAGCATCTATTACAAAATAAGTGGATATTCTGGTTCAGCCCTCATCTGCTAACACTGTCACATGAATGCTACTGTTGGAGTCCGAGGGAGTAAATACATGGATGAGCTAATGCAACCAAGGCAGTCTAAAGATTAAATGTAAATGTGATCGGTAAACATAATGTATGCTCAGATAAATCTGCATTCATCCACACCAAAGCAAACTATTTACCTGAAACGAGGAACCACTTTCCATATGACAGAAAAAAGTGACTCTGGAGATATAGCAGTCTTATTTCCTTGCCAAAGTGCTACAAGTATTTTCCTTAGTTCTTCAACTACAAGCCTGAAAACAGAAAAAAAAAAAATTTTTTTTTGAAATTAGCAATTATAATTCTAAAATTTGCTGAGTCCAATTACATTGGCAAACAGTTCCAGGAAAGGACAGTGCATCATGTATAATATAAAATGAAGTCCTGAAGATTAAAACATCCAAAACAACACATGATACTAACATAAGTACTATTTAATGTATATGATAGATCAAACAAAAGAAATGTAGAAAATTTTCTCTCAAAACAAACTATTTATCATCAATCAATGAAAGAAAATAAACAGAACAAAATTACTTCTCACATTTCTTCACCAGCTTCTCTCGTTTTCTTGGTATGGTTATATTTCTTGATCTTGACAGCCTTGTCCTCTAAAGATGGCAGTTGTTTAATATAACCACAAAAGTGCTGAATATTGCTGATGGTGAAAAAAATAAAAAGTAATAAAAATGTGAAAGACTGTAAACAAAAATAATAAAATGTAGAAGTTTTGTTATTTCTTAAATTTAATAACACAATACCATCAACAACAAATTTTAACAATCTAAATTACCTCAAAGATTGAAGAACAGCATTCATGAAACAAGTATTTCCTAGATTGCGTAGACCAGGTGTTCGTGGTGGACGTTGGAACTTTTTGTCTTCCTTTAAGAAAAAACAATGCCTGAGAAATGGGATACTTCAAATAACACAAGTGTCAAATACTAAAATAAACAATAAAAATAGATTTACATGCAAAAGCTTAAATATGTCTCTAAGATGTGAATAAATATCCTATAAGCATGGACATAATTATATAATAATTTCACAAAATCTGACTCCTTTACATAACTATATGAGACTATGTACTTTTAATATATGGCCTCACAAATACTGGTGCAGAGGGATCACTATCTATATTATGACCATACTAGATAGGATATTTGTCCAAAGCAAAGGGTCACCACATACAGTGAAGCTAGCACTTAGATCTATTATTTAATTGTATCTGAAAAATTGCTTTGCAATTATTTGTTTACTTGGAAAAGTCAAACAATAATAGAGCAAGCTGAAATGTCATAATTATTAAAATGAAAATGTTTTATCTCAGAATTCATGAAGTGTTAAATATGGTATGCTGTAATTTATTACTATATATTGCCCATGGCATTGCTTGCATAAATGTTGTTTAGTAAAAATTATAATAAAGAGTACTTTTCTATTTTGTATTGCCAGGTACGCCACGTTCCATGAGCTTTGTCAGATGGTTACTCTTCGCACACGCTGAGACTGAATTAAGGTTTGATCTCTTGCAAGGAAGCATTGCAAAAATAAGGTCTAACTACACAGCATAATGCAACTCACCAAAATCCAAATATTTACAACAGCCTAAAATCTAATAACCAGAATGAGAAAAGCAATCTGAGTGAAACACAAATCATCCACTGTGCAAAGATGTCACAGCGATGAATAAGCTGTGACCTGCACTTTACTTTTAATAGCAAGCTCCCTTATGTGTTAAACTATTTTAAAGATTTTAGCTACTGGCAAGCTCCCTTATATGTTATACTATTTTCAAAGATTTTAGCTACTGGCAAGCTCCCTTATGTGTTAAACTATTTTAAAGATTTTAGCTACTGGCAAGCTCCCTTATGTGTTAAACTATTTTCAAAGATTTTAGCTACTGGCAAGCTCCCTTATGTGTTAAACTATTTTAAAGATTTTAGCTACTGGCAAGCTCCCTTATGTGTTAAACTATTTTAAAGATTTTAGCTACTGGCAAGCTCCCTTATGTGTTAAACTATTTTAAAGATTTTAGCTACTGGCAAATGAGGCAATGAAAGCAAATAACCCTTTAGTTGCATTCTTACATTTTTATTATTCCTAGACTCAAATGAATACATTCTTGTTCTATTTTTTTAAAAATAATATAAAACATTTTACTCAGAAAGTGAAACTATATATTTTCATTTCTCCTTATATTTCTGCTGCAATACTTTAAAGATAAATCCACGAACTGCATTATGTATTACTTACCTTTCTCCTTCTCTTTCTATCATTCTCAAGGGAATCTACTGACACTCGCCTACGTCTTCGCCTTCCTCTCCTGTGTTTTGGTGGGCTGAAGCAAACAGGAATGTTGATATTCACAACAAAAAAGAGAGAGAGAGAGAGAGAGAGAGAGAGAGATTAAGAATCACACAGAATTGCACAGAAATCAAACTAATACAGAACAACTTATAAAGAACAAACAGCAAGAGGTAAATTCAGGCAGAATTCTATTATTTGATACAGAGGAAAATAGTTAGTACTGTTTACAAGGACCAAATGAAGACAAAGTAGTTCAAATGTCTCAAAATATGAAAACAAATGAGGCAATCAAAGCAATTAACCCTTTAGTTGCATTCTTACATTTTTAAAGAACAGCAGGCAAATTCAGGCAGATCTTTTTTTTTTTAAAAGCAGATTATAAAGATTTTTATATTTTTATTTTTTTTTTTTTCATTGCCAAAATTTCATAAAAACTATTGCAAAACTAAAATCAAGAATAATTTTTCATGGTGGTAAAGCAAGCGCACAAAAATTCCCAGAATGCATGAAAAATTTTTACTTTATTACAATATTCATTTCGTTTACACTACACATATATTCAGAAACAGCTCAAGTTAGTCTTTTTAAAAATGAAAAATGTAATTGATGCAATAATTGAAAACTGGTCGAGATTACAAACTTTCAACTTTTCTTGAATTTATGCATGAATTAAACATTCATTAAAACTTGGTTTCATGCAAGATATGACATGATGCAAACTTATTTATGTTTCTTGCTTGTGAAACAAATAAACATATATTAAAAATAGATAATAATAATTACAAATGCTGTTGAACTACAAAAAATAAACTGTAAATAGTAACAACACACACTGTAACAATATTTTATTAAACTAAAGAGAGTATCAGTTTTGCTAGTTTTGAACTGTCTTTTAAATTGTTAAAAGTACATGAATATAATGTACAAAATATAATTTATGACTTTATTTAGTTAGAATGATCATGCTGTCAGTTACAGAAATTAGAAACACTGCATTATAATAATAAATGTTTCATTTTACTTTTTTCCTCTTCAACAAGTGTGTGGATGTATTGCATGAAACTATATTTTTGTGATGTTATATTTATAAATCTACACAGATTGTCTAAAAATTCATTCCATAGATGTCTATACTCCAAAGGGCAAGTAAACCAAATTTGGATGGTGTTATGAAGTAGATTTTATTTTACAAGGCTCCAAAAGAGATGTTTTATTCAGTTTTTGACCACTTGCCATTTGAAATTTAAACAAAATGCTATTTTGAGAGGATTGTATTTCATTTTCTATGCATCTGTGATCCTTAAAAAAAATCAGCAATATATTTGTGTTACAGAGAGTTGAAATAGCAAAGATAAGCTGTGTATGTTTCATAGTTTTTGTTGTGTGCTCATTTCAAAAGGGAGTTTCGTGAAATCTGTGCCTTTTAGCAACTTACGTCAAACTTTGAACTGTCATAACATTTTCTTCTATTAAAGCTACAGCTCCAAAATTTCTATGCAAACTTACTTTGAGGTAGATAACATAACCTGCAAATATCAGCCAGACTTCAAGACTTTGGCCAGACTTCAAAATTTGTTATTTACAACATTAATGAATGAAGGCTATACTAATTTTATGAAATTGTTTTGTTGCATTATTGTTAATTTACTATTATTTTGTTTTAAAAAAATAAATTAAGGATCTCTATCAAAGTATTATATTTATCAATATAATGATCTGTGATCTTTCAACTTGCATCACAAACAATTGCAATAGTCATCATAACAAATATGTAAATTTTCACCAATAATATTATTTTTATTGAAAAATTTGTCATTTGATTCACTGTTTGTACTGTAGTTTTAACAAATGTGTCTTTCATTCAAACAGTTTGCAAATTTTGTTATAATTAAGGTTAGGAATAATAGTTATTTTTACATCACCTGCCATGACACTGTATCATATACAAGATTCAAACTAAAACAGAAATCCAATCATCAAACAAAAAATATATTTTGCACATTAGTGTGCACTTACTATACCCATACACTTTATAAAATAAAAAATTATTTATATTTAATAAATGTACAAAATCACATTATAGGCACAAAATTCACAACATATTTTTTTCATTTCAATATTATTTTATCTACCTTTGGAAGCAATTTTCACCGGTTAAAATGATGCATATTTATTATCCCTTTATCTAAATAATGGTGAAAGTTCACAATTTTTTTATTTTATTTTTTTTTTTTGGGGGGGGGGGGTATTTTAAAAAGTTGTTTGAACATAAACTTATAAACCTACTCTACATGCAGACTACATTGCATCAAGTTTGTATTTATTATTATACAAGAACCTTGTTTACAAATATGTGATAGCTATGAATTACCAATGATCCTGCCATATGAATCAGAACACTCAGTCTCAATTTTATCATTCAAGAACCCTGTTTACAAATACGTGATAACTTTGAATTACCAATGATCCTGCTGTGTTAATCGAGAGAGGGATTCCAGAGATTTTCTGAGTTTCTCAAGGTGACCAGCGGCTGTGTCATTGATAATGAATTCATCACAGGTATAGCTAAAAGAAATATGTATCTGAATATTTAACTTCTATTAGAACATTTTTAAAAATAATTAAAAATAATGTGGAAAAACAAAATTAAAGTACATGGTATAAGATTATAAATGGTATAAATCTGTACAATTTCTAGTACAACAGAAATGCTATTAATGTTTTATGTAATTGTTACCAGTCAAATACAAAACATTTTTGTACAATTTCTAAGTCTCTAAGATATAAACAAAATACTATTATCTTTTAGCAGCTAAAAACAAATCTTTACACGACTATTCTACAGTCAATGTTAGAAGAGTCTAGGCAAATTATGCCTGTTTCAATTTCAATTAACGATTTTTATTAATTAACGTTTCTCATTTATTCTATAATGAATATTGTACCATTAGCTGGTCTTGCAAACTGTGGTGCAATACTCGCTTTGTCATGTACTAAATATACAGGTCTCTTGACCGTCACACATGGACAGATGAAAGGTAAAGGATGAATGGGGGGAACTAGTGGAGGGTAACTTGTTGATGGATGCTCAATATCAGCATATGGAGATATGCTTTCTGCTGATGATGTAGGTTAAATATGTAGAAATCATGAGCACATGTTTATAGTTTTATTCTTGAAAATAAAAATGACAATCTTATATTTGTAATATTTTATTTTATCAAGTAATCCAACGCTGGATTATATTATTTCTTCTTTAACCTGATTGTTTCACTCCTAGATCTGTGATTTCTGTCTATACATGGGAGCATTGCTGCTTTGTTAAAGTAATAAATGAGCAGGTACAGTTCTTTTCTTGTTTACATCGTGATATGTCTTCAGACTAAATAGATTATAACTTAGTCAATGACTATGTAATATTTTAATGACAGCAGATGTTTTCTGAAATCTCTAGTTACATAATGTGATTTACTACAAAGATCTGATGTAACCATTTCTAACATTAGATAGGTTTCAATCTTTACAGGCTTACTCATTTTATTGTTTATATATCAGTGTCATGAAAGATTACTGAACTTGTGAAGACTAATCAGTCAAATCATCTATGCCTATAGTTGCTTTTGTTTGTATATCCATAGAGCAGTTTGAATTAATTTCTTTTTTAATATTCTTACACAAAAACAGGGTAATCAACAAAGATGTCTAGGATTGCAATGTTTAACATTTCATAAATATGAGATTTGTAAAATTAGAATTAGAATACATAAAACTCTCCAAGCTTTGACTTCTGCCACTAAAATCAAAGTAAGCAATAAAATTTGTATATGTGGTCAAACCATGGAGTACTAAAGGACAAACCAATATGCCATAAAGTTGTGGCAATCCATGCACACATTATGTTGCTGAGATTCTTCATAGTGTTGCTTGGCATGACCATTCACATATCTGAAATCAACATCAGTTGTCAAATTAATTAAATTGGATGTGCTAACAAAAATACAACAAAAAGAAATCATCACAAAAGTTGAGATTCTGTCAAATTTTATTTAAATATTTTTTCCCTTTCAATTATTTATTAACTTTACCTCAATACACATAATCCAATATAGAATTACAATTAATATGTTAATTATATTAGTGACTTTAAACTGTTAATGCGAAATAGGGTTCCCAAAAAGAATTTTCAACCTAAAATAATCATTATTAATAATTATTATTAATTATATTTTGGCTGGGTGTAATTTCTGTAGGAATGTGTATTAAGAAGTGAGTTTATGTTAAACTAATTTGTATTAAGTGAATCCAAGTATAATGTATAAACAGAGCTGACTAATGGTATAACTCGAGACGTTAAGGCAATTACTATAGTCTGATATGGACCAAGTATTTGAATCATAAGTTTCAACTTAACAAGACAATAGTTTATTATTCTATAACAGTAGGTAGTGGCACAGTCGCATGCCAGCTGCTATACTTTTGTAAAAATGCACATTTTCGTTACTTTTCATTCACTGATTTCTCAACAACCAAAGCATTGTTTTATTCAAACAAACATTCAAAATCAAGCTTAATGTTTCTATTTTCTTATGATTGTAAATTTGTATGTCTTGTTTGTATGTGGAAACTATGCTGATTAGTCAACTTTATTCAAATTTTTCACCCATATCAAGTTTTGTCCTGCTGATTTACATGACTTAAACATGTAGAATGCGTGTTTTGATATACCTTGTTTCTTACCTTTGCTTAAATTCCACAAACATACTAACACATATATTTGATATCAAAATGAAGATAATTAAATGCTATATCCTGGTGTGGTTTTTTCCTGTATACGTTTTAAAAATTAGTTTTAAAGCGAACTTCGGCAAGAAATCTGCAATTTTCGTCGTTAAAAAATGGTCAAAAGTACACAATTACTAGACTTGAATGAAAGGTCTTTCCATACCCCTTCAAATGAGGTATGGGGTTAATGTATTCATGACCTGTGGGACACAGGCAATCCAATCAAACGTAGTGAACTAAATATATCGGTCTTACAACAAAGGCTTCCAACATTGTAATGAGTGCGCTTCATTCCAAAGTGAAATCGCAAAGTTTAGTTATTAAATTGTATTACCTGATGTCAC
Source organism: Sinotaia quadrata (assembly GCA_028829895.1). Lineage (NCBI taxonomy): Eukaryota > Metazoa > Mollusca > Gastropoda > Architaenioglossa > Viviparidae > Sinotaia > Sinotaia quadrata. Next base: position 43,031,747 of record CM054177.1, on the reverse strand, counting down.
TGCCTCAGTCATGAAGATTTACTTTTTACATTTGCCTATCTTTAGGAAAAAAAGTAGAACTATTGATGCTGTAACAGACAATATTCTGAGAACCAGTTTCCCCCAGCTATTATTTCAGGAGTATAAATTTATCTAGCATGGACAGTTTTCCGAGTGATAAAGTTAACTCTTGCCTCAATATTGATGTGTCATTCAACCAATGAAAGCAAGCACAAGACTGTGCAAGGTAGTGTGGAGGAGCACCATTACATAAACAAATAAATGATGACTAATGTAGTCTCTAGAGCTACCTACCTTGTATCAGTAATTTTTTACTTCAGACTACTGTAGACTGTAAAGTGTAATCTCTAGTGCTAACTAGTATCAGTAACTTTTGACTTCATACTACTGTGAACTGTAGTCTCTAGTGTAACTAGAATCAGTAACTTTCAACTTCACACCACTGTAGACTGTAGTCTCTAGTGTAACTAGAATCGGTAACTTTTGACTTCTGTAGACTGTAGTGTCTAGTGTAACTAGTAAAGTTACTTTTAACTTCAGACTGCAATCTCTAGTGTAGCTAAAAACAGTAACTGTTAACTTCAGACTACTGTAGACTGTAGTGTCTAGTGTAACAGTATCAATAACTTATAAATTCAGACTAGTGACAACAGTAGTATCTGTAACTTATAACTTCAGACTATTGTAGACTATAGACGGATAGTCTCTGTGCAGGTGTAACTAGTATCAGTAACTTATAACTTCAAGACTACTGTAATGTAACTAGTATCAGTAACTTATAAATTCAGACGATTGTAGAGTCTAGTGCTAACTAGTGTCAATAACTTATAACTTCAGATTCTTGTTGACTGTAGTGTCTAGTGTAATTAGAATCAGTAACTTTTAACTTAAGAAGGTTCCTGTTGTCCTATATATTTTATGTGGAACTGAACCACTATAATATTTGCTTGGTGAATAAACCACAAATATATCTGTCAGATATAAGATTAGATTAAATAAACAATTATCTTTGTGCATCCTTTGTAGAAACTGCTTTTAGGTTTAAAATCTATTCGGAAGTTATCCATCTAATGCAGAGGTCTCTAAACTATGGCTCGCGGGACACAGCCCTCTTATGTGGCCCGTAGAGACCTTTTTGTCTATTGAAAAAAATTACGGAAGTTTACATGTATCCTGCCAAGATCAGTCGCCGCTAAATTTTTCTATCTCTAATCTCATAAGAGTTGAGAGGGAACAAACTCTGACTCAGATTTGGAATAAAGGAGCGTTACTGATATGGGTCACTGATTGTTATATAAGTCAGACATATTCTTAGTATCCAGTCCACCCAGTCTATAGTATACGAGCAGTCAACCGTGACTATTAGACAAAGCCATTGAGCTGCAAGCAAATGACCTCCTTAGGGACAAGTTCAAAGAAGGACTGGCAGGTTTTTACCAGTTTTTGCCAAGGAAGACTTTCCTAATGTCAAAACCTTTGCATCAAGGTACCTTTCAATCTTTGGAACAAAATACCTGTGTGAACAAACATTTTCAAGAAAGAAAATACGTGAAGAACAATTTGAGAACAAACTTGTCCGATGATAATCTCAGGTCACTGTTGATGTTAGGGACATCAAATCTAAAGCCAGAAATGTCTGCTATTTTGGCATCCAGGAAACAATTTCACCATTCCCACTAATGCATGTGTTCATGTGTAGTGTATCAATGTGTTATTAAATAATAACTGAATAAAATAATATTAAATAGATAATTAAAAACAACATCCATGTTTTGATTCTTTGTTATTTGGACCTCGAGTGTGTAGTCGGCCCCCAAACTGTTGTTTGATAGTTAATGCGGCCCTCGTGCTGAAAAGTTTGGAGACTCCTGATCTAATGGAAAAAGGAAAGCTGAACAAGCTACAGACCACTTAGTGCTTAAATGTGTAAAGATCTAGTTACTGGATCTCTTAAATAATATTTACTAATCAGAATACTGAATAGTAATGTGATAAGTCTGTGGGCATTTGGTGAAAGGGAGGATATTTGGAGTAAAAAGTGGGGGAGGAGTGGGGGGGGGGTTTAATATTTTTAATTTCTTTCATATCTATTTAAAATTTTCCATAAAATGTATGGTCTATTTTCTATAAATTTTCCATTTAAGTTTTTAAGTAAGCAAGAATATTTGTAATGATAAAACTGAATTAATTACTATTGTGAAATAAATTATTCAAAAGCAGTTTTATTTACAAAGATATAAAACTGTTACTAGTCAGTGTAAATTAAACTATTTCCATCATAACACTTTATATTCGTTTTAAAGACATATTTATATAACTAAGCCTGAAAACAAAGAAGTATCATTACATTACAGGTCAAAAATATATCTCAATCGTATTATACAGATAAAAAGGAAAATAATTATGTAGCTCTTTATCTAGTTTATGTAGCTTTTTCTTGAAAGTTAATTAATCTATTTTTATTTAAATTCAGCAAAACACATAATCATATTACAATTTTACTGATGAATAAGATAAATATCTTAGTTTTATCTTTGTGTATCTTTCTCAGTCACACAGTACATGTTCGTTTAAAAAATAAATACCTGCCACAGTTGATGACTCCACATGCTAAACAGATCCAAGGGCTCTTCTCTGTTGTGCATACTTAAGTTTATAAAGATAAAGCAAAGATATAAATAAGTATTCTGATAATATATAAAAATCAATATTACACACTTATCCTGATATTTATTCAGGTTATAAAAAATATTTTGATCAGAATGAAGAATGGCAATATTATTCTATAAAGTTGCTGTGGTGGAGACAATGCTCCTATATGTCACAAGAATTATTCTGGCTGTGAGCATGATTTACAGGCAAAATAATAATTAATAATAAGGTGTTAAGTTTGCTATGATGATATATTACAAGATATTACAAGAATAAATTTTGGTTAAGAGCATGATAAATCATCAGCACTAAATATACTAAGATACAATACAGGTATAGGAGAAATTCTGTACTACTGCCACTGCCACTGTGCCAGTGCTAAACTATAACAGAGAGGCCTATATAACAAACATATCTTATAATGATATATATGTATCATTCTCCTAGTTCAAGCTCATGCAAATCAAGATATGGTCCTCACTTAACAAAGCAATTCTCACTTGTGAGTAATGGAGGCCAACTGTGCAAATATTCAATATTAATAGTAATAGTTGCATTTATTATTATATATAGCAAAATTTCAAATTCATAGTCCCAATAGATATTGTAATGTAAGCAAATGAAAGTGAATTTCTGTACACACAAAAATTTTACATTACCAAATATATACACACAATCTTGATAATGAAACAAAGAGCCACACAGCCATTCTTTTACAATTAAGGTATGATACATGAAAAGCACAAATCCTTTACATTAGCTTTTCGAGCTATTGCATACCTTCACTGCAAACAAAAGAAAGTAAGAAGTTTAGACCAGGTTTCAATCTAGTGCATTTCTCCCCTCCTTGTCTTTCAGCAGATATAAACCAACAAGAAATTTGAATTGTATTTTAGTTTTTCCATTTTTATCTAAAATTATAACTTTTTAAAAATATTGTTGACCACTGCAACTATGCCCTTGCATTTAAAAAAACAGAAATTACTAAACTATCTAGATTTTACATCTGTGGGTTACTGTTCACTTTGTATTAGTGCTTTATGCCATATTGCCGATGTACTTTACGAGTAGTTACTGACTTTGATTACAGACTTATATAACCAAGTCATGTGGCATTCTTGACTAAACTTATGTGTACTAATTTTAATTAAATAGTAATGCTAAATGCAGATCATCAATATCATTAAAATAATAATATAGTTAATAATGTAGGTGTTTGCTAAATAATTAAATTAGTCTAGCATAAGTAACACTTGTGACTGGCCAAAACTTTGCAGTATTTGCAAACGAGTTAACGACTGAGCTTGAATATATACGATGAAAATTACATTATTCTTAGCTATGTGAATTGCAAGCTACTCATCTAATAAATATTTCTCAAATACATACATTAAAAGTACAAATATGCTAAATTTTGCCAGAAAAAGGGCATATGATAGTTAAGGCTCGGGCCCGTTGGACTGTTAATTTGGTGTAGCCTGTAGGGCCTGGTCAGTGATTCGGTAAGCTTCTAGTAGAAACTTTTATTTTTTTTAATGCACTGAAACATTTTATGAATATAATATCTCTTGCTTCACGTACTTTTAAAGTGCTTTGTTATTATATTTTATTTAACAAAATTATAATTAGTTTTCCTAATAAATTTGCAGCCAAATTTTGACAAAGCCGAAAGCAAATTCACCGACTAAGCAGAGAATGCATTATGTGTCAAAATCGTTTGGTAACGAGCTAACGACAAAGACGATTTATTGCGCTCATTTTATCAAATAACATTTTAAACTTAAAAATAAAAATGTGGAACATTATAAAAATGATTTTTCTTTATAACAAAACATACCTGTGCAGACGAAATCAGATGGATTATTTTCTGTATTCAATTTCAAGTTTGGTTCGAGTATTCTTGCGCATTCTTCTAAGTGAGGGCACTCCATTTAAAATTCGAACGTTATCTAATGTAATAATAAAAAATGACTCTTGAAATGCAAATCCCCGATAGAGAGAGGTTATTTAATATAAAGTTAAAGAATTGTTAAATTGTCGTGTTATACTGACAGTAGCCGCAATATTTGGTCTCTGTTGTCAGCATGGAGGCCACCATGTAAACTCGCCGTTGTAACAAGAGGTCATTTTACTGATATTACTACGCGATAGCTTTTGTAGATTTTTCTTTCTTTCTTTAAATACTGTGATTGTTCTTAAGTAATTTTTAAAATATACTGTATGCTATATTTTAAGCATAATTTACCAAATTGTCTATTAATGATAAAATTAATTCTCTTTTTAAAATATACTTGATTGTTCTGCGGATGTATAGATGAAAAGCCTTAAGACTTTGTCATGTGACCAAATAAGCTTCGTTGAGCAACGATTTCAGACTAGACTTTGAAATAAGTCTCCATTTGGCATACTATATATTTAAACATATTTATACACAACCAGTCGAATTCTGATGTTATTATCTTTTCAATCTAAATCCGTTATAGTTTTCTGTCATACGTTTAATAAGAAAGCATTATATAATACAATCTCTGAATTCGAGCATCTAACAGCATGGTATCTATAAATAGACCCGGTTGCAGTCACGTGACAGAATTAGGATCACAGTCATGCGTTTGGGCCTACTCCAAATTTCTTATTTTGCACTATCAGGTGATGAACTAAAGCAAACTAATTTTTTTAATCATAGTATGTGTTATTTGTTAGAACTGCTTCTAAAAACTTGTCATAATGTCGATCGCTATATAAATTGACCTCTTAATATCATAATGAAAATAATTCAAGATTTTGTTTTTAAAGAACTGACGTTCCGAAACACGAGATTTCCTGTAAAACAAGAGATGTTTTTTCTCAGAACAAAATGGCATTGCGTCCACAAGTATAATTCATTTAATTTTTGTTTGTTTCAAAAATACATTCGGGTGAAATAATGCAGTATTGTTTGAGTTTGCATAATTATTGACGAGCCCACATTGCAATATACACTTTTAACGGTTTTGTATCTAAATTCTATTTGTTATTATTGACAGTGTCTGGTACACTAATTATTGTCTGACAAGAAAAAAATAAACCATTATTATATTTTTAATTTCAAGTTTTGCAGTGAAAGTTCGAGAATTTTTTATGTTTCTTTAAACTGCCTCCGTTTAAGTTTTCATACAGTTTTCACTTTTGATTTATTAACCGAAACAAGTAGCCTATAATACTGGTCCAATCACCACACGAAACATACAACGGTGTCCGTCAGTTAAAAGTTATTGGCACAAATAGTGAAATAGAGATTACAATCTCTACATAAGTCATCACTTTCGAATGTGTATTTAATTTCTAAAGTCTGTCACATAACAGTTTAAAAACATTGGGAGGTGCGGAGATCCGTACTAGGCTTCATCTGCTCATATTATAGTCCGACATCTTTTGCTTTCATTAGTTGACTCAATCAGCTGAAGAGTTCAAATGATAACTATGGCCTGTTCTCAGTACATTGTCAGTTTCATTCTACTTCTTATAAAGATGATCAACCATAGAGATCAGATCTCTCACAAAGACTACAAGTCTTAACTAAGGCAATAAATGAATAATAGGTAAATCATTTTTAATAACAGTATTTAAATATTATTTATGCAAGTTATAACATTAATGATTTATAGTACTATACTGTTGTGATTTCTGTCCCAAAGTCTTAGAATATGCCATATGTACTTTACCTGTACAAGTTCTGTCAACAGCATTCTCATTCGCATTGATGGGTTGGCGGCAACATTTTTTGTATCACATGAAAAGTTATGGAACAAAGTCATATTTATTAATTTCCACCTTATTGGCAAACAATTTGTTCATCTGTTAATTAATTTATCTTTGTGACTTTCTGTTTCCATTTACCAATTAAATAAATCACCCTTAACAATTTTTTAATCATCATAATTATACTGTTATTTGTTAATAGTTACTCCATCATAAAAAAATACAATTCATGAAAACATGCATTAATGTTCTTTTTAAAATTAAAAATAAGATATTCTATAATTTTACTGGATTTATTATGGATTTTGTGCTCTCAGCAACTATATCAAATATATATATATGTAAATTGTAATGGCAATCAAGCAGTTTAGTATAATTATTAGCACGCAGTAAGGAAATGGGATTATGGATGTTTGCATTAATTTTATTTCAAAGAAATCTATATTAACAATCATACTTTATATACTGTAATGGAAAAATAAAAATATATAAAGCATGAAAAGCATATTAAAACTTGGATTATTCCCATAATATTTATTCAAATGCATGTAATGATGGTGATTTCAAACTGCTCACAGTAGAATACATGAATACAGATTTGAAGGCAATATGAAGCAGGGATCATGGAATGTAACTTTAGACTATTAGTTTAACCAGAAACAAATGACACCATCAGCTGGTGATAAAAGATTACAACTTAACTGCATCATACCCTCCCATTGCAAGAAATATCAATTTTTGCAACATTTATCTTAAATGACACAGAGTTTAGTGCAACAAATTGGATTGTAAAATAGATATAAAAATAAATTGAAAAAGTAAGAAACACTTGCATGTTGCAGATATACTGAAGCTTGCAATTTTATTTGTACTCTGCTTTTTTTTTTTTTTTTATTATTTATTTTTTAATGACTGGCAGTATGGACAGTATTAAGAGTTATTTCCCATGTATGTATGTATTCTGTGGAAATTATGACCACCTGGCCTAAAATGATGATGACAGTGCAACACTTTTTCTCGTAAAGTTCAGAGTACTTTTCAATGTTTACACCATAAAATGCAAACAGAAATCTTCATACAAACTGCTCAAGACATGTAACAAAATAAAATTAGGAATCTGAGGCAAAATGATGAACTACTATATGGTATGTATTGACAACAATGAAAAGTAATATATATATAAAACACATGGATTATGCATGACATCAACTTTACTAGTCATATAGAAAATTATTCTATTACCTGTATGTTGCTACTATACAGATTTGCTAGGATCATACAAACAACAGTTGTAATAAGCCTAGAAGGAAGCCGGCATTTATTTCCTTTAAAAGTTCACTCATTTTATTTTCATTTATTCTCCCTCTCAGTACACTCAATGTATAAATAATGCTTTCAAGCACATTACCGTTATATTAGCAAAAACGTTGGCATAAAAATCAGCTTACTATTCTGGTAAATAAATGAACTGAGTATGATGCAAAACTAATTTAGCAATAGGCTGACATTTTAATTAAGTAAGACAGAAGAGTAGCAGAATGTGCAATTCAGATTCTAGAATTCTAGATCCATAGAGCACATGCAGGTGTTTTCTCACTGCCTTCTAATCAAGAAATAACTTCTTAACAAGACGGCCTATAGTAAGTTGTTTTCACATAAAATGCCTATTACATTGGGGTCTATGTGACAGTTAATGGTTTTGCAGGAACTCTATCATTCTGAAGCAACTTAAAATTAATTCAAGTATGGCACTGGGTCTTTGCAACTGCTTTTAAAGTATAGTGAGAGAAATTAACAGTAGTTTTTAATCATTCAAGATGTGGAAAATCATTTAACACTTCAAGATAACAGTTGTTTCTGGTTGCATATATTCAAATATTGAAGGGTGCCAGAACCATAGAAAATATGTACTTTTCTACCTCCAAAAGTTGTGAAAAATATTTTTATTTTATCAGTGGTCCAATGAATAGACATATAAATCACTATGGTATACAACCTATTACAGAAAACTTGGTTAGTATTACAGGAAAAATGTTTACATGTTCATAAATGATCGTTAGGGTGAAGAAACCGTAAGTCTGTGAAGAGTTCATTAAAATATTTTAATAAATAAATAGAATAATTTAGTCATCAATATTTATCCCAGATAAGACTTAGAGCAAGAAGAAATGAAGCATGCATATGTACTAGTTCAAAAAGAAAAATACATGCCCAGATGACATGAAGAAATATAAACTCTTAATTTAAAATAGTTTATTACAAATATTATCAACAAATTATTTAATTTAAATTATATACTGTTCATACTCTAGTATATAATACATGTACATTATTTTTAAAATTAACCAAATGAGGTTTATATACTGGAGAAATAATACTTCACTGACAACATAAAAACAAAATTCCAGTCCAGCTGAAAACCATAACTGCCAACAAATTCTAAAATAAAACTGATCCATAATGCAATAAATGATTAATGAAAAGTAAAATATGAATAGGCTGAACCATATCTGTCAAATCAAATCAATTCTTTTTTTCTTTAAGAAATGTTTCTCACCAAAGTGTCTAAAAAATTACCATTTAAAACAATGAAAAAAGAAGATAAAACTGGTTTGTTTACTATATACATTAAGAATTAAAATCAAAATGATAATAAAAGCAAAATCCTTTTCTAGTGTCACTTATCTCTTGGGAAGTTTTGCTCTCTTTCATGGAATACAGAAGGTGAAAAGTCTGGTAAACTTGACCCAAGAATACCAATAAGGATCTCAAAAACAAAATAAGAAATAAAAATATCAATAAATGAGAAAATCTGTGAAAGATAATAAAAGCAAGGGTCAAAGAACACCTTATGCTAGTAATATCACTGTGTAGGTTGATACACTGGGGAAGGCTATCAATTTTTTTCAAAACCTTTACAAAAATACAAATTCACAGATTTGTGACATATAAAGTACAGAATAAACTCTAAACAGTTATATCAGAAAAATAGAAAGAAAACAAGAAAGAAAAAATAAAATTTCAAAAAAGTTTTTAATAGAAGGAAAATGAACCGCTGTAAATTTCGATTAGCAACGGTTCTTCCTGATTTTTTTAAATCATTTCTACTTAAAAGCAATTAAACAAAATTTTTAAAAAAAACAAAAACATAAAGACTGTTTCAAAACTTTATTCTACATCTAATTTTTTTTTTTAAAGTTTTAAAAAGTCTACTGCATTATTCTAGTTGTACGTTTTATTCACTATGTTATAATTTCACATTTTTTATAAATGATTAGTACATGACTTATTCTCTGGGGAAGTGAAATGTATTTTCTTAAAAATAAAAAGCATTGAAATATGTTTATATTCTATATATTCAGAATTGATGTAAGAGATACATAAGACAGTTGGATGAATATGTGTTTGTTTATTTTGTAATTATTTGTAATATAAAGTCATTTTGAACTGAAAAATGGCACCTCTTTTTGTGACATGCATACATATAGACATTTTTTAACATTTTCATTGTTATAAATAATCCAACAAACTTACCGTATCAAGGTTTTCTTAGAAGTGATAATATAATAAAGCAATATTCAATATTCCTTTTATCTCCAATTGGTCAATTTCTGTTTAGAAATATTATTTTTAAAAGACAGATTCTTCGCTATGCTTAGTTTCTACATAAATTGGATCCAAAACTTTTATTCTTTTACCAAACCGTGAAATGTCAGATGAACATGCCTTGTGGATTTCATTAGTTATATTCAGAAATAGCTTTAGGAAAACTAATTTGACTTTGTTTCCTCTTTATCAAGTTATAACAGAATTAATAAATTTGTACATATAAAATAATGACAATATCGCGAACTACACACATTTTTCAAAGGTGCCATATTCCAGAAAAATAACTCTCATGTCATTCGGTCTTGTTGTGATGAGTTTAAGTATCAAATAAGAAAAATAACTTAAGTTTTCCATTCAGATCAAATGGTTGCAAAAGTGAGAGTGGGAAAAGTTTTGGAATCTTCAATGTTTGAAAACAGCTATTTCTGTTACTCTCGATATCTTTTGATTAAATTGATTAAAAACGCAAATAGATAACATATAATTTATTTATATATCCATGTGTTTCATTTGCATTTAAAGTTTCACATAGCTGTGTGTATATTTTAAACCTGAGGGTAAAAAAACAATAGAAATATCATGATTAGGTTTATTTTATATATATAAAACATTATATTTAAAAAGATACTCTGTTTATCACTTAATATTACCTATGCAGCATAATAACTTAGCTCGTTTTATGTTTAATTGAGAAAAATAAAGCTTCTTTTATGATAGCTGATAATTTAGTTAACTTGTTGCGAAGTTGGAGTTTTATACCCTATTTTAAATTAAAATGTATCCAGATTAAGTTAATAATTTAGGTTAATAAAGAATATATATTGGTTGTAATAAGACAATTATATTGTTTATTTTTTAAATATTTTTTACTGGGAAAAAAAAAATTTCTAGTAAAATCTTACTTTTTAAGTTTTCAACAGAAATGTGTTTTTTACCTATTGCAAACTCCTATAACATGAACAATTTGTAATTTTTATCTTTTCTTATTCTTTTATATGAGCATTAGGCCCTCTTGTACACTTTAAATGTTAAAAAAATTAGATTTAATCCACACTTCATTGTAACAAAATATACACTTGCCAAGAGAATGACCTATATCAGTATGTCTAGCTTAAATAATTTTCTTCACTTGTTGTATCCAGTCATTAAACAAATGAATCAAGTTTTTTTTTAAAACTTGCATGTTCAACATTTTTTGTCCATTCTATTTTTTAAATATTCTCTGAATTGGAGACTGGGTAGGAAGGATTATTCATAATTACTGATCCATATATGAATCAATGCAAATAAAGATTTCCTAAGATTATCATTTGTTCAAGCAATAAGACAAACAAAAAGAATTCATTTAAGATATAAATGAATCTCCCCTAACACTAGATCTGGTATATATTAAACATAATTTTAAAAAATAAAACAAACAATGGTTGAACTGTTACAGCTATAAATTATCTTCATGTTATAGATGGTGAACATATTTTATAACTGCTTTAGATATAAATGGGTTTCCCCCAGTGAATTCCAATGCAAGATTGTGTGTCTATGTTAGTTTTAATCAAAGGACTGATTTCTGAATCCTCTTGAAAGAGAGAGAGTGGAGAGATAAACTTAAAAACTCCAAGTCATTTGCAATTGCCTGGAAGCTCATTTTGTGAATTAACTCATTGTGATTAGTCTGCAAACTCATATTTATTTAAGATTTAACATAATTTTCATTATTCTTTAGAATTTAGTGCTTAGATATGAATTAGTAATAGTATGCTCAAAGATAAATAAAATAGTAACAATAAATTCAAGATTAAAGATAATAAAATGGGATTTTAAGTTTAAAAACAATGAAATGGTATTTCAATCCAAAATAAAATAAATATATTTTTTTAAAGATATTAAAATAGAACTAAAATAGTATTCCAGTGAAAGAATGCCCTATCACCAAACACATATTTAGGTTCAGGAATCTTAAACTTACTCTTAATATTCATCTGACACAAATATTTACTTGTCAAAGAATGAAATAATCTGCCAAGAAATTAAAATCAATGAAATAAAAACAATAAGTTATGAAATATAACTGATGTGATTTAGCAAATCAAACAATAGTTGTTCTAAAGCACTACTTTAAACTGAATCAAGTGATCCCAGGAAGCAAATCACATAAATTTAGATAATGTTTTAGGTTCTGGAAATATACAACTGCATTCTTCAATTAGGCACAAAATTTATGTTATAATCATAGATTTGTACTTAGAGGTGTAGAACTATAAGGTCAAAAGGCATTATTACAGCATAAAGACTTTGTTTAGCAGGTGTTACACCCCATCCCAGCTGCCCAAGTACAAATACAATAATAGATGCTATAAAGCACTCCTAGCTAATGAACTTTTGTTGCTCTAGAGCAAATGACTGAAGTTAAAACAGTTCTGGTCAGTGACCAAGTCGAAAGTAGGCCAAACCAACAGAAATAGCTGCTGCCACCACTCCACCAGTCAGTAAGGTCCACCACAACATCTGAAAATATGAAGTCAATATGTAAGTTTCTACATAATTCCATTTTTAAGTACAAAGACATCAATTGTTGGATAACAATATATAAATAAATTGTTGCTTTATTCTTTCAATAAGATGTATAAATGCAGTGATCCATAACTATTTCTGGTAAAAGAATCTTAGGCTTTTTCAATTCTCAAAATAGATTAACTTAAAAAGAAAGAAAAAATGAAAATGAATTGTTAGAAATAAGCCAAAGCTTCAAGCAAACATGAATGTCTTCATTTGTATATAATCAAGATGACAGGAGATAGATATCTGCAAGGTTCTAGTCTCACATCAGGTGACTGGACATTAAGCACCACCATCCTGCCAATCATGAAAGTTTTCTCAAACCCACATGTTTGGAATTGTGTGACTGCATCATTGTCTAGCTAAGACAAATTATTTCAGCATGACTAAATTAACACCGTCAGGTTTTTGTGAAAGAACATAATAGAACATTCTCATTTACTCAACTGAAAGAATAACCAAAGGTAAGTCATACCCCCACCTACCACATCCCTCTAAATATGTGAATCAAAATATATCCAGTGTGTTACAAAAAAAATGATGCATTCACTCTTTGAATCATTAAAGGTAAAAGTTGTTAGTTGTTTTTTTTTTATGATTAAGAGAGACAATCTCGGCTGGTGAATTCATAAAATGCAAAATCTGGTTTCCATACTTTGAGAGTACTTTCTTGGTTATCATGAAGGTTGTAAAAGACCACTGCTGACAATGCCAAGATTGGTCAATTGTGTCATTGTCTGCGAAAAGCCAGCTATAGTCGCCTATAAAGGCTATAATTAATTAGGCTTTACAGCCATTTATAGTTGTAATTTTTTTTAAAATCAATTTTAGGATTACTTTAAAATCACTTTATTGATCATTATTTTTCAATAATCCAAGATTCTTTTGCTGTATGAACTCAAGATTATAGCTTTTCAAAGCAAGAAATGACTACTAGAGTGGTGGGGGGACTCTTTGATCCAGCATGTGACTTGTCTGAACAATTACACTATAGCTACTGTTTTGATTATATTTTAGACTTGAAATTTTGTACTGGCTTATTAATTTGTTGTTTTGTCATAATCAAACTTAGCAGTTGAAATTGAAAAAATAATGTAATAAAAATTTAATGTTACAATAAAGTTAGCAATTCTTTTTTACTTTTCTTTTTTTATGCAAAAATACAAACCAAGATGTGATTAAAACCACAAAATATTTTTGTAGGATAATATTTGATTAGATTGATATAGGCCACTTCATGTTATATATAGTAATATACCTACAAATTGGAAAGTTTTTGCTAAATTTCAATTATAGTATATCCTGTATAAATAAATTTGTTGTAAAATGAAAATTTTCTTCTAATTTTTCATTCTTTGAGGATGTAATTCAAATATTTTTTAAGTTAGTAGCACCAGACAGTCCCCACAGAAAATTACTAGTTTTCATACAATAAGCACATAAATATCATAATTTTTATTTGTATGATTCCTCCCCTTTAATAATCCAGGGGTATGTACTTAAAAAAAGGTATATTGAAAAAAGATTATGACATAATTTTTTATTTTATTTTTTAAAAACACTTTTGAATTATTTTCACTTTAGTTGGCTTTTTGAAGGTAGTAACACAATTAATAAAACACATAGACTTAAAGGCTAAATCCAAGAGGTACTACTCAAGTGACATGCTACTGTGCAACTTCTTGTTTATCCCCCCTGTTAGGTTATAAACCTCTCGTATGAGCTCTGACTTGTATGTGAGGAGCCTTTTGCCTGTATGATCTTTTTGGAATTACTAGTTGCATGATGTAAAAAAGCACATTTTGACCATAAACATATAATAGAATTAGAATTAAAGTATTGGGAATTCTTAATTAAGAAACCCTGAACACATTTAAATAGAAATTAATTTGTAAAACAAACTGTTGTCAAATGTAAATTTATTTGACTGCTTAAAGAGAGAGGAACATACATTGCTGCTATTCGACTTTTTGTTCTTCTTGTCACTTTCGCTGTCTGAAAGGTTGCCCAGCATGCGTTTGTACATGTTCTTTTCTGATTCAACCTCCTGCTTGCTCTGCTTGGTCAGCCATGCCAACTCACGGTGCAGCATCTAAGCATTAACAAAAATTTCTTACAACAAAATCGCCAGTGTCTGCTCATAAACAAATGTAATCTTTCAGGGTTCATAGGCGATCTTTGAAAAAAAAAAATCAAGTACTTTACAAGACCCTAATATTATAAAATTCAAGGACTACTAGTGTATGCAATAAAGTTTGAAAAAACAAAATTTGTTATAACAAACCTTTGACATTTATTTCTGTTGTAAACAATTTATATTAAGCAAATTTAAATCAATAAACAAAATTGTATATGAAATAGAGTAATTATAATTTTACATAAATCCTACTATTCAAAAGTTCTGTGAGAATGACAAATCATCTGGTACATCATAAAATCATGACAGTTTATTCTTAACATATGTGCATATGAATAATCAAAATTGTATTAAGAATGACATTTTATTTTTAAATCTCTTACAAATTACTCTGTAGATTATCAAAACAGATTTTCTGTTTTACAATTTTCCTGAAAGAAATTAATTTTGTAATAAAAGTTTCCAATTGTCTCACAGCCATCAATGAATGGCAAACTTTAAAGATAACTTGAAACACCCAGTCCTGGAAAAATATTGAAAATCTTCTCGCCTAGCAGATAAATCTTTAAATAAGTAGTAAAGACTACTTAAAATATCCTTCCTCCATCATACAGCTTGGACACCAGATTTAAAACGTGTACAATATGGAGTCCACAAGAGCCAAGATTAAAAATCCTAGAATTGTAATCATTTTGGAGCTTGATGTTCACATTAAGGACATCCATACTAATCTGTGCCATTTTGACAATGTTCAGACCACTTTCCATCACACACTGACGTGCCTAAGCAGTTCATCAGAAGTTTCAAGGCCTGAAAGAAACCAAAAAATGGCAAATGAAATATTTCTATAATTCCTTTAAACCTAATGATTATGTAATGAGGCACATCAAAATGCTAAAGTATTTTAATAAATCAGCTATATAACCACGCAGACACCAAAACCTCTTACTAGACAAAGATTCAGAAAGATTGAAGTTAGGGTGAGAAAAGGTTGTATAAATTCATGATGCAGTGTGCTTTAAACAGGTATGGTATTGTACATGCAAATCAGAATAATACAATATGTATATGATTTTGATGTCACTCCATCTAGATGATTAAATATGACAAGCAATGGCTGAAGGCAAGTGTTACTACAAATTTTACTGAAAGGATTCTTTCAGATTCCTCAACAAATCTGTAGTTTAATAATGCAACTTTTAAAAATAATCAATAAATTAAATTATTCATTTGTAAAATGTAATAATAACTTTTTATCCTTACACATCACTAGAACCAACAAGTCAGACTAATTATTCTATGATTGATTGTTACCATACTGATTATAACGACAGACTGTATGGCTTTCAAAATGTTACAACTATATTCAGCAGTGTATAATAATTAAAGTTACTTATCTTTTATTCAATAAAAAAGATAGGATTGCCTGCCAATTAGGAAATTTTACTTCTTAGCAAAAAAGACATGAATAATATTGTATAATTATATGAAAAATATGCTTTACTTTAGTATTTCTATCAGAAATGATAACAGTAGGAGATAAGGAAAAGAAATGCAGATATACAACAATAAAATGATAAATCAATTTCTACTAAAGAAAGATATTAAATATTTACCTATAAACTGTGAACCAAGACAGTGGATACAAACATGGTTACCATCCCAGAAGCGCACATGCACATCCATCTGCAACTTCTTATTAAGACTTTAATCAAACAGGATTACAAAAGATCCTTTGATGAAGCTCACAAGTTCTTTTTGGAAATGTTCAACAACACCAAAAATACTCGGATAATAAGATTTTTTTGCACTGCAAGAAAAACTGGCTGCAATTTTACTGTCTGGAAACATAGCAACAATTTGCCAATAACCTCATTGGAGTGATAAGAGTTGTGGATGACAATTGTTTTTTATAATCCACAAAACTTCTGCTCTCAATATATCTGATTTGTTCAGAAAATTGGAGATTGTACTTTGTGACACAGAATCCATTGGAATTACAGCGGAAGTAGTTTCAATTGCTGAAGAACTGCTTTTTAACACTGAAGAAACACTGTCTTTACTACTATCCTCCTTCCCCAAAAATGAACTGATGCTAAACGAATTTAATGATCAAAGGTAATATATTGAAGCAAAAACTGGATCTTAAAAAAAAAATATATAAAAATGTCTTTCTTCGTATGCAAGAAGAAAATTGTATGCACCAACAGAAGTATCCAATTCCAGAAGTGAAATGAATCAAGCAATATTCAAGATGGCATGTATATTCATGGTAAAAGCAATTAATGTAAAAACTGCATGCAGCTGAAATGAAAGAATAAGCCTATAGCGGAATTGGATTGTGATTTTTTTTTTTTTTTTTAAAGCTAAATTATGACCTATATCTTAGTGCTCCAAATCGAAATTTCCAGTAGCCTTGGGACGCAGCGCTTAAAAATTGAAAGGAGCTGAAATAAACCGTAGTGAAATCCGAAAGTAACAAAACTGTGATGGCAGTAATATAACTTTAAAATATTTTCACTGCATTTTATTAAAATATGGGTTACGTGGGATATTTCTTTAAAAATCAAGGACTTCTCAAATAATTCAAGGGTTTATAGGCAAATTCAAGTACTGAAAAAAAAAATTCAAGTACTTTTCAAGATGGCTCTCATTTTTCAAGGTTGCTATGAACCCTGGCTTTGTTAATAAATGAAAAATCTGCTATAAATAAAAAGTAAAACAGAGAAACTGTTCTCAAACTGACCATATAACAAAATGTTTGTAGGTGTACAAAATAGACAGATAAATAATTACTTAGTCATGTATGTGCACAATGCTACATATGTGTGTCTTTGCATGTGCATGCGTGTCCAGTGGATGGAGAAATGACAAGATAATAGCAGAGAGCATGTATGTGTGTGTCTTTGAGTATGAGTTGTACCAAGTGGATTGGTGGTTAGAGAAATGAAGACAACTGTACGTGCATGCATTCATGCATGTGTGTGTCAAATAAATCAGGTAGAGAAATGAAAGACAACAGTATGTATGCTTTCATGTGTGTGTTTGAAGTAAATTGGTGGATAGAGAAATGATGACAGTGAACATGTGCATATTGAGTGAACTGGTGGGAAGAGAAATTATGATGATTATAGTTGGCATGTGCATGCCAATAATTGGTGGGTGAAGAAATGGCTATGAGAATACAAAAAGCATGAGTGATGGGTGGACAGAGAAATGTGACAATAATATGATAGGCCTGTGGGTTGAGTGATTGGTGGGTGAAAAAATGGTGACAAGAATACATTAAGCATGAGTGATTGGTGGTTAGAGAAATGGTGACCAGAATATGATAGACCTGTGGGTTGAGTGATTGGTGGTAGAGAAATAGTGACAAGAATACAATAAGCATGAGTGATTGGTGGGTAGAGAAATGGTGACAAGAATACAAAAAGATTGTGTGGGTTGAGTGATTAGTGGGTAGAGAAATGGTGACAAGAAATCAATAAGTATGAGTGAGTGGTGAGTAGAGAAATGGTGACAAGAATACAACAAGTATGAGTGATTGGTGAGTAGAGAATTGGTGACAAGAATACAAAAAGATTGTGTGGGTTGAGTGATTAGTGGGTAGAGAAATGGTGACAAGAATATGATAGGCCTGTGGGCTGAATGATTGGTAGGTAGAGAAATGGTGACAAGAAATCAATAAGTATGAGTGAGTGGTGAGTAGAGAAATGGTGACAAGAATACAACAAGTATGAGTGATTGGTGAGTAGAGAATTGGTGACAAGAATACAAAAAGATTGTGTGGGTTGAGTGATTAGTGGGTAGAGAAATGGTGACAAGAATATGATAGGCCTGTGGGCTGAATGATTGGTAGGTAGAGAAATGGTGACAAGAATACAAAAAGATTGGGTTGAGTGATTAGTGGGTAATGGTGACAAGAATGCAATAGGCCTATGGAGTGAGTGATGAGTAGAAAAATGATGATAACATATGTAACACAAATTTTAGCAACACTCAAAAGGAAGTGATTTTTTAATGTTATCTTAGATCATTTTTAAACAATGTAAAAATACTCACTTTTGATTCTGGATCTAGTTTGATAGCTTTTTTCAAAACTGTTATGGCTTTTTGGGTATGACCACTTAAACTGTGTGCCTAATAAAAAATAAATAAATAAATAAAAACAAATATTTTCTAAAGTGATTATGATAAATTAAATTTAGTAGGAAGGATTATTTTTTAAAATTAATTTTCTAATATCTGCTGACCATAAATATGAGATACACTGCCTTTAAGAAACAAATGAAATTAAAAGACAAAAATTGACTCGTATGGTATTCGTATGCTACTCATTGAAAGATAACAGATATTATAGAATTTCTTCACATAGTTCAATCCCAGTTATCATTTTCAAGATGCTTGAAGGGCTCACTCCTAGTAGATAAAGGGACTTTAAACAGTAACTCCTAATGTGAACACTAGATATAAAAAAAGTAACTTAAATCCATATCTAGTCAACCAGTATTTTTGTATTCCTCTTCTTTATTCTTGAATCACTCATACAACTTTCAGCAAAAGTTTTTGTTGTGTAGACCCCCAGTTAGATTCTCTGTCTTGCATTTGATACTAACAGGCTTGGATAGCACATTCTGAGACAAATTTAAGCAAGAACTGACCAGAAGGGAATGGGCATGACTGCTTATGCTTACAGTTACCACAAATACTGATGGTCAAAATTAAGAAATCATATTCCAGACTTACAATCTCTGGGAAGGACAATGAAACAGCGCAGTCATAACCAAGAAAATTTAGATTAAGTGTATTAATTTAGATTAAGTGTATTAATATATATTCTAAAATTACTGGTAAATAATTTAATATTAAAATGACATTTGCACAACAACATAATATTTATGCATAATATTTATCCACCATTGTCACTAACATATTTGAAATTAAATGTAAAACCCTGAAACAAATGAGTGAAGATTTTGAGCATCAAATAAAAATTACATAAGCAAATACTGTTTAAAACCCAATTAAAATATTCAGCAGAATTTGAACACAAGAATAGCAGCAATACCAATGAAAGTTAATTCTCAGCCTACACATCAAGTGAAAATTACATAAGCAAATACCATTTAAAACCCAATAAAAATATTCAGCAGAATTTGAACACAAGAATAACAGCAATACCAATACAAATGAATTCTGAGTCTCTGCACCTTACAATAACCATTCAAATATATGCTCAATTTAATCTTTGAATCTTCCAGAGTCAATGTGAATTTATTATATTAATGAAAATGCATCTCTAGGGTAAAATGTATCAAAAGAGAAGATCTGGCAAAATGTGCACTTGTATTTACTCATTCTAGCATTGAGTGTTATCAGTAGTGTATTGCCTATTGCCTGAGTTTGTAAAATAACCAATGCTGCTGATGGTTGTTCAGTGAAACCCTTGCTGGTCAGGAGAGTTAGAGTGCTATAGTTACAGCGAAGTGTGCTTTTAAATTTATTTGGAATTTATTTTTAAAAGTATTAATATATATCTATACAAAAATATATAATAATACTATATGTACAAAAAATTCTATTAATATTTTAAAATTAAATTAAAATTCCCTCAAATGTTTAAAGCAGTAGCACTTACATCTATTTTAATTTAACTGCCATATATATATATAGAGAGAGAGAGAGAGATAACCATATTCAGTGAGTGTATTAGATATTCAGATAGAATGAGGATTACCAATAAATGAATGTTCACTATTATTACCAAAACAAACCAACCAACCTTCCAATCTGTCTATAGAAGTCAGTCTTGTGCCACTGATGTTTTAATCACAGTAAAAGGCAAGAGTCATTAGTTAGAAAAAATAATTTAAAAATAAATTTGAAACATTAAATTATATAAATTCAATCAATTTAATTATTATACAAGATCCTATCAAATAATGCAATGCATTTTGTCACATTTTGATGCTCACTTTGCCAAGTCTGTACAATGCTTTTACGTTGTCTGGCTGATGCTTCAGAACTTCTTTGCAAGATCGAACTGTAGCATCTAAGGCATGAATCTAAAAGCAAAAGCAAAAATAAGTTATTAATTTTAAATAATAGCTTAAAACTATTCCAACACAACACTATTTACATCAAATCAGTAAAATTGGCAGGGATCCTCAAATAGCAGATTAAAACATATTATTCAGTTTTATATTTGCAATGAAATCAATACAAACTAAAATTAAACTAAGACTAAGCAATTTTAATAAACATACACATTTAACTTTTTTTTCCCCCTCTCTTTAACATAAAGGGTGTCAGGCAAATTTTACCACATTAAAACATCTCACTGTATACAGCAGTGTCAAAGACTGAAGATTACAATGACAGCTACTGTCATAAAAATATTGCTTCATTTGTCATCAAAATTTTAAAAGTTCAATTTCTCTAGAACAATACCAATAATGAGTACACTAGATTACACCACTAAGTGTTCTAGAGTACAATGCCTTCAGGTTTACTACACAATAAAAGAGAATTTATGCCACATATATTCTAGTTATTGTTACTGCTGTAAATATAGTGAAATTTCAATAGTTTTACATGAGCAATGTATTACCACTTTTTAAAAATTCAATACATTTAATTATTAGTTTTATCATCATGTTCAATTTCCTCTGAAACGATTTTATGCTTTCCATAAATCATTAATGTACTGTATTAAAGATTACATTTAAGGAATCCAAAATATTAATAGTAAATAAAAATTTCATACAGTATAATAAATATCAAAAACACAATGATGTTACAAAATAATGATTCAGTTGGCACATGATTTGTTTCTTGTTTGTGTTTTAATAATATTTATGCCTTGTTAATGGTATAAATGAATTAATTATATTTTACTATTTGAAAGGTACATTTTTAATGTTGCTTAATATAACAATACTAAAAATTTGGTATTTTATTTTTAAAGTTTTCTAACATAACTAAACAATACTTTTATGGGGTTTTCTTAAGACTTTTTAATGTAACTTAATAGCACATTAACAATCTGTTGAGTTATTTTTCAAATTTGATTCTGAGTAAAACAAATGTGTTTACATAATACTATTAGATGACATAAGGTTGCTTGCAAAATTCTAAGAGAAAACCTCAAGTTAGTCATCATTAATTTACAATAAATAAATGCTTATTTCTGATACACTGTAAAAAAAAAAAAGTAAAAATATCTTCATTAATGAAATGAAAAAGAAGGATATATTCTAAATGATAAAAATGATGATAAGTTCTTTATAGAGAATGTATTATATTTGACAAACTGTGTGCAAACAGTCATTACATAAACATGCTTATAATATATTATAAAGTGGATATTCAAGACATCATAATATTTAAATAAGTGGTTTATATTGTACTTTTTATGTATTAAAAACTATAAAGTACCAAGGGGTTTTAGCCCAGTTTTTTCCAAAGACACTGATCTAAAGCCAAGGACATATGAGGTCTCAAAACATCACCTAACAAGCAAATTTAACACATTCGAACTAAAGATTAAAAAAACATTGAGAAAAAATTGTAAAATGTCATTTCTCTGGAATTATATGCCTTATAGATATGGTTCAAGTATTAAAAGAAAGAGAAATTAGTATACAACATATGTGAAGCAATTATATTATGCTATTTAGTTTAATTTTTCAGACTTATTATATAACAATGTTACAGAATTATATAAATATTTTGAAAGTGATAAAACTTGTAGCACAGCAATTTGCTTGATATTATTTTTGAATGTATGCATATTTTATATATAATTACACATATATCTACAAATAGAAAACAGTTTACAAGTTATTTTTATAGTTTGTTGTGAATAAAATATATAATTTATAACTCAACAACATATACCATTTACACTCACAAATCCAGATATAGTCCACATTCTGCCACTGACAGTAAGCAACTCAATATTCCATGCAAAATGTCAATATCATCATAATCAATCTTCTCTCCCCCCTTAAATGTTTTAGTGACCAAAATAATTACTGAAGATAATATTTGCCATGTTAGTACAACAAACCCTGAATACATTTCCCTCAGAAAACAAAAGAAAAACTTGTTGCAATACACTGCAACATGTTGTTCCTTTCTGGAAGAGCCTTGAAATATAACTTTTACATAATCTAAATGTGGCAGGTCTTCTAAAAAGAAATACTACGTAGTAAGAAAACAACCAACAAAGAGAATAGAGAGCAATTTCAAATTGTTAATCAATGCCTCACTTTATTGAATCTCTGTCAAATTTTGACACAATAACACTTTTAGTATAAAGCCTATATACAGCCTTTAGTTCTTAAAGAAAATAATTTTCTTTCAGTAAAATTAACACACTATGCAAGTAAATAATAAAAATAAAAATTATTCTGAGGGGTGGGTGGGGAATCTAACCTCTTAAGAATTGCAATAAAAGAAAAAATGTATAATGATTAAAAAATAAAAATAACCTATAAACTGAAATATAATTAAAATAATAGATATTAATCTGCAATTAGCAATTAAATTTGTAATGTTTAAGAGACCAGTAGTAAATTCCATGCACCTAGACTAATTATTATGTAAATTATTAATCAGATACTAATTATATATATATATATATATAAAATAATAACTGTAATATTTGTAAAGCCAAGACCCTGAAAATATAATTGCTTGATTAAGTTTTATCAATAAAAGTAAATGAAATGCATGTGCAAAATGCATTTTTTATAAATAAAAAAAAAAGCTTTGGGAGACTTCAGCTTGACTGTCAGCTTATTGAATGCATGCTATTCTTTTCTAGCTTGACCTTTATAACAATGAATTATTTTTCTAATGGCTATGCGTATGTATATCACAAAAAGAAGTGCCATTTTTCAGTTCAAAACGAATTTGTATCACAAATAATTACAAAATAAATAATCACATATTCATATAACTCTTATGTATCTCTCACATCAATTCTGAATATACAGACTATAAATACGCTATAATGCTATTACAATGCATTATTTTTAAGAAAACACATTTCGTGGCACACTTGCCCAGAGAATTAGCCACATACCAAAAACAATGAAGTACAAACCACACAAGGTATATACCAAAAATAGAATGAAGTACAAACCACACAAGGTATATATCAAAAATAGAATAAGTACAAATTACACAAGGAATATACCAAAAATAGAATGAAGTACAAACCACACAAGGTATATATCAAAAATAGAATAAGTACAAATTACACAAGGAATATACCAAAAATAGAATGAAGTACAAACCACACAAGGAATATACCAAAAATAGAATGAAGTACAAACCACACAAGGTATATATCAAAAATAGAATAAGTACAAATTACACAAGGAATATACCAAAAATAGAATGAAGTACAAACCACACAAGGAATATACCAAAAATAGAATGAAGTACAAACCACACAAGGTATATACCAAAAATAGAATGAAGTACAAATCACACAAGGAATATACCAAAAATAGAATGAAGTATCAACCACATAAGGTATATAAAGAAAACAGAAAGAATTATAAACCAAATAATGAATATTTGAAGAATATAAGAAAACCAGGATGAAATGTGCAAAAAATTTTTTTTTAAATTGTGACTGAAAGTTAATTACACTTTTATATAAAAAATAATCATTGCTTGAATATTTAATGCACACTTCAAGTAACAAATGTATGTCTTTGTTAATGAAAAAATGTGTGCCAATTTTGAACAAAATTGTGCTCAGCTATTAAATTTTTTTGAAATAGCAGCATGTCCTCTGGTTGATAAGCAAACTCCTCATCCTTTATTTGAAAGACATAAATTAACAACTCTTGATTGTTAAATAACTAATTATATTTCATTATTAAACAATATAAATCACTGCCAAACATAATGTGCACGTTCAAGTATGAAAATTCATTTAAGTCAACAATACTGTCACTTATGTATAATACCCTACATTTTACAAATCAAATTCCAGGAATGGCAAATACACTTAAAGAATTTTTTCAACAATCTACAAACATCTCCATTTTTTAATATATTAAAGCTGTGAAGTGAGGTATTAAAGCAAACACAAGATCTTGTAAATATCTTTCAAAAACCCATCAAACACTTATAATAAAATAAATAGTTACCTTCAGCTGGGATGCTGCTAAGTTGTTGTAACACTTTATTTTACAGTCCAAAAGCTGCTGCAGAACAGATGTATCTCCAACAAGACCTCCATTAGCACCATCTAAATATTTCACAGCTCTGCAGATGCAATACCAGACATACATAAAATAAATCATAGCTGTAAAATGACTGCATAAACCCTCAATGATACCAATAACAAATGTCACTTAATCATAGCTTCCATTCTAATTTTCTTTTAGTGCAACTTTTTGTGGAAGCCTCCTATAGGACACACAGAATATATAATTTTTCTTTCTTTCTTTTTAAATTATATCAAGCTACCAATTCAGAATAATGAAATCTAAAAAGAATGGAAAGAGATGCATTTCAATTGATATTGCAATGCCTGTGGCCAATGTTCCTTTACTCTGCCACCTAAATGAACTGTTAACCGAAATCAAACACCTTCAAAGTGGTGATTCTTTACCATAATATAATTATTAATTTGTTTAATGTTTTAATTGTTTATTGTGTTTATACATGGCAAGAGTGATGCATTTTGTTGTCTATGAACATAAACCTTTTGCTGGCTTCTAATCAGGTGACAATGAAAAAATAATTCAACGTGCTATTGTATGTAAAGTTTATTTTAAAGTGACATTTTATTATTATTATTATTATTATTATTACTTTTATAAGAAGAAGAAATTATGAAGCAAGTGCTTGTCTTTTCTCAAGAATTTTGATCAACCTCTTGGATATAATGATATGAAAGACATCTGGTACCAGAATTCCTCCACAAGAAAATACCTTCTTTAGTGGAGTAAACTTCCCTAACCTTATTTCTACACTTGTTATATAAATTGTTAAATTGTCAAAATGACCTGACCTTGGGCACTCAAGATGGTATTTTTGTAAGTGTCAGAGTTGGAAAAAACAACTCAAGTTGAGAATATGCTAGAAATTGCTGATGCAATCTAAACCATTTCCAAGTGGATGAGTTGTTTTGTTTTTTTAATCCAATGGTTAAGATTTTAGGGAACAAGACCAGCCAATGGGCTGAGATCAAAAGTTTACCTGCTGTAGAAAGGTGGCTGTTAGCTTAATGGTGAGTTAACTGACTGATTGTCAGAGAAAGAACTGAGAAATATTTTGTGCATATCTGCTATTGATATGTTATACTTGCGATTTACGTAGAAATGTATTATGCCATGTCAAACAAAGGAGACAAACATGGGTGTTAGCTAAACAAAAGAAAGGAAAATCACCTTGGAAGCAGATAAAAAGGACAACAGAGATGAACAAAACCTAAAGGAAAGATGTGAGAGAATTCTGACACTGAAAAAATTTGCAAAATGCACGGGTTTGCTGAATGTTTTAATCATGAAAACAACAACAAAAATGGACTAAGGACAGAACTCTCACTAAGGTGCATGCTGATGGGAAGGTCTTTATCATTTATCTCCTCCCTAGAGAAAATGGTGTCAGGCTTGTACGTGTGCAGACCTACTCGGCTCATCAATCATGCTTAACAAGTTGTATGATACAAAATACCACATTATGTCATTACTGATATAAATAAATATAACATCTTATGTGATTGACTACTATAATAAATACAATATCAACACTTAGTAATGAATATGGCAGCAAGCAAAGCTCTTTTTTATTTTATTCTGGACTGCATCTATATTCTGCAAATCACTCAACTCTTTATCTAGCAATCTTTCCAAAAAGTTATAAACGATTTTTCTTTATAAAAAAACAATCTTAATATTCTGAATTTGTATTTTTAAATGTACAAGTAATCCTTAGAGAGTAAAAACAAATGTATAAACATCAAATGATGTTAAATCTTAAAGAGATAAAAATTAACCCTTTGAACCCTGCACGCCCATACATAACAAACCCCTAACCCAAGCTCCCTAAACAAAAATACGTCAATTTTAAAATATTGTTTTTTTTTAATTTTTGGGTGAAATCAGTTAGCCACTCAATATGTGAGACACTTTATCGCCAAATTCCTTCTTGGAATGATAAGCCAGCCAACAGCGGCTGTAAATTCGAATGCACAGGTAGTCTATGCATGCAGAACATCGAAAGACTGTCGCCATATTTAGCCTTGTACACTACATTGAACTTGCGCGCCACGATGCACACAGAAAATCTTTGGAAGAGTTCATTTTTAGGGTAAGCCAGCATATACCAATGTTGTAGTATATTGGGATACAATTTTATACGTTCATCCTGCTATTGCGGGCAACCAGGGAAATCCGATTTTCTGGTAATCCCGCTAAAGCGGGATCTCGAGTTCAAAGGGTTAAACAATAACTGTATAAACATAAAGCAATGTTAAGACTGAAAATTTGCATGAGTTAACATTCTGCTCTAAATAGTATAATTAAACATATTTGGACTACAATAAATTAACACAAAATCTTACTTGGAATAGGAATTAATAGCCCCTGAGTAATCCTGTCTTGTAAAAAGCTCATTGCCTCGTTCTCGTTTCTTTTCTCTGTACATTACAATGAAATAAATGTATACAAATTTATAAAACATAAATCATCTCAATGAATGATTTAAAATTAGATTATTTAATAAATACTTTTTAAATATGTGCACAAACATTGTACCATAACATTTATTATTAACCTCAATGTGAAGTATGTACCATTTAACACATTCAAACACCGAGGTTCAATCTTTTTAAGAGTCATAATAAGATTTTTTTTTAAAGAAACAAGCAAATGAAAAATATACTGCTAAGATGAAGTGACTTAGAAGCAACGGTCTAGTAGGCTCTTGAAAAGAAATATTTTTCTTAAGCATTTTGCATTATCCTCGTAGTCTCAAGAGTATACAAGAAAGTTTACACCTGCTTCAGCAAAACAGCCATTATGTCATTTGCATTTACTTGCATCAAGCAGAAAGTTGTTTATATGTTAGTCTGCTTGTCTTGCACAATATATTTTTTCCCCAACACTTCATTAATAGTAAATAGAAGCTGTATCTATATAAACAGCATTCCATAGTGCTAGGTCATCAAAATACAAGTAGAGGATGTATAATTTACACCTTACATGTGAATGTAAAATACTGGTAAGCATTGTTATATCCTATATAACAGTAATAGACCTGGGGAAAAACTAAAAACCTATATAATTCACCATTTCAAGCTTAGGCCAGCAAAATAGTTTAATTATATATTTTTCTTGATCATAATCTACCAACTTTTTAATAGAGATTGTAATTAGATTTCAGAACCAATGCTCTATTTCTAATAACATCACAGCTAAATTCCAACATCTTAAAAATCTCTTTTCTTTGCTAAATTTTTCCCTCAACTAACAATTTCACATAATTCAGAATGCAAGATTATGACATGTATTGTGTGTTGAATATCTTCTGCCAACAAAAAGCACACTGGAGAAAGTAATCCATTTATATGGACTGTGCTTTTCAGGCTTTTATCAGTGTTTTTTGCTTGACCAGAAGACTGGCTAATGCAATACTGTGCCATAGGCAGATCATTACCCCAATTTATTATCAAAATCTAAACTGACATAGTCAACTACTCCATGGAAAGCTTGAATATCTGACAAGATGCCCCTATATACTACAGCACAAGATCAGATGTTTTCAAGTCCCCTTAGCACCTCAAAAGATATTCAAGAGCAACATTTTTTCTTTAAATTAATACTGACTCTTATTAATATTTGAGGAGCTAAATCACAACACAAACAGTGATAAATTTCAAATTTAAACTGTAAATTAGACAGATTAGTTGCTACATTTTGTATCTATTATAAAATCTACATGTAATATAAAATATTTGTTAATGACTGCATAACCAGGTTGTTTATTGCAAATACTGTTATTTGTCAAGTCACTAACATCTGATTCATACATTTAGATTTTCATATGATTCATAGGAGTCTTTTATATCTTTTTTTACCTAGCACTCATTTTAAATAGAAATAATACGAGATATATTTGATTGTTCACCTGGCTTCTTTTATCTTTTACTTTAGATATATTTCATTGGTCATCTAATTTCTTTAATTTTCTTATTTACCACTGATTTTAGATATACATATATGATCACCTGGCTTCTTTATCTTTATATCTATTACTGATTTTAGATAAACCTTTTATTTCATGTACTTTTATTATACAAAGTTTCAATATACAGAGGGAACATGAGTGTTGAAAATGTAGAAAAACTGACTAAACAAGGTCACTATCAACCAATCAGCACATGTTTTGAGTACCTCTTTCTACCTACCACAATCTATTCTAAATATATATTTGTAACAAATTACATTATGTCATGTTTATGTATTAATCTTTTTAAACCTATACAATTAATTAAAAGGCATCAGTGTGAAAAAGACTGACAATGAAATTCTTTTTAATCTTGATTGATTGAATAAGGGACTAAATTAATTCACTCCTTTCTTCATTAAGAAGAAACAGGTTTAAAATTAAATTTTACCCAAATCCAAGTCGTTCTTCTGCTGTGAGCTTGCTGATATCTGGACCTGGTTGAACATCCAGTAATTCCAATGTGAAATATAAAGTGGCATTTGCAGGAATGTTTGGTTCCCTGGGACATCAACAAACAAAATTTAACCAGTAAATTACTCTTTCCCCCAACAATTTTGGCTTAATGTATTTCTTTTCTGAACAGTTAAAGCAATTATACATTTCCTAACAACAATTAAAACAATACGGTCAAACAAATTGCACTT
Source organism: Sinotaia quadrata (assembly GCA_028829895.1). Classification (NCBI taxonomy): domain Eukaryota; kingdom Metazoa; phylum Mollusca; class Gastropoda; order Architaenioglossa; family Viviparidae; genus Sinotaia; species Sinotaia quadrata. The sequence goes on along the minus strand of CM054177.1, from coordinate 43,002,146 downwards.
AAAACTTTATTTTTATTTAAACAGACAAAGAAGTCAACCACTAAATTCCCTTTTGAAAAAATGTTGAGCTTAAAGCATGATGCAAAGATTTATTCCTCAAACTAGACACTTGTTGCAAACTGGATTTTAAGATCTAAACATATTACATTTATCTAAATAAATTACATTTACAGTTGATACCTACATTATAAGAAAGATAATGTGAACAACTGTTCCACAATCATTTGAATAGTATTCATTTAAATTTAGAACTGAATAAGAAACTGGAAACAAAACATCAATATTTATGTTATACAAACTCCAACTATATATTTTCATTCTCTTCTCCCTGTAGTGTCAAAATGCTGATAACAGTTAGTGCAATATATTATTGAAACGATAGGAACATAGAAATGTGTGTAAACTCCAACCCAGCTTTTGAAAAGTTATAAATGAAACATTTATATCAAATCTTTACCAATTACCAACTGTTTACTCTAACTAATGAGCAGTTTTGAAATAAATGTCTTAGGCTGGTGGTGAAATGGTGCAACTAATACCAGAAGTGTATGGAGTTTTGACCGTAGTCTGATCAAAATCAAGTTGTACCAAACCCTGGCCATCACTGCTTTAAGTTAATGGTTAAGGGATAATAAGAACAGTAAATCCATCACCAGTGTTTAACACACAAAGGCCAACAAGTGCAGTTTTCTTGCAAAAAGATGCAAGTGAGAGTAGATTCTGCTACATTCAGATCCATTTTTTAAAAATATAATTTAGATCAGGTGAACAACCTGCTACAGAATATATTGTATTCATTCTGGAACAATGTATTTAGTCTACTTTGGAAAATTAATAAACATTCTATCCATTAAATCAGGCTCTAGCTCTCTGTTATAACTCAGCTCTCAGCCAACTAGCTAACAGAAATCAAAGAATGGTGCAATCTTGGTTTAAATCATATTGGTCTGAAAGAAAACAAATCATGTCAAGAAATGATCAACTATATAGCCCAAATAATCTCTATTATGGTGTCCCACAGGCTCTGATCTCAAGACCAGTTTTGTTAACTTGTATGCACAGTCTTTATCCAATATCACAAGGTCACCATTCTGCACCCCGCCAGTTGTATGGTGATGATGCTCAAGTGCATGTTATCAAGCTAACCTAATAAAACTTATTCCACTCTCAAATAGTTGAGATGTGTTTCTGATGCTAAATCTTGGATGATGAGCAATAAGTTACAAATCAATTTCTAAAACCTTACTTCTGCCAGGCTCATTGAACAGTGGCAACACTCCCATCAAATTCTGTTGGTTATTTAGAAATCTGGATATACTTTTTCACCGTTCTCTCTCTCTACAACAACATATCTTCAATACTTGAAGAACAACCTATGCAGATTTCTCCCTGCTGATGCTACAAACATCCTTGTGTGTTCTCTGGCCCTCTCTGACTCAAATACTTTAACACTTTTCTCTCTGGTATACTATTATGCCTTAAGAAGATTCTGTGCTCATCATTATATGTATGCACCTTCAACATTCTGTATTTCAAAGTCCGTCAACCTGGAAATCCTGCCCTTTGAGTGGAGTTGCAAAGAGACCATGGTCATTTTTAAGAGTGCCCTAATTTCAATTTTCATCAGCAAGATTAGTACTCTCTTTTGTTCTAGAAGAAAAGTAATGTTTTATTTACATTTCTCTTTTGTAAATACAGGCATTGTTATAATTATCATTATACATGTAGATTTCTTTTTGCTTTCATTAAATTACTTTTAGTTGTTTTAAAGATACTGTATATATTTACAATTATTAGCAAAATGTTTAGCGCTTTTATATGATTAGGGACTTTATCAAGTATTATTATTATTATTACTACTGTGATATTTTATCGCAATGAACACTTCATACCAGTTACATAATTTATTTATGTAAAATCAGCATAATTCCATGTGATATTGAAGTGTTCAAAATCCTTCACATCCTCATATTCCTAATTAAATTTCAAATAGTGTGATATATTATTAGCTATAATGCATATTAAAAATTTAATTCTTAAAGCAAACAAAAACATAATTTTAAAAAATACAATAAAATTTATACTATAACCGGAAAAAATATAGAAACTGTATAAAACTATATACACATAATTATAATAAAACAATATATCAACAACTTAAATATATTAAGCATAATTTTTCTTTATTTCTTAAAAATATTAAATTACTGCCACCACCATTTTGTCTATTTACAAAAAAAATTCTAAATATATAAAGTGAAATAAAATTTACATGAAAATGGTTTTAAAGTGTTGATGATAGATTCTCAATGTTATTTTCACATTAATGATTTCATAACAACTATATCTATATATGTAATCGTTAAAAATAAAATAATTAAAAGTAATTAAACTGCACAATAATATAAATTAATATCTAAAGTAATGTGAAACAAGATTAGTGAAGCATCTCTGAGATGTGACAATTACCAAAAAGATCTATTAATACAAGATAATATCAATCTTACATGCCCTTGGCACCATATCCAAATCTTTCTTTTGTTATTATTTCTGCCACTTCTTGGACATTCATGAGTGCCACTGCCAGGTCAATTGCTGTCCATAGAAGCACAAGCAACCAATTAAGTAACAGTTATTCAACTTTAAAACTTTTTTTAAATAAATGAACACGATCATCACTTTTGCGTTCCTAAAACTTTGGAAACAAAAATGCACCTGGTAATGGTATTCTCATTAATTTTAAAATTATCCAAGTTGTAATCAAAGACCCATACAAGAAATGTGTATCTATCTACTGACACTCGGTAAAACAAACATAAAATCTTTTCTTAAGTTTATGTAAAGAAATAATCTCAAAGACACAATGCTTACTTTCTAGTACATCTATTTAAGAATATATTTAACTAAAGTACTTTCCAAAGAATCCAAATTCTGTAGACATTATGCCAGGAATTAGGTCAATCAATTAATGTAATAATATATTAAGAATCCTATTAATCAATCAAGACTTGTGCCACTTTTATATATATTTCTTTTACTATTCATGGACTCTTCTTACAGTTATATCACCAAATCTGACCATGTGCCAAATAATTCACCTGCAATGGCATCTCCATCCCCAAGAATAAAAGTCTCTTTGGTATCCTGAAAGCAAGTACCAGTCTCTAATCGTCCTTGCACTTTCACTGTCACCAAACTGCCACTAGGTGGACGGGAATCAGTTAAACCTGCCTTTAATATCTGAGAACAGACCAGAAAAGTTAAACCATATGCTGAAGTTGGGTGCATTAACATAATTTCAATAACAATATATTTGGTCAAATAAGAAATATAAAAAAACTAAATTATTAAATATTAAAACAGTTATACATGGAGTTTATGAAAACAAGATCAATGTTTATCAAATGAGATGCAATACAAATTTTCAAGTAAACATTTTACTTCTGTCACAGTCACTAATAGTAATACTAAATAGCCAAACATTTCATGAATAAATGTAGTATTTTGTTTGCCTGTTTAAGTGTTTTCATTTGTGGCTCAGTTTTTGTTTATAAAAAATATAGGCTCAATGAAAAAGATTTAATAGAATTCAAATTTAGTAATCTCTTTAAATATAAGAAATCTTTGTTTCTTTAGTGAAAATGTAATTAGAAAGCCAAAACTGAACGTATGTTCATGTTTGTAAACATTACTTACTGTAAATAGCCTTTAAAAATCATCAAATTTACTTAAATTGAAACCAAATTTTACAGGTTTTGGACATATGTTGGTTTATTTTCAGGTCTTAATTAATTCTAGCATAGTTATTTTTGGCATTTATGCAACACATGCTGGATGGTATATTGGTAGTATTATGTACATCAAATTCTAAACTGCAAGATTTTTGTGTGGCTCCTTACACATGCTGTTTGATGTGTTCAACAATCTCTTCAGAGGTTCATGGTCTTACCTATTGATTTGTGTTTCTCAATGCTCCACAAATCTTTTATCTGTTTTGTCAATAGATACATTTGTTCCACCGGTGTGTTTATAATACATTGTGCAGTTACTAATGACTTGAATTCAACATATTACAACATGCATTGAGCTTTCTGCTGAATGGACACCATCTTAATGATTGGATCAGGCATGTAATGTAAAGAGAGATTAATAATGTGCATACATCAATGATCACTATAACACTGGTACAGGAAAGGTGAGGATTAAAATTTAAAGAATGTTTACTTATGCTAATATAAAAAAAAATGTTTTATATAGAAAACACTAATGCATTACCACCACTGACATTCCAAAATTCCTTTCTAATGACCCTGCATTTTGTTTAAACTATTAATTTATCCTATTCCTAATAACTACAAATTACACACATATGGTAAACACTCACCTATAGGTTAAGTATAATGCAACAACATTTATTCTTTGCAACTTGATAGAAATATATAAAAAGAAATAAAATATTTTTCCCCTAACTGACTGTCAGGCATGGTAGGTATATATTTTCTTTAAAATTTAAAAAAACGTACCTAAAAACTTAACAATTAATTTCAATGTAAACATGAAAGGTCAGTAAAAGGGGTCTCATCAAAGGGCTCCCAATGTATTAAAGTTTTCCTACAAATGTTCATTCAATTATTTTTAAAATATATTGATCAAATTTTAGTCTGCTCAAAAAGTGGTAAAAATTAATGTACAGTACATGAAGAGCGGGTCCCATGCATGTGGTCAAACTGTTTGTGATTCTAGTCAATGAAAAACCACAACTAAAAATCACAAAAACAAGGAACATGCTATGTATAACAATTTGTTAGTTATTGACAACTATTATATGATTAATAAGAATACTGAAAGCTTGCAATTAAGTAAGTTCTGTAAATCTATAACTGAAATTTTACAAAGACAAGGTATGCACTAAATAACTTTAAATACATTACTAGTTACTAACAACTATTTTTATGATTAGTAACTCAATAACATACCTTTTTCTTCAATTCACCATTGTTAAAAATGTCCATCCATTCTGATTTCTGTTCAGACTCTAAGCATTCATCAATGATATCATTTTCTTTTACAGACTCTACCACACCATTAGTCAAAACAGAATTAGCACTGGAAGAATCTTTAATATGAGATTCGGCTTCAAGCATGTTGTTAGCAGAGTCCAAATTAGAATTATGGCAAGGTGGTTCAATTTTGACATCCTCCAATTTTTCTTCATTAGGAGAATTTTCTTTCTTATGAGAGATGTCACATCTGTTAAGAGCAGGTTCACCTATATCAGAAGCTTCATAAACAAAGTCTTTGTCTGACCTGTCTTCAGTAAATTGGGATGAAGTTGTAAAAGTTTGTTGGTCAGTTAAGCTATTTACTTCTACATGATCAGCAGAATGTACAGAGGAGGCAATAAATGGCTGATGAACAGGACCGTCTTCAGAAACTGATTTTAATGTATCTGAAATGCTGTCATCTGTAGAAAATATGCCATTTACATGATGCTCTGATAATCTTTCATCTGACAATCCTTTGAGCTCAGAAGTTGTAAGATCTGCCATGTGTCTTTGTTTCTAGTGTTCTGTACAAAAAAAAAAGATTACTGATTATTGTTTCAAACATGCAATTAAATAAAAGTATTACTACCTGCCAAATGCTATATTAACAATTACTGATTTAAAATGAAACTACGATTTAGATCAACAGTGATCAGTATGGGTTATTTACCCCGATTTATGATAATGAGAATATATATACATACACGGTCAATTTTATACACAATTTTTTAAAAATTCTAATTAAAGCACATCTAATTTAAAATCATGGCTAAGGGTAAAAGACACTGAGCTGGTTTTCAGCTCTTATAGTCTTAAATAGATATGGTGAGACTTCTCAATATATTCTCTTTTTACTTGGAAGACAGTGTATTAAAAAGCTTAGATCTGGTTGTAAATAAACTAATGAATATTCTCAGGAGAATATAAAATTAAAAGCATAAGAGATAGTTGATAATTTAATATTTATACAGTATTATATGAAATATATATATATTTCATATAATACTGTGTGATATATATATATATGCCTATGACCTACTGTTAATTACTAGCCCATGCCAGACCCTGGTGTAAAAAGGATTTTTTAATAAAAAATTAATTAATAAAGTTTTAATGATAAATGTTTAAAATCCCTGGCTTAATTAAGGCCACCCACTTTCTAGGGGGAAAATCTCTTCCTATGCCTATTTAAAAGCCATGCTTAGCTCTACCCCCCCTCCACTCCCTCTCTAAACAGGTAAATATGAATAGGAAGATATAAAAACAAGATTACAAAATAATTGTATCAGACGAACAAGTCACATGAACAGCACAAGCATTAAGTAAAGTCACATGACAGAGCAGACAGCAAAATAGAGCAAAACTCAATTATTTAAGTAACAATACAAGAAAAGAATAAATAATGCAAACAAAGATAAATAAGAAATAAAATTATAACCAATAATCTAATCTGTTTGTCTAATTTAAAATTCTAAAGTATGAGTTCATAAATGTCACTGCTTCTATAAGTCAACCAACTATGTTCCTTAAGAGCTAGCAAATATTAACACTTCTAAAAACAAAGCTACCTAAATTGCTATCCAATAAAACACTAAATGAAGGCTTTGTTCATGCTTTCAACATTCATACACATTATGCAACATTGCAAATACTTTTGATTAATACATATGAGTGTACTCTTTTCATGTCAGCATGGAAATATAAAATGATTGCTATTAGTAGTATACTGCCTCTGGTACACCCAGATAATGACCAGTGATCCCTTTGACTAATACTGCAATAGACACAATACGATCAACTACTAACAATTTTATTATTACTTTTTCTCTCACCCTGATCAAGTCCCTGGGCAGCTCTGGCTAATGCAGCCTCCTTAAAATCCCTAGTAAAACATCTTCACACACAACAGTCCAATGAGAAATTTCCCCAAACTTCACTTCCAGAGGAACAAACCTTTGCACATGAAATCCAAAGAAGAATTCACACAAAATTCACCTCTGAGGAACAACACTTTTTACAAGTGAAGAAATCCAAAGAAGAATTAATCCAAAATTCACTTCTAAAGAAACAACACTTTTACACACATAAATCCAAAGGAGAGTTTTCTCAAAATACAAAATTCACTTCCAGTGGAATCTGACAGGAATATGTTATAAATGAGGCTGACCAAGGAGATTGACAAATTATTGCAAAAAACTGGGTTTTAAATATAGGTGAGAATTTAATGCCTGCATGACAGTGCATGGAAAATTCTGACAACCATGGGATCAAACCCACTAACTGATGCCTGAAGCTACAGTGAAAACAGTCCAGTGTGGAAGGACCAGTCACTCCTAATTAGGTGACTTTGTCAGCACTCCGACAAAAGAGACTAGCCAACTCTGTTGATTTTTTTTGATGTAGTCATCCCCAAGCCACAAGACCCTAACTAGGTGGGGTACAGTGGCCAGCATAATTTTACCCCATGGCCACCTAGACAAAACAACTACAAGAACTATTCACCAACTGTGGCTAAAAATATACACCTGAGCAATACTGCTATAAAAACATTTTCCCTAATCAAAAAAATTTCAAAAATGCACACAACTTACAAGCATTCAACAAGATTCAAACAAACAGTTTACAATAAAGGAATTGTGCTGACACAATCAGCACTAAAAGTAAAACACATACAAATAGATAAACATTCTGACACACTACGAACACTATATAGTAATACAAGTTTAAGAAAAAATTTAATAAAATAGTAACTAGTAAGGGTGGTGGATATATATAATTATATATATTGAATGAGTACTTGTAAAACAGTAGGTTATTGAATAATATTACAAAGTAATAATTTACTGAAACAGTCATGAAATAGTTGCCTCTCCGGAAGGCTTCATCAGTATTGTTTCTTTTGATACTGAGTAACCTACATAATAAAAAGAAGTATTAAATAAAATGATGCAATAGAATAACAAAAACAAAGATGCAAATGCATACTTACTACATAGTATTTTCATTAATTGTAGATACCATAAGCTTAATATATAGGCCTACCATACACAAAGTGGACTATACGCCCATATTCGTACACTACTACGAATTTCCAAGGCAATATCTAACTAAAGAAAAGTGTACAAGTTTCCAAAGTATATTTACAATTGTTTATTATTATAGGCCTACCCTTTCATATAAATTAGGCGATACTTCTAAGCAAGAGATACTTCTAAGCAACATACCCTCTGTCTCTTGGTTACTTTCGTTATCAATCGTCTAGAAAAGTCCACAGGTAAAGCCGTCTGGTTCCTGTCTCAACGACAATTTCAGAATTAAAACAATATTGATTGTATCAATATTTCCAAGATTGAAGAAGTATTGTTTACATAATATCAGTTCAATTATTAAACAAATAAAACTGCTCATAATTTTACTTTCCGTACAAAAAAATAACATTTATATCTATTATAAAATAACCATAGCTCTGAATAGCTCACCGTCATTTAGTATCAGTTTTAAAAATATAAAAAATTACGTCTTCCTGAGCCAAATTACACGTGCTTGCGTGCGCTCGTAAATGAAAACACACACATTTAGTATCCTTTATTTTCGTTAGGTTAATGAACAAGTCTTCAGTTGTTAAGAAAACACTTCCTATAGTATAAATCTTTTTTTTTTAAAAGCATATTCTCACAATAACATCGCGTTTTATATGTCAACCTACCCTTTTTTCACTCATGTACTTGCCTCTGTGAAAGGGAAGCTACTCTGGAAACTACAACATGGAGACTTTTTCACCTTATCTTGACAAGGAGTATAATCCATTGCTTGCAGGGAGCATAGATGGAACAGATGAAGAGCCTCACGACAAGGCCATTTCACGAGCCTTAGTAGCAACCTACAAACCAAACAAGTTTATAGAAGGTGATCCCAACCTAACCCTATTCGTTGGGCGCCTCAGTCCCAAAACAAATGAGGAGACGATCTGGAACGCCTTTAGGAAGTTTGGGAAAATAAAACGGCAACGACTAGTCAGAGATATCGTAACTGGATTTTCAAAATGTTACGCTTTCGTTGAATTTGAGGACGATAAAGCACTCAGACAAGCACACAGAGAAGGGCACAAAATGATTATCGATGAATCGGAGATTCTGGTGGAATATGAACTAGGAAGGACATTAAAGAACTGGGTACCTCGACGACTTGGCGGGGGCTTTGGTGGCAAGAAAGAATCTGGCCAACTTCGATTCGGCGGAAGAGACAGGCCTTTTCGCAAGCCAATTGATTTAGGGAGCTCCATGAACAGGTGGGGTCGTGAAGAGGTTGGTTCATTACGAGGAAGACCAGAGTTTCTGAGACACGACTGGGAAAAACGTGATGAAAGGAATCGAGATTCGAATCGATCTAGAGACAGACACAGCGAAAGCAGAAGGCACAGAGATCGATCGAGACACGATAATCGATAAATGAATTTTACATACAGTGCCATAAATTATATCTTTTGATGTAGGCCTAATTATTTAGTGAGTGAATAAACAGTGTATTTAATTAAAAATTATAGGCTAATCTATATAATAGATTAAAACTAAAAGTAAAAATCCAATTTTAAGTCATTATCTGCTGTTGTCTTTGCGGCATTAAAAATTTGGTTTCTAAAAATAATTTATTATCTTGATATCTTCATCATTATTATCTTTCATCATTTTCTAGAAATTTATAGCTATCCAAACAAACTTGAAAAGATGTGATGGTTTTCACACTATTATTGTATTTTTCTATGATTTTTTTCCTTAGTTAAATTTTATGTGAAAAGTGTATAAATGTTTATCCTGCTAATCTAGAAGTGTAGAAGTTTCAATAATATATTAATAAACCCTGCAATTAGCAGAGATGTAAAAAAATTATTAAAAGTCACAATCGCTAGTTTCTAAATTAGTAAATAATTAAAAGACCCTGTTGCTTTATGTTTTTTTTTTAAATATACTTAAATTATATGTGTAAAAGTTCGTTTGCTTTCATGACATATTGATGGAGTGAATAAAGAGGGTGATATATTGTCCCATTGTCACTCTTGTTGCACTCTGCATCTTAGAAATAAGGCAATGTCACAGTTGACCTGATTGGACATACATCTGAATGATAATAGGTGTAGCTTGGTTCCCAGTTAATAGTCATGTCAGAATATATCTAAACAACTACATGTAGAATGACCAAGAATCAAGATGGATTGCTGCCATTTACATTAATATTAGTATGCTACAGGCAGATTATTCAAACACTGGTATGAGTACTGGGGCTTGACATTCTAAGAACTGTAGATATAACTAACTTTAAACGTTGCATGCTATTTCTGAAATGGAATTTCTTTGTGCAATTTAACTTTTTACTTATGCATAAAAAACTTGTTTGGAGTCATTAGATATGGGAATTATTAAAAGATTTCATATCAGAAAATGACTTAGGTGAATTTATGCAAGTAAATAATTAGAGAAGTAAATGGCTCTGTGGTGAGGAATCGATCATATGAGTACTGGGGCTTGACATTCTAAGATCTGTAGATATAACTAACAGTTGTGTTAAAACTTCCTTAAAGACTTCAAGTACAGGTATCACTTTTTCGCCACCAGTCAAGCAACAGTGGTTTCTGATGGAACACCACAGAACAACTTTTCAACACATCAGTACACAGAGTCACCTTGACCTATGATTCTGCTGCCACGTCAAGCGAGACAGTTCCGTCTGTGCAACTCATAGCAGATGACTGGCTTCTCAATCTATAAGCTTTCTATGTGTCTCCTATGATTCTTACTCTAATTCGTAGTCATATAGATAAAAAAGTTCAACCAAATTTACTAAGTAAACATTTGAAATCCTCAAACAGCAGAGACTCAGGAGACTTTATAGCGAACTAAATATTCTCATAAACATTTCCAGAAATTATAAACTATTCAATATTAACTAAAACAGTTTTAGTAGTAGATCTTTATTTTTAATTTAAATCTAGGTTGAAGAGACTATTTCCTATTTTTCATATTGCCTACCTTGTGATTACTAATTTCTTATTTGTGTATATATCTTATTATTTTTATTCATCGCGTTGAATAAATTTGTTATTGTTAAATTATACTTCCACTTCTATGTCTAGATAAAGAAGGGATATGGGGGTGGGGGTGGGGACTAAATTTTATTTGTGTCAGACAATAGCATATGTTAGGAAGTGTCCCCCTAAGTTAAAGGAGAGTGTGAGGATCAGAATTCCTATACATTTCTAGAAGTGTTCGTACTTGCAAGGGGTGTTGGGAGTTATGAAACTGGTAACACTCAGAGGCTGTTAGAATAAGTAATTAATGGATATGTCTCTGAGGCTTAATCAAGTTTTCTCCGTCTGCAATACAAAGACCTGTTACGGGTAGAATTATATAGATGAACGGGTTGGGAAGCTAATCGTTTAAACCCATCCATTCACAGTATTCTTTTGGTCTTTTTTTAAAATTGTCTTGCACCTTCATCTGTGTTCTTTGTTTCACTGGTCTGGTCCACTTTCAAATGTGTTTTTTTTTTACTTTTTCATATGTATTCTTTGTTGTCCTTTTTTTTTTTTATTGTCTTGCACCTTCATCTGTGTTCTTTGTTTCACTGATCTGTTCAACCTTCAAATGTGATTTGTTTTCTTTTTCAAATGTATCCTTTGTTGTCCTTTTTTTTTTTTTTTGTCTTCCACCTTCATAATGTGTTCTTTCTTTGCTCTGTTCCACCTTCATAATGTTCCCTTTTTCTTTCTTTTAGGTGCACCTTCATAATGTTTCCCTTTTTCTTTCTTTTTGGTCCACCTTCATAATGTTCCCTTTTTCTTTCTTTTAGGTCCACCTTCATGTTCCCTTTTTCTTTCTTTTTGGTCCACCTTCATAATGGCCCTTTTTCTTTCTTTTTGGTCCACCTTCATAATGTGCCCTTTTTCTTTCTTTTTGGTCCACCTTCAAATGTGTTCATTGTTTTGCTGTTGGATGTTCTTTTTCTTCTTTGACCTTTCCACCTTCACATGTTCTTTGTTTCACTGATCTAGTTCACCTTCATATGTTCTTTGTTTCAGTGGTCTAGTTCACCTTCAAATGTGTTCTTTATTTTACTAGTCTAGTTCACCTTCAAATGTGTTCTTTGTTTCAGTGGTCTAGTTCACCTTCAAATGTGTTCTTTGTTTTACTAGTCTAGTTCACCTTCAAATGTTCTTTGTTTCACTGGTCCCTATGTATACTTCATTCCTCTTCAAGTTTATATGCAAGTAGTGGTGTCAACGGTTACCCGTTGTCTTGCTAAGTAATACCCAGGTAGTAAAATTGTGGACCAGGTACCCATGATAATGTGGCCTTTGGACAGAAATGGGTAATGTAGAGTGGGGTGCAAGGGAAACTGACAGAGGTAAGCCAATCACGATAGATGAGAGAACTAAAACTGGTTGCCTCTTAGTGGTCAAAAGCTCTTTAACTATGTGTACTATACATTGTTTATCATGGCTGATATGTAGGGTTTACATCTTTATGATCATTGACTTCGTAAATGGGGATGCCTTACAGCACTTAGGATAATTAATTTAACATGAAGATATAGAGACAGACATTGTAAACAAAAAGGTGAAAGTAAATGTCATTATTCATGGATTCTGAATGGCAGCATGTTGCTGTCTGTCATTAGGATGGATAATTCAACTGTGGTTTTGATATAAACGAATTTGTTTATAACAAATTATGTAAATAAGTAACCAGAGTATAAGTCAAAGCAGTATCTTTTGTTTCAGGTAGAAACAGTGCAAAACTCGCATTATGCCATTAGACACAAACATCTTGTTTAAATACAAGTGTTTGTAAAATAAAATAGTAGACTTATGTGTAAATGCTCAAAAATAGTAAGAATTTAGATTTGTAATAGTTTCTATAATTAAAAAAAAAAAGTGGATTTATGTATAAACATTTTATCAGATGTAATAAGTTCAAAAATCAGATTGAATTTTTAAAGTAAATGAGATATTTTTTAAAGTAAGAATATATATTATTTTATTTAAGCCCCTTCTTTTCTTTTTTAACAATAACCACCACCACCCAAAAGAGAGAGAGAGAGAGTTGTAAATTACACATAAAGGAATTATAATGATCTACAATACATACTTTTCTAATCAGATGCATAATCTTTACTCAGCTCCTCATTATCAATTTTTTTTTTTTAACAGGATGTTACACACTTTTATAATAGCTCTTGCTGATCACAAAGCTGTCATTTGCAAAATATATTATTCACTCCTAGTATTGACTAAATAGGCATATTTAACATATCCAATTTAAAAGTAGACTGGCTTATTTATCTTAATACAGTACTAACAAGTAATTTTCTCTCAGTCTTGATAAATTGTCTTTTTCTTTGAATTGCATTAAACCAGTGTAAATAAAATCATAGTTCAAGATAACTGGGTTAGTGTATGTGGGGATGCACGTCTTTTTAACTCATGTAATGGGTGAGATATGCATTTCAGAATAAAAATACAGGCAAGCAAGCAGGGTCAGCATACTTTATTTGTGTACAAACACTGCAAGTTAACTTTATTACAATAAACAACAGAGGAATTAGCCACACTACCATTTCTTTATTCATTTTTTAACAAAAATATGTCTTTCAATTATTACAATGGGACCCTCACACCCGAATACACAGTGAAACAGTTGAGAAATATAATGAAGTATAATTGTCACACAGATTAAAATGTCACAAAAAGAAAATAATAATAACACAGAAAAGCAACACTATCAAAATATCAAGAGCAGACTGTCATAACCTCTTACTTGTCTAAGTGCATCTTAAAATTAACCACTTTTCACACATACACCACAATAAATATGCAATTTATATAACATCAAAACATCTATTAAAGAAGAAAACAAAATCTCACACACAAAAAAAGAAATTATTGTAACATTCAAAAAAGATAATAGATTCCTATTATTAAATGAACAAACATTTGCACAAGGGTGCTTACCCTGAAAGTTTTTTTTTTAAAATCATGTTTCTAAAAGTGTGAATGTTTTGTAAAACTTAGTACATACATATTATGTTTGAACTGAAATTAAACTGAATATATACTTTTTCAAAAATCACTGCTTAATGAAACAGTGCTACAAAATATCTTTTAAAAGCATTTAATATGCATACACTCAGTGTCCCTTAATAAAATTTCAGTGGCATACAAACTTGTTGAAGGATGAGCAAACAATTCAGTTTTTGACTTTAATCATATGGTGGTACATATATAAATGTGATATATGTGTGAACTTCTCTATAAACAACAACAAATCTTGTCAAAATTATGTTATAAGTGCATTTATCAACTCTGAAATTTATAGTTTTTCTTCAAAGTGATGCTAGCTGGTCAATGAACACTTAATTTTGCTCAGGATATAGCTACACACCTGATAATGTTAAAAGTGTTTACTCTCAACTAACACAAGTGTTTATTACAAAGAAAAGAAAGTTTGATGCAATCCACTAAAGAAAAATCATCCTCCCACCCACTTCACCCCAGTTAATACAATCAATTCACTGAGTAAAACAACAATATATTTTTAGTAGAATTCTGTAAACAAGAAAAAATTCAATATATGTATTGTGCATATCACATCATGTACAGCCTCCAATAAATATACCCAGATGAGGTAACACAAATGTTATAAGATGAAGTTTAAAAAAAAAAATTAAAAAAAACAAATGCAAATTCTCATTTTCTTGGTAAGTTTTTAATAAGCTAAGTAGACATACAATACCCACCACTTTCATCACTTTCAAGAATAAAGCAAAGTAAACATATATGGACATCACAGTTAAGAAAAGCTAAATATTTTTCTTTGTTATTTTAAGTTTATTTTTGAAATTTAAACAAATGAATTTTACATCCATGTAGACAGAAACCTGATTTGAATATGGTACATGACTAGAGGTAATAAAACAAGTTTCTGTAATAACATTTCTTTTTAAATTTGAAAACTTACTTAATGAGTGATGATATAGATATATATTACACAAACTTGATTAAATTTACATTTCTGCTCAAACAAAACTCTATACCATTATAAAAAAGAAAAACTAAAGATATCTAATGTATTCTCATGAAGAATCTTGAATGCTTTAACTAATTACCATAGAAATTACAAAGATAACCATTCTGACAAGTGTCTTCAAAACTCCTGCCCTATATTATATGATCAAAAAAAGAGGAATGGCAGTAAGATTTTAAAGCTCAGTAAATTGTGGGCACAGCTCCCACCAGTTTAGAAACAAAGGATTGTCAAAATATACAACTGGCCAGCACACATTCCTATTATATAATATACAAAACAAAACCCCTTTAGACAACTGTTCAATGCAGACTTTATTGGATAAATTCATACTTCTGGAGTGAGTAGGATAAGAGAAATTAAAATCAGCTAAATACATATTGTATCTAAAACATAATTAAAACCTACAGTCAGTGTGGCATAGATATTTAAACTAACAGTCACCATGGCACAGATAAGTAAAAACAGCAGATATTGTGACATAGCTAAGTGAATAGCTGAGACACTGTGATGTGTCACCTTAAAAGTCAACATGTACTATGACATAGCTCAATGAAGTCAAGTCAACATATACTGTGACATGGCTCAATGAAGTCAACATATACTGTGACATAGCTCAATGAAGCCAACATTTTTTGTGACATAGTTCAACAAAGTCAAGATGTACTGTGATATAGCTCAGCAAAGTCAAAATGTACTGTGACACGGCTCAATGAAGTCAACATGTACAGCTCAACAAAGTCAACATATACTGTGACACAGCTCAATGAAGCCAACATTTTTTGTGACATAGTTCAACAAAGTCCAGATGTACAGTGACATAGCTCAGTGAAGTCAACATATACTGTGACACAGCTCAATGAAACCAACATTTACTGTGATACAGCTCAATGAAACCTGTGATATTGCTCAATGAAGTCAGCATTTGCTGTGATATTGAATAAAGTGAACTGTAACCTGGTTAATTCAAACCAACATACTGTGATAGTTAATTCAAGCCAATATATTTCAATAGCTAATTCAATTAATGTGATAGAGTTTGACAAAGTCAGTATGTACCATGGCAAAATTAATAAAGCCAAGTGGTCCTGCAGCACAATTAGCTATATAGTCACTATAACTTAAGAGCATTAACGTTAACAAGTTATTCCCATTGTTTGTTTAAAAAAACAACAACTGAGGATAGGGAGACAGTTTAATGATTAGTGGAATTTTGAGCTCCAGACATGTTACATTTAATTTAGGCCAATTCTTCAGTCTTGTTAATTGACCAAAGCAGGAAAGAGACTCCAAAACTATGTTTTTGTTGAAGAACCATAGCAGTAAAGGAACTCCTGAACCATAGCAGCATAGGAACTCCGAAACCATGTTTTTGTTGAAGAACCATAGCAGTAAAGGAACTCCAAAACTATGATATTGTTGAAGACTGATAAGCCTTCACACTAAATCACATTTTCTTAAAATATAGTTTTTACATGACTAAAGTGAACACCGTTATCGTGTTCATAGTCTTCATCAGTTACAATTTAAACTAACATTCAGTGTCACGTAGCTATATGAATCTATCAGTTATTATGACATAGCTAGATAAATTAATCTTTAACTCATTTACTGTGAATGGAGCTTCATACAGCTATAAGCCATTGAAAGATAGCTAATTCAGTACAGTTGCCGTGATACAACTTCATACAGCCATAAGCCATTAAGAGATGCATGGTGTTAAATGTAGATTCCTAAAGCAATAAACCATTGATAGAGAGCTAGTTCAAAGCATTAGGTGTTGTAATATAACTAACCCAACCCAAAATTGTGTTTCATGATACACATCTCTCTTCAGTCAAATAAAACATCAGAACTTATTTACATTAATTTAAAATACATTATTAAAATAAATTTTAAAAGTATGTAAATAATGCCTCAAATAGAATTTAGAAAGCCCTTTCTCTATATACCTTTTTCAGTGGGTTATTTTTTTTTTAATCATAAATACTGTATCAGCTTTCTAAAATTCTTATTAACTGAAATACTAAACATTCAAAATATATTTTAAAAACTATCACTATATTTATAAATGTATTGGCTTTCCAACATTTTACAGTAATATAAGTAATAAGCATCCAAATGATAAAGTCTTACACTATACCAAGTATCAATAATGAAAAGCATAAAGTGATAAGCATCCAAATGATAAAATCTTACAATGTACCAATAATGAGAAACAAAGTGGATCCTATATGAAGAATAATTTTGAATCTAAGAGTGAAATTTATGTTAAATGCTTGAATGTGAAATTTCTGATTAAGAAATGCTTGCATATGAGAAGTGCTTTGCCTGAATTTATTCAAATTTTATTATCAGTAAACTGATTTGTTAACATCTTCCTCTTTTTATCAACAGTGATGTAACTTTGAGAAAATTATAATTAGTTCAAAATAATGTTACTGTTTAAAAAGCTAATTGCTTGTGTTAACCTCCCAGTTTACTAACAGTTATCTTTTTATCATTTACCACTGGAAAGATTCTTGCTGATTTCAAGATTGGCATTAACTCATTCAATAAAGTGCCTAAAATATTTTCAATAATTTGTATGTATGTCTGTTTTATTGTCATTCAACATCCAATGCTTAAGGAAATTAACAATTAAAGTAAAAGCATTTTTGTTTTCATTAGATGGAAGAAGGTCATATAACAGTGCAGAAACCTTTGGTAAGAAACATTTTTAAACTTCAGAGATGATTTAAAATAAATTTACACCAACAAATACAGTAAAATGTACTCTCTCTCTCTCTCTTCCTCCACTCACAAACATATATATACATACACACAAACATACAGATTCCACTAGGGTTTATGCAGTTGTATATACTTTTTACTGGTTGATGTAAAAATAATCATAAACACATATAGAAGTGGACAATCTGTTAACAGGTTGTTGAGTTGGATTAACAGTTGCAACCTTGCATAATGACCACTTCTAACACATAATGATGAATATTTTTTTAAAAATCCAAATAACCAAATCCACAAAATGGACATTATTTTGATAGCCATTTTTGTGAGTCCTCTCTCTCTATATGTATCTCCACATTATGTAGATATGGTTGATTATTGGGTTTTTGCTAAAACATTAATCTGTATGTACTTTAAGTGATCATTAAGTGAAATTGTGGCTGTTATATGAACACAAGCATAAAGTAGGTTGTTCATCATACAAACATACATATATTATGCAGGCCATACAAGACACAATTCTCTTTACACAAGAAAACCCATTAAACTGGCACCATTTACACAAGAAAATGAAGTCACAATTGATCATAGTCTGTATCCAGTCCTAATTATAAGTGAAAACACAACAAATAATGATTCTTAATCAAAGTGATGTCAAACCTACTAAAACACCGAAACTATGCTTTGATAAGTTTAAAAGTAAAACACAAAGGGATAGAGGTTTTTTCCTATCACATCCTTGAAATGAGGAATACATTTTGTTTCAAATTATCTTGAAATGTTAACTAATTTAAAGTGACTATAAAATGATTTGTCAATCAAATAAAATTGAAAATAGAAGAAATGTGTTTCAAAACTGACTGTTGATGCTAAAATTAGAATGAAGAAAACAAATGTCAAATACAACTAAGAAATACTTTTTATTTTTAAATTACAATAATTTCTTATACTCTTTCTTTGTATTGCCATAATTTTTCACTGAGACAAGGGCAATGAATGCCCGTCTGACTCAATTGAATAGACTTCAAATTATTTGCATAAGTAATACAAATTAATTATATTTGAAGTTCATTTTTCTGTTATATCAAATTGTAAACCACAACCACCAACAATAGGAACAAACACAAGAAGTCTGTACATTTCTTATACACAGTCAGATATTGTAAACACTAAAATTTCCTAAGTAGAACCAACAGTAATATTTGAGAAACCAATGAGTTTTAAAATAATTTAGCTGAAATAATGTTTGTTTTTTATATATCTTAATAACCAAGACAGGTAATGAGTAATTTATATGACAATGGAATAGATTTTTATAGTTACATATAAGCAAGCACTTATTCAATTATTCACATAAAACCAGTTAATTACTACCAATTTTTCATAACAAAATAATAACTTTGCTTTCTTTTGTTGATATATTTGCCCCATTCTCCCTCTTCTCTCCACCCCACATCATTTCCATAAAACTACCAACCCCTCAGATCAAAGGCACAGGGTGGGACAGAGACTATATTGATTGAATAAGCTCGTAAACACAGCAGCAGTTCTTGAATCTATGCTGTAACTATATAGTGAAATCTATAAGAAATAGTTAAAAATGTGTCCATACAACTACATCTGTACTGACATTGTTTTTGCACATTATATTGGTAATTTAAATATTGGTACACAGAATCCTTATCGGAGAGAGAAATCCCTGAATATTTAATGCATATATTCTTTCTCAGTTGTGTTTTAATAACCTTAACCATTCTAACACTTGTTAGAAATAAAATGCCAGAGCTCTCATCCATGAAATCAGTAAATGACTAAAGAGGATTTTAAGATTAAATAATAAATCAGTGAGGAACTTGTACAATGCTTTACAAACAGCTGTCTTTTTATACGTGAATGTATAATACCTATGAAATATACACATAATCAAATAACAAAGACAAGTTCAATTCCCTTTGCCAGACAATCTTTCGCTGAGTGATTTGGAGAATAGCATTGAATTAAAAGAAAATGAAATCAAGAGACAATAACCTGATATTACATTAATAAGGTACAAATAAAGATAATTAGGTAATAAGGTACAAATAAAGATAATTAGTCTTTAACATATATGATCAACATATGCCTTTGTATCAACAAAAGGTTCAGACTTGAGTAGCAAGACTAGTTTCATTCCCTCCCCTACCTTTGATGAATACTATGAATGGAACAACACTGCATTTATCATCTATATTCCAAAAATGAAACAAAACACTTTTTGTATAATTACATACTCTGGCACCATTAATCTGGATTACTATTTATGTAATGATTAACACTATAAACTTCAATTATTATCTACAATATATAATTTTTAAGAAACTGTATTATTCATTATGTGACATCTTTCATTCTACTGTCTCGGATAAACTAAAAGCCTATAAAATAAAAAAATTGAGGTTATATGCAGACACAAAACAGATTATATTTGGTTCAGATGAGGACTAGAAGCTAGGAAAAAACAAAAATGGTGCAGAAGGTGTGTAAGATGTGAAATAACAGATTATATGGTGCAGAATAGAGACAGAGACTGAAATAACATTATATGTGAAGCAGGAGAGAGCTAAAGGCTGTGAAATAACATTAAGTGTAGTGCAGGAGAGAGCTGAAGACTGAAATAACATTATGTGTGGTACAGAGAGAGCTGAAGGCTGTGAATAACATTGTGTGGTGCAGGAGAGGATTGAGACTAAAACAAAAAGATGTAAAAATGCTTGCTATTTTTAAGAGATTTTTTTTCTTTGATTTCAATTATCTATTGCTCATAAAAACAGTTTCCAACCATTAACTTGTATATGACTACCATTCTGCCCCAAACAAACAAGAACAAACACCAATAGCATACAGACTTTAACAAGATTATTTTTCAAACAGTAAACAATGTGGTTTCAGGATGTCCACATGCACATCAAATAGATTCCTCATGATCCAAATTAATTCCAAATGACCTCAGATAAAATATATCAATAGAAATGTCTGGAAATATTTGGAAACCATGATTGCAATCAAAAAGAAAGTATAATTACAGAATCAATGTACAATTACGACAACAAAAGAGAGAGAAATGCAACATCTAGACTTTTAAAATTATATGTACAAGGTCACTGTAGCATGCATAAATTCAATGTGTAGTATGAATGGCCCAAGCAAATATTTCTCACAATGTTGTGATCAAAGATGAGAGACAAGAAAACAAAACTTGTGCCAGCATGAAAGTGGAAATATATATATATATAAATGTTTCACAACAGTTATTCTTTTAAAATATAGTTCTTTTATGAGTGATATTATGGAGCAAACAACACACTAAAGTGTGTATATTTTAATCATTATTGCATGAACAATCAAAGCAATGAATTTCTTGACTCCCAATTCAATTATCTGTGATTCAACCAAACTAAAATAGAAAGTGACTTTTATTTCAGCTGCATACAATTGTACTGATATATGATAATCAACTGAATGCTCAACATTTGTAAACTATATATACTGAACTGACTACCATATTAACAATAACACTCAACAAAATCAAACAACTCTATGCAAATCCAGGACAAAAGGGATGTACTTATGGCTGGATTACTATAAATACAAAGGAACAATCTTCAATTTGATTATGCACAACTGTGACTATATTGTTATAATTATATTAAAGAAAAAATTAAAAAGGATAATCCCAATTTGTCTCGAGCAAATTTTTACTAAACAGTGTACAAGGATGATGGTTATTGCTCAAAGTGTGACAGAACAATATACCAATGCACACCTGACAAGCAGCACACATATTAACTGAATGAAATATTTATAAAACATTGATGAAAAGAGCTAAACTTAATCATGATTTACAGTAATGAAAACAAACAGCTCAATCAGCCAAAAAACATTATAAATCGAATATGACAATGCAGAGTGAAATGTATGTTTATTTTTAAATGTTTGTTGTATTTTTCAAATTCATGTTCATTTTCTTGCAAAACTACTATTAGTATTACCACTAATAAATACATAACATTGCTTTTAGTATATACAAATAGCAAATACATACCAACATACAAAAAAAAGCAGGTGATAGATATTACTATGTATAAACATCAAACCACACTAATTAACAAATTTCCTCTAAAGGAATGCTGCTCTAATAACAATGCTCAACATTTAAAATCATGATTATATGGAAAAAGTACAAGGAGCGAGACAGTATTATAAGTTGCAGTCACCTCTGACAAGATAAGGTGATTAGTAACAATGTTGGCAAATGAAGGCAAAATTAAATAATATAACAATATAATTAATTATCAAAAAGTTATATTTTTAACTACGCATACAATGATACATACAAGACTACTTTTTATTATTATTTAATTTACTATTATAAAACTGATCTAAGAGAAAAAATAACCATAAATATTCAAAGGTAAAAATCCCCATAAATTAGCTATCTGATTTATTTCATGACAATATATCTTTTTTACAAAAATATGATAATACAAATATTTAACTAAGTTTTAATACAGTGTCATATATTGTTTCTGGTTACTGATTTTGATCAAGACAAAATAACCTAAATATGTTCTCTTCTTTTTTTTTTTTAAATGTTTACACAGAAGATAGACAGTGACCTACTGCATAAATGATCAAGAGGGTGAAGACAAACTGTTCTATTATTTGCTGATAGACATTTTGATGGATGACAGTCATGATCAACATAGCACCTTCATGAAAAGCCAGTTGTATCAAGAATTATGCAATAGTTTCAAAATAGCAAGTGTCATTTTATTTTTAAATGGTTTTCTAGAATGCAAAACTACAATTGCTTCAGATCAGGAATATTATTTTTTCCTTCTGAAAGTTAGTATAATAAATAAGTTTCAATTTAAGAAAGATAGACAGATAGATAGATAGATAGATAACAAGGGTGGCCTTCTGTAAAACTGTTACTAAACAGTTAAAACAATAAATGTCAGGTAAACTAGAGATAAGTATCTTACACTGATCATACTATTAATATTTGTGACCCGATAATAATAAACAATTGAATCTTAAGCCTCCAAGTAATAAAATTTAAACTATTTAATTTTTTTTTAAAAAGCAATCAACACATTTATTTTCTATTGACTGCCAATATATAGTAGATTATTTATGAAACAAGCATGCTGGATATTCAATTAAATATTTCCTCATTCAGTGTGTCTAATACTAGCAGTAGTAGGAACAAAGGATCTACAAAAAGGAAAATAAATGTTTGCAAGCCGGATCCCATTTACAGAAGAAAACTGACTAATAAATTTTGAAATTAGTTAGTATACAAGGGCATTTAATAAATATCATTTACATATGGGTGTTTTAAAAAATATATATATAATTTTTTTTTTTAAGTTTTTGAGCTAACAAAAAAAAGAAATAAAAAAATTACAGTAAACCTGTCATTTGAAGGCAAAGTATCAAAACTAAAGCACCACATTGATCACAGAAAATAACATGATGAGACTGAGAAAAAAGCAAAATCCTACCCACTTCAAGTGGGTGACATAATCACATTTTGTTTAAGTTGACAAAGCTGGTACAATTAATAAATACACATGAACTAGGAAAAAGTCATCTAGATTAGATTTTTTCAATATACATTTTTTATCTTTGTGC
This sequence comes from Sinotaia quadrata, assembly GCA_028829895.1. NCBI lineage: Eukaryota > Metazoa > Mollusca > Gastropoda > Architaenioglossa > Viviparidae > Sinotaia > Sinotaia quadrata. Next base: position 42,978,619 of record CM054177.1, on the reverse strand, counting down.
AATACTATACAAATAAAAATAATAATATATAAAAAGTTTATTTTAGCTGATAATTATTTGTGCTTAGCTGTTTTAGTTTAGTTTTCCAATTCATATTTTTACCTTTGCTAATCTTAGGAATAAGTAAATTTATTAACTAATGAATCTCTTATACTTATACATTCTGCCATACCTGTTAAGAAAATCAAGAAGAAAGTGGGATATGGTAATTTAAAACATGCTTATGATCAACTATCACATTCTACATTGGACACAAACTCATGCATAAGCACATAGTAAAAGGCTGCCACTAAATTTAGAATTAAGACTTATTTATCAGGATGCTTGTAAAAATAAAGACAAATTTTAATACTTGGTTAAAAAAAAAAAGTAATAATTTAAGATCTTAAGAGAAGACAAAGAACTAAAGCAAAAATAATATAGCTATTTTGTTGGCTTAAAAAAAAAAAAAAAGTTAAAACCTCTAATGAAATAAACTTCATAGAGTAAAGATGTAGAAAAAGAAAGGAAAGACAGCAGCAGAAGCCTTTCTATTTTTTTTTATTTTTATTTTTTTTTTGGGGGGGGGGGGGGCATTTTTATTCTTTTGATCTTTTGAAAGAAATGAATCATGAACAGCTAACAAAAAAACAGACATTTCAACCTAAATTAATTATTAATTAATCAAATCAACATCTTAAAATTCTAGAACTGGCTTAGTGGTTCAAAAATCCTTTATGTTATATTTTGTACAAATGAATTAAAGGCAGTTATAAGATGACATTAAATGAAGATGTTTCTAATGGGATATTATACATTTCTTTTAAATCTTAAATAATAATCCTGAGTAAGAGGTGCTGTGACCTTAACACTAACTTTGTTTCTATAAATACGATTATTAAAAATCTAATTAATACAGTAAATAAAAATCAGTTTATTATTCATATTTTGGGTGAATTAGCTAAAGTCCTACAAACACTTAGCAGAGTATGTCTTTTTAATGCAAAAAAAAAAAAAAAATTACACCCATTTGTGATTATTTAGATACTGCAGCTTTACTGAGCAAACTAAATTTCATTTTAATGTAATGAAAAATATATCTATATGCAATTATATACTATACCAAACATGTATTTTCAATGGGCGCTTTACTTATATTTTTAACTTGTGCAATCATTTTACTAATTTAGCATTTCCTTTAGGAAAGAGACAAAAAAAGTAAAAATAAAGAAGAAAAAGTAATAAATATTTATTCTGAGAAAAATATATAATTGATATCCTGAATACCAGAAATGAGACTGTGCAACATAAAATCTGCAGGGCAATTTTCAAATTGTAACAAGCTTATGGATTTTTTAAAAGAAATACATTGTAACTTTAAGTTTAATTTAGTTCAGCTAAGCTAATAAAAAAGTTCCACTTTTGTTGAACTGCTTCAGTCTCTTTAAATGATTGATATCTTGGAAAATGCAAATGTTGTAAGAGTTTAAACTTTCAACTGATGACTGGTAAATTACATTGCTAGACACTGATTTAACAGTGCAGGAGACAGTTTAGTTGCGAAGTGTGCAAATCAGAATTCATTTTATAAATTAGAATTGAAGTTACACATAAAATTTAATTTTACAAATTAAAATTAATTGTACAAAGTAGAATTCGTTTTGTTATATTTCAGCAAAAGTAAATTTACTGAATTTGACAATCATATAAAATGTAAATAATTATAGACTTTTTTTAAAAAGTATATAATTAAAACCTCATTCATCTCACCTCACTCTAACCATCCTTATGTTTAGGAATGTGCGGGCGGCAGACCAAGCGGCAGAACACAATGACAACAGGTATCAACTATCAATGTCATACAATGCAAATGATAAAATGGTGAGGAAATAAAAGGAACAATGATGCCAACAAAACCTGAAGTCAGATTGAGAGTGTAGGCTTACAGTGTTTCAATTTATGTAGACAGCTGTATAAATAGTTACTAAAGTTAGTGACTTGTACAACAGTATTCATAAATGTCAAAGCTGCTGGCCAGTTTCCTTAGCCTGTTACTGTCAATAAAACTACCTTCAGGTTCAAAGGCAGCAACAGTTCCATAGTCCCTCATTCCATCTATGACCAGTGTAATTTTATGTCAAAATAGGTGAGCTAAAAAGCAAATCACAGACTACTCCCAATAATCTTTCCCTGTGTGAGGCAAATGAAACAGATAGTAATTACATCAAAAAGGCAATTACTGTCATTCTTCCCTATTATTAAGCTCATAAGCTTGGTTTGGTAAACTTGTATAATATTACACAACAATTACTCATCTTTTTTTTTTTTTTAAAAACTAGACACACAAGGAATAAAATATGAGAGTAGTCAGGACAACAGTAAATTAAACTCATTTAAAGGCACAGTAGGTCTCCTGATGTCATTTTGCTTTAACATCAAATGAATGCATTTTACAAGAAACAATATTTAACAAAAACAGTTTGTCAAAAGTATGAGGAAACTGATTTTCTGTATGTCAAACCTTACAACTCATACTTTCTATCAGCTGTCTGGTCTTTACTGTGTGATAATGTTTAAAATCCAAATATGAAATTTATCACACTATTTAGTGAGTAATTTTCACTGAAAGATATGAAATGAGACCTATAATGCCTTTAAAGTCAATCTGTTTTTAGTTTTTTTTAGCTCAATCTACATAGATTCCAATGGTCATAGAACACGTTCTTTAGAAGGCAAATCCTGAGAAGGCTGGCATGTGGCACTAGATTTCACAACCTTTAACAACAAACTAGCCTGAACCTCTGTTTCCCCTTCAGTTGGTTCTTTCATTTCCTTAACCATTGACTCACTCTTACTTCTCTTCAGATTTGAACTACGGACCTTTGACTTTAAACCACGTTCAGATCTGCGTGCCATATCAACCAGTCTCAGTAAAGTAGGTGAGGTTTCAGAAGAAGACATTCCTGCTTCCAACTGGTTTGTGTTTTGTGAAGAAGACATGGTGTCGGTCGACTGTTCTAGACACTGATGTTGCTGACAGCTGATATTAGTGTTGTCACCATCCCCAATAATGTTGTCTGTGTTCTCCTGTCCCCTTGTGTTTTCGTCCTCCGCCCGCGCCGCTAGTCAATTGAGGGCAAGTTCCACATTTATGAACTGTTTCAAGCGGTCAAGATATTGTCCATAAAGTTCCACATCATTGTGCCCTGCCCCTTCAACCCATAGGGGCTCAACAGTCCTAGGGCATCGCTCATAGATTGTCAGTCCATGGGAAAAGTCAATAACCTCATCTTCTGTACCATGAATAACAAGAACAGGAGATGTGATCTTAGGGACTTTGTCAATACTGCACACATACACACAAAAATCAACTTGGTAAAAAAAAAAAAGAAGAAGAAAATATATACATATGCAATATACGTAATTAATAAACACACACACATTAATGAGTTTGTATGATATCCTCAATTTTGGAGCTCAAGAGGTTTCAAAAGTCTGCTCATAAAAGTCATAAGAGACATCTCATAAACAGATGGTAAAAATCCTATTGTTTTCTTTCTAATTCTATATAACATCTTTTAATAAAAATAGTAAAAATATAATTACCCAAGGAATAGAAAGTCAAATAATGTAATATATTTGTATCATTCATTAAAATTTTCAACAGCTGATTTTGACTGACATATTTCAAAAGCACATGTGCACACTTTAGTACAAAGTTAGTATTGATAGTTGTATACAAAAAGAAAGACACCAACAGAAGTATATAATCTGTATGAGAAGTGCTTACATATATTCAGAATAGCTTTAAAACATTCACACTGCTGTGAACAAAAGTACTTTGTGTCTTTATAAATTATAATGCTTCACTTCCATTAATAAAAATAAGTTAGTGGAAATTTTTTATTGTTTTAAAATTGCCATTATATCGTCAACTACATAGGCATAAAATATTTTACTTACACAGTTATACTTATAGTTATACTGGTTACTTTTCAGCACAGATAACAGATAAGGCAGGAATGCAAATGTTAGTCTTAACAAAATATCTTTTCAAATGAAAATTTTCCTTTGCAAGACTGCAAAACAATAATTAAGCATATCACTTATCAGTGTAAGGCCTACATCAGTTTATTTGTTTCATTTTTTTATTTTTTATGCTACTCTAAAACACTTAATTATTTGTGCTAAAAATAATGGCTTCTTTACTTTCTTAGTTTACTAAGTAAAATTATGTATATTACATCTGCCATCTGAAAAAATATAAAGATTTTAATACAAGTATATAATTAGTTTGTAAATACAAATCAATGATTTTCTAATGCCAGAAACGTCTTTAACCTAAAGACTAGTATATTGATAAGATATATAAAGAAATACTTTGTTCAAAGGCCGTAATATAATAGTAATAATAATAAAAATCGACTAGTACATCTATTTATTTCTCTAAATTCTCATATTTATGTCCATGTTCTCCTTTTTTCAATCTTCTGAATTAGTTTATCCAAACTAAGACTTTAAGAGTCCACCCACCATCATCAATATACATGTATATTTATTGGCACTTTTTTAAATTACATGTGGCCACAGGCCAATACTCCATTTCAAATCAGAGTATCTTAATCATTGTCAAAGTGGAGGTGGGGGTAATTGGTCTTTGTGATCATGTAAGCTGCAAGCCATTTACCAGTACTTTCAATTATTCAAATCAAGGGAGGTAATTGGTAATATTTGTTGTCATAAATGCACACACATAAAAATTATGTCTTAAATTAGAAAGGGTGAATTAAATCAGAATTTCATGCAAGGTAGTCAGTTCCTTACTAGTTTAAGTAGTTACTGTCAAGAACCACCCCTCCCCCAATATACACTACTTATCTTATGCTTGGAGGTTAAACAATAAACCTCATCTATCCTGCACAATGACAATGACCAAGATGGGCCTGAATAAAAATTTACAAATAATTTCTAAATTAAAGTGAAAAGATAAAAACTTAATTTTACTTGCACATATAGCACAGTAATCACACTTTATGGTATATATATAAAATTATAACTTCTAGAAAGTTTCCACCAAATGAAGTAAATATTTTTTTTTGTTGTAATTACCAGACAATGGGGTTAATAATGTAACACTAACAGCATATTCTGGAAGAATGTTCTTTTTCCTTCATTTTATTAACTGATTTCATAATCAAAATACTTATTTCAACTGAACATATTAAGCAAATAAAAATACTGATGTGCTGTACATTTAGGTTGTGTTTGATATTATGATCTCTCCATTGCATGCTTATAAGTTATATAATTATAATTACTTTTTTAAAAAAGAATTATATGTATAATCTTCAAAGTATTCCCATATCCTTTGTGTTTAACATTGCTCATGTCATAATAAATCATGTTTTCACACAGCTAAACTAAAGAGTTAGTGTATAATACACAAGGATGGTATATATTCTTAATATTACATTCATTTCTACTCTGATAATTATAATTAATATAAATAATATGAATTCAAATATAATGGGGTAAGTAAAAATGGCTTTCTGTCTCGTATACAGCACATGCTGATTCTGTTTAATTTCAGTTTTAATGTTTACTACATACATATTCAGTGTATGTTTTATAAGCCAGCCTTAGATTTAAAGTTGAAACATAAAGATAAGCACATTTACAGCATTTTTAAACTTCCACTCTGATAGTGATATTCAGTGGATTAAAAAAAAGTCTCATCTCCAGGTTTTAAATCTGTTTTGCAGAGAGTCTCATAACTACGTACAAGGTGGTGCTATTCAAAATAACAATGTCCTTTACATTACAAATGTATTGATAATGGAATGCTAGAGGTTCAAATCAAATATCATATAGTAATTTTTTTAGGTTCCAAGAACCAAGTATATTGGGCAAAAGGTGTATGTTTAAAACTGACACATTGTATTGTAATGAATTTTTCTATATGTAATAACATTTTTCACTAAAGAATTATGAAATGACATCTCATAATTTTGTGAGAAATAAAAAGTAACATGGACATAATGAATTCCAATTCTATATCAATATATAAAGTATACAATAATGTGCTCATGGGGTTGAAAGTAATTAATAATATTATAATTAACTATTTTAGAATGCTGTTAGTTCTAAAGTGTCATGTTTGATTTTCTAATCACTGTCATTTGTTATGTGAATTTCAATCTGAAAGTGATAACATCATGACTTATATTAAATTTTACCTTAAGTTTGAGTTTTCACACAGTGTCTCCAATATTTTTATTTTATTTCCATACTATTTAGTGACTTTATCAATATATATAAAAAAATAATACTGCTTTGCTTATAATTACAAATGCTTATACTGGGTTCATTTAACTCCGTGATTAGTGTAAAACTGAAAAAGTGTATACCCAAAATCCATGATGATAATGATTTAGCATAAAATTGTACATAATCTGATCATACAAAAAGAAAATAATTCAGCATGAAAGAAGCAAAAGGTTTTAAGGCAAGCTTAATACAAGCAAAGCACAATATTACAGTACTAATACTAAGCACAAAGTGAAGTAGATTATAATTACAATGATGCCTAGAAACTTAAATTATGGGTCTTTTATTTAAAATTATAGCTTTTTAATTAACAAAAATAAAGGTGTATACAAACCTCGGAAATGCGTCAAAAAACCAGGTTCGTTTAGTGTCTGGAAAGGCCACCCTCATACCTGACATTAGTGGTGAATGAAGAATGACTGCTCCAACTTCATAGCGTGAAGCTAAATCTATCGTAGGTACTGTCCCTATACTCTGTCCATATAAAATAATGTTTTGTGGACTGATTCCATACCTCGTTCTAAGTGCCTGCCAAGCTGCATCAATGTCCGCATAAAGATTTTTCTCTGAGGGTTTCCCTGAGCTTACTCCATAACCAGAATAGTCAAAACTGAATATATTGCAGTTAATACGTGAACCAAGTCCAATGTAAAAACTACTCATCTGTCCTAGGTCCACGGCGTTTCCGTGGCTGAACAAAATGGTGTAGCGAGCACTGGGGGAACATCGACAAAACATGCAAGCAATGCGGTTGCCACGACTAGTACGAGTCATGAATACCTCTAAGCTGTCCAATTCTCGTTGTGAATACTGCCATTCTGCTCTCTCAGATAACTGGATTGTATACCTAGACCCTGTCTCATCAGAAATGAGATCGTAAGTTCTTTCAGGAGGAAGGAAAGCAAGTTTGGCAGCAATTCTAGACGGACAAGGTGGACAGCAGAACAGACAACAAAGCTCGCTCAACGATAAGCCATTCATTGTGTGAAATGTATAAATATCAAAAGTTGACGGAATGAATTGACAAAAGAATCAGTTAGTTTAGTCAGGTTTTCACCCAGTGCTACCACAAAGATGTCATTTTTAAAAGGCAGATTATACAATACAAATTGTGAAATATTGTCATCCACTTCCGTCCACTGTGACAACATTCAACGCCTGGTCGATGACGTCACTTAAAATCCGCACTGAATCTAAGTCCGCACATATTCTTAAACTTCTTTTGTTGTCTTGAGATTAAAATCCTTTCGACGTAAAGAATATTTTGCTTATACATATATCAGGTTATTAATTTTAAAGATTAAGATTTATATTTTCTTATTTTAGTTTCCGTGGATCTATAATGACGTATTTCCTGTATGTCAACCTACAGGTATTGCCAAATAATTAAATTATACAATAAAATATAGAAAATTTAGAACGAGCCGCATACAGATTACTGTAGTATGTGTTTGGGATACTCTTTATCTATCAATCTATATTATATGTAGTTATGTTCCGGTTCGTGATATAAATTATACGTGCGTGGGTTGGGTGGCCTATAAAAACTGGGTTTGTGACCACTTTTAATGCATATGTCATTGAATACGTCTCTCTCTCTCTCTCTCTCTCTCTCTCTCTCTATATATATATATATATATATATATATATATATCACTGTCGAAGTCAGTGAGTTCTGGTCAATTTCACTGTGTAAAGCTGTAATGTGTTTTGGTAAGTGTGACTTTTAATATTTGTAATAATCTTATGGTATAAGATTATTATATTACACTATAGTACTTAAAAAATCTCTAAACGTTTTACAGTATTTGCACATATACAGTACACGACAAAAGTATATATATATACAAACTGCCCAAAAGACACAAAGTAAAGATTATATAACCAACAAAGAAATAACAACGAATCACAGCAAAATTTCAGAATAAACATATTTAGTACAAAATGAAACATAAATAAAATGGATTTACAAATGTACAGTTGAATAAACAATTACAAAAGAGACTGTGTTATTCTTGTTGATGACAAAGATGTATTAAGAATAAGAGCCCTCTTAAAAACAAATATAAGATCTTAATATGTCTCAAATGACAGCTCATACCATTTAATGAGCAAACAGGTGTTGCCATTACAACTTTTAATTTGCTTCTGGAATGTTGAGAAAGCATCTTATACATTTTTTTATGTGAGATCAGACAGGTATTTAGGGCTTTAAATCATAAAATTAAGCATAACAAAGAGATGGAATATTGCATTTATTCTAGTGTGAGCAGAAGCATAGTGACATAATTGGTTGGGGAGTGGGGTGGAGTAAATTTGCCTATCCCTATTTATAAACCCACTTGTATAAATTGTTAAATGTCAAAGTGATCTGACTTGGGCACTGATTATGCTTATATTTTTAAGTGTCAAAGTTGGAACCAAACAACTCAAGTAGAGAATATTCAAGAATTTACTGATGTAATCTAAGCCAGTTCTAGCTGGATGAATAGTTTTTCTGAACTAATAGTCTCACACTTGTTCACAACAAATTCATCCAATGTGGATGGACCGAAAGTTATTTTGTTGGAGAAAGTCTCTGTTCTAATCACTTTGATTTCAACGTAGGCGATCGTTAGCTTATAAGAAGAGCAAGCTTTTTTCTTTTGCTTCAGGCAACAGTGATTACTGTACTCTACTTGATCACGTTGGTGTGAGAATCCAGTGTTATCATCAAACTTAACAGCAAACATTGCTGTAAGTTGATTCTGGTGAATTCTATTTGAGAGCCAATATGACTCCTTGGAGAGAAGACAAAGCACATCAAACCGATGAAACAAACAGGGGACGACATCGCCTACCACACCAAAAAACAAAAAAAACAACAACCCAAGAACCAACAACCCAAGCTGCAACTACGCACACCGACACCAAAAAGAAAAGGAAACGCCCTCCAAATGGATTAGTGATCAACATTAAAAATAAAAAAAACTCCAACCACATACCGAAAGACTCAGCCAACAAACCAAATTCAATAACAACCGCCAAACATTACACGGGCAACACTACCCCAAGAACTATTATCGTAGCTTATAAACGCTCAAAATATGGCAACTGGCAACAACAATACCCACGCCAATAGGGACACCGATGGAGTTTCGGCAACCACACAACAGCCTTCAACGGAACCTATAGTTACTTTTTTTAAAATGTGCCCCCCCCCCCGAAGGCAACATCAACACGGGGAAAGTACAAGGCCGTCTTAAAAGCATGATAGGCCCATGACCAGAGTAATGCACTGGGGCCCCTACCTACACAACCACTCACAGGACCAACAGACCGATTAGCATGGGTCTCCATGCAACTGCCCAGCGTGCCATGCATTAAGAGTAATAAGACGGCACTGGGAAAGTATCGTTAGAGTCTAAAACAGGGGCGGGCAAACTTTTGAGACCGCGGGCCAGATAAAACTGTTGGAACAGTTCGCGGGCCGGATAGACGACCAAATATCACAAGTCCAGCAAGTTCAGAATATAAAATGAGAACAAAAGTAATTTTAAAAAACTAACTCTGTTTCAATGAAAGATTAATGAGATGGATGGTGTTGCTTACAATAAATAAGTGATTCAATATCTGGCTGAACTGATGAGGTTGACAAGCGAAGAATGTCATTTAGATGACGGTCAGAAAGTTGAGAGCGAAGGCGACTCTTTGTATATTTCATCTTTGAGAACAGTTGTTCACAGCAAAATGTGCTTCCGAACATAGCTACAATGCGCTGAGCATGTTTAATAAAATGTGGAAACTTGCCTGATGGTAGGATGACATCACGAAAAAAAGAAAGAAGAGAAGAAGTGCGGTAGTTTGCTTTTAACTCATTCTTTGAGCAAGGAGTAGTGAAACTTCATAACTGGCACATGTCACTTTTTCATGCACAGATGTTTGCTTATGAAACATCAAACTGCTTTTCTCTATATTGCCTGTGAGTTTAGCAAATAGTAGTCTTTTTCTCAGAGGTAGACATTAAACCAAATTTCGAATTTAAGTGTACTGTTTCCCAGTGACAGAGCACATTAAACTCTTTAAAGACAGCAACAGTTTTCAAACAGATCAGACACTGAGCTTGTCCAAATCGTTCTATGAAAAAAAGTACTTCTCGTCCACTCAGAGTTAAATGTCCGACTTTCCATATCCACTTTAAATTTTTTAGGATGCTGGGGTTGCAGACATGATTGTGGGGATGGGGGAATAATGGCAAAGAAATAGCAGAAATGCAACAACCAGTTCGGTTGTGATGGCAGAAGACTGCGAGTTTCAAATTCGCACACCTCTGTTCACCTCCAGCCCTCCTTCCTCTCACCAATTGTAGCTTACGAATGAGGCAGAGTACAGATGCTGACATACATTATTATTGTAGATCTATCCTAGGCCTAGGAGAGTTCTAAAGTCAACGAACTATAAAGAGATGCTAGTGTAATATATATAACCGCAGGCATAAATTGTACATGTGCACACGATTCTGTGTGAGTAATTCAAACTGTTAAAATTACATGTAGTCTTTAGACTAGTTTAGCCTTGGCTGTTTGACAGCATATAACAATGCCCAATTGTTTTAGTGACTTTTGTTTTGCGGGCCAAAAGCAATAAGTGTGAATGGCTTGGCGGGCCAAAAGCAATAACTGTGAATAGCTTGGCGGGCCAAAAGCAATGTTAACTGTGAATAGCTTGGCGGGCCAGAGTTTGCCCGCCCCTGGTCTAAAACATGAAATGAAATTCTCTGTGCTCTGTAGCAGTGTAGCTGTCCAAACAGTCCACAGCCCTCCAAGGAACCCAGAAGTATTGGGTTTATTTTTAAAACAGTGATACTGGACTAGCCTACGGATTCCGCTGGGGTGGCCCCGAGAAGAGCTGAATTCGTCACCTGCACGACACAACAAGACAACTACACCTCGGGGAAAAAATGCACATCCGCCAAACGCCTATAGAGACATGCACAACCATCGCCTCACCCACTTGGAGCAGCACACCAACTACTACACTCCCTGACTTCAAGTGAAGGGAGGAAGGAACCCACCACAAACCGAGAGCAGATGAACAGTTTTCTTGCAGTTCCTATGGGGATAAAGAAGTTATCGAAACAACAACAGTACATCCTTCGCAGTGCAGGTATTTAGTAGATGGCAACGAATGCCGTAACTCAGCTGGCAATAGCATCAGGGAGCGTATCTTTATTGTAATTATTGTAGTAAAGTTGAATTATAGGACTACTGTGTACAATATAATTCTGGAAAACGAAAACTTATATCTTTATTAATTACTAATTATTAGTTATAATTAAGAATAAAATATGATTTTAATAAAACGTCACAAAATATATAGTGCCACATTGTCTCAAAACCTTCCTCTTTTCGCGTGGCACGCATAAATAGCCAGCACCCCGACCTTTCCAAACATCCTTATCGAGCATGAAATTATTTACAGTACAAATATAGCCATTATCAGACCCCTAGGGGAGAAAGCAATAATTTCGCATTGTTTCCGGAGTATAAGACATTTTATTGAAGAGTTTGACTTGAAGTTTTGTGCTTAATTACTTTTCCTTTAAAAGTATTCATTTTGCAAAGCATACTTCTATCCAGAGACGCCGACTTTCACAACAGGGGTAGAGTGGTAAAATAATATGGGTGAAGAGGGGGCTAAAGATATTTTTTGCCCCGTGCCCCTTCCCTCCACACTGGTATCGTTGCAGGGGAGACAATTTACTACCTCGGCTATGGCCAAGAGCCAGCTAGGAAGCTGTTTAAAGGTTGACTTCACTACAATAGAACATCTTGAAGTATTTTGCAGTTATAAAAATAAACTAAGCGTTTCTTTTATACTCATGCACTATTAAAATAAATCTGTGATATTTTTTAAATGTTGGGATATGGCCTAAACATAATTTATCAGTATTGTATTATATCGTCATTCCCTATCGGGGAAGCCAGGGACATCTTGTAATATCGTTTGACTTCACGCACACACACACACACACATAGTGTGTGCACAATTTCACAATTTGTATGGTATTTTGTGGTAAATTGACATATTTGGGTTCGTTCTCTACGTAATTTCCGGTTGCCGTATGGCGAGAAGCATAAAATAAAGAGGTGTTGTTACCACTTTGCTCATGATTGTTGTACCATCATTTCTGGCAGTAATGAAAGCAATGACTTATAGATCTTGTCTCCTTACTGTCTGTCTTAGTAGAAAAATTACTTCTAGTGTTATTATCTTATCGCCCTTTTACAAAGGAACTGTGTTAAGATCTCATATACGTGCCATGCGGCATTCGTTGTCCTCTAATAAGCAGTTTTGTAAAAATGTATATATTACTAGTAATATCCACAGCTTGGATTCACTTACAGATAATGTAAAATAATTGATGACAGATCTTATTTCACATGGTCGCGTGATATGATTAGAGAATCCATTTCACATATATCTGTGTAAGACAATGATTAAAAGCCCATTTTCACGTACACATGTATCACTATCGGACTTAGTGATTAGAGAGCCCATTACACTGGAACGTGTTAGAGTTAATGATTTATAGCACCCATTTCACATGCACGCATATCAGACAATGATTAGAGCCCATTTCATATATACATGTGTTTTACTAAGTAGAGAGCCTATATTATGTGCATGTCACACAAATAGAGCGCCTCTCTTTTCATCAGAACATGCATCAGATTTTAATTATTAGAGTCCTCCATTTCACATGTACGAGTAAGAATTAATGAGTAGAGAGCTCATTTTACATGTTCACATGTCAGACTTAGTGATTAGAGAGCTATTTCATGAATAGATTGTCAGATATTTTTATTACCCTTTTACAGAGCCAATTTCATGTATGTCACATGTGGATCAGACATTGTTAACAGGCTTCTTTTCATGTGTTCAAATTCAATTCTGTGACAGCAAAGTTGTCTGTCCCTATTTTTTAATTAAATATTATATTACTTGTTAAGTCAGCTTGACATGACCTTCGGGTATTTGTTTTGTAAGTACCACTACCAGAGTTCAAATAACAACTGAAAAAAAAATGTGCTCTAAACTGGTCTTATGGTGGATGACTAGTTTTTATTATCCAGTGATTAAGATTTACAAGAATGAGACCAGCTAATGGCCTGAGATAAAAATTTATCTGCTGAAATAATTCTATTTTCTAATCACTTTGAATTTGGTGTGGCTGAAGTCCAGTCATAAAAGGGGGCTGTTAGCTTAACAGTGAGTTAACTGATTGATTGAAAGAGAATGGGCTTTAAATTATTTTTTGCTATTGATAATGATATACTTGCGTTTTGTGTAGAGATGTATTATATGAGTAGACTATTATTTGTACAGTTGTGAATTATATTGTATGTTAAACACATGACATTGTTTCTAGTGAACATGTTCATAAATTATTATGTTGTATTTATTATGCTGTATGCATGTATCAGGCTAATAAATACTGTTGCAGGAAACTGTAAGATGAGACTTGAATGTAAGAAAGAATGGAAATAGAGATGATAAACTGGAAAACTTAGCCTTTGGTGCCTGATTATATTTTGCAGGGAAGAAGCAGCCTTTCTAGAATTTCTGGGATTGCTGGAATTTTGAATTTCCTTCTGGTTCCAAGTTTATTGATTTACAAACTTCTACAATCATGGTAGATTCAAGAAGTCTCTGCCCCAGTGTGTAAGTGTAAAGATACACTGCACTCTGTTAATGTATGCTCAACTACATTGTGGAATTTTCTGGTATAAGGAAGTTACTGGAAATTGCTACATTTTTGTTCTGCTTGAGGGAACTAATATGGTGAAGGGGTGACCAGATTAGTCTCAAGAGAACAACGGTTCATGGAACATTCTACAATGTGCTAGAGGAGCATGTGAAGAATTGACAATTCTACTAGGAACAATAAACTTGTGACATTGCTGTGAAAATGCATGAAAGACTATTGCGGCATTGCCATTGACAAGGTTATATACAAACAATTATTGCTTATCTCTCTGTTAGTATAACTCCATTTCTGTTCTGTGATAAGAATGATCCTGTGCTTTACATTGACACTAAACTGATTGCTGAATTATGTGTTAAGATATAAGACTGTATAAGCATTGAAATTATTCAAATGTGGTTTCGTGGAAATATTGATGTCAAACAATCTTTGAATTGTATTTGTTATATGCATATTTGATTGTTGATTTAATAAATTTATTGACCTTCTTACACATATTGATAACCATATGTTGGAGAGATAGTGGATGGATGGGGGCTCACTAAATATAGATTAAAGATGGATTTATCGTCTTTGATAAGAAGTTTTCTACCTATGGAAATATTGTGTGATAGTAAATGTTTGTCTTTAATGTTGAAGAGAGAAAACGTTTACAGCGCCTGCATATCTGCCAAGTAAGAGATGAGTGGTGTCTTCTGGAGAATTATTAATAGCATAAATTAAGATTCTTATCAATTGTAATTAGTTTTGCATGATTAATAATAATCTTAACCAATAAATAGGGTGGCATTGTGTCACAATTTCAAAATACAGGACCATTGACAATTTTTATTCTTAAAATGCTTTTGTTTGTTAGTGAAATTTGCTATGACAAATCAATTTGTATGTAATCATTCTCATTTCCTTGTAGAAAAAATATGAGTTCTCAGAGAGGCAATGTGAGTAGATCACGGCCACAGAAGCATAAGAATGCATCAAAATTCTCTAACACACAGCATGATACAAGCCTGCGGACAAAGCAAATCCTTAAGGTGAGTCAGGATGGTCTTTGTGCATGCTGCAGAGAAAAGATCGAATGGAAGATTAAATACAAGAAGTACAAACCTCTTTCACAGCCTGCCACATGGTGAGTGAATTTCTTGACTTTTGAATAATAATTGAAATCGCATGCACTTTGTTTTTTTTAACAGTTTCCAAAAAGAATATTAATATGCTGAATTCAAAATATTTTAGATTAGAGAGCTCGTCTATAAACAGTATACATTATTAAGACCGCATATGCATATAATTTCCTTTTAACCCAGTTGTTTAACTACTAGAGAATTAAATATGCATTTTGGTGGAAATCTCTGAAAATCCATGTAGACTCTTTTGTGAATGTATACTGAACCTGAAATTGACAGAGTAGATGTCAATTTTGTGTTAGCTCAATATGGGTTCAGTGTAGAATGTATAATCATGTGCCTTTCTTTGGCTTCCAGTATATGTATTCATTATTTTCATAACCTATATTTAAAAATAATTAGGATATTGGTAGAAAATTATAAATAAACTTATTTCACTTAAGCTATACTTTGAAGACGTTCCTTGGATTTCTGCTTTTATCTTTATCAGTACCAGATGCCACTTAAAAATGGTTAAGAAAGCCTACTACACAATTTGCCAGTCTTGTGCTACAGCAGCTGATGTTTGTGCCAAGTGTGGTGAGAAAAGAGAAGTTGTTGATCCGTAAGTCTTCTTTCAAATTTTATTTTATCAAAGAAAATTTTGAAGTTCTCTGCTTTTGAGAAGAAAATATTTTTAAAAAGGAAAATACTAATTCTGAAAGTGATTAAACAGATGGCAACATTAAATTAAAGAATTGTCAGGGAGACAGCAAGAACAACAACAAAAATTATATACCACAGAAATAAAAAACTTTAATAAATACATATTCTTTCAGAAATATTTAAAATTTAAAGCTTGGTTTTGCATGTTGGTATAATAAGTCACATTCTATATTCTGATGGGTGGATATTAATTATTTTCAAAGCTTTAAGTGTTTTTAACTAGTTTATATGCTTGTGTTGTAGCTAGAACTCTACAGATAGCTTGTAAATCTTAATTTGTTTTTAAGCTGTTATGTCTTTTAGATTAGAATAATTTTGTATATATTTGCAGCACACATTTGTGTGTGCTGAAGACTTGATGCTTAATCTTATAAAACTTAACAGCTGTAAGAACTTTATAATTATTGCACATAAAGTATGCACATTGCTTATAAAACTATTTATGCACATAAGAAAACTAAAGAAAATTTAACAAAAGAAAAATGAATCAATAACAAAATGACAGTATATAACAAATAACTATATTTACAAAAGAGGAACATAAATAAAATCCTTTACAAGTGCACAGTAAGAACAGTGAATCGAAAGGGACAGTGCTGTTTTACTGGTGAACAAGACATGTCTTGAGAGATGTTTTGAAATGGCCATGTCTCTGTATTTTCAGCTCAAAAGGCACTAAACTCCAGGTAGATGGGCCCTGATAAGCAAAGGAACTTTAACAATATGACTTCTACTTTTCTTATGGAATGTAGAAAATGCCTGTCTCAAAACAAGCACAAGTGTATAGCAAAATTGCACACTACCAAGAACAGAGAACAGATACATGTATATACATAGCTCTGAAACCAGTGGAATATAACATGAGATGTGTTGTATTTTGCTATGAACAGGGAGCCATTAAAACTTCTGCTTGTGCTTGTATTGACACTGGTCCTCCCCTCATTTTTTAATGTTTGTATTGACACTGGCTCTCCCCTAATTTTTTAATGTGTTTGTATTGACACTGGCCCTCCCCTCATTTTATAATGTATTTGTATTGACACTGGCCCTCCCCTCATTTTTTAATGTGTTTGTACTGACACTCTCTTTCCCCTCATCTATACAT
The DNA here is from genome assembly GCA_028829895.1 of Sinotaia quadrata. NCBI lineage: Eukaryota > Metazoa > Mollusca > Gastropoda > Architaenioglossa > Viviparidae > Sinotaia > Sinotaia quadrata. The sequence continues at coordinate 42,961,632 of CM054177.1, read as the reverse complement.
ATAATAAAATTGTTATATCTGGGGTTGTGCAGGCTTAAGTAAAAAAGTACTGGACAGTTTTGATCGGACTTTTACTGTTGTATACCTTAGTGCCCTAGAATCAAAATGGGCTAATAACATAAAATACTATCCCTTAAGAGAGCCCACCAGTAACCCCCAAACTATGAAAATATTATTATACCTAAGGAACTTTGCATTTAAAAGTAGAGCATAGTTGCACAGGCTATTATTATACATCACTGTGACCTCCATACACAGAGAATGGTTCACATTTTACTCAGATTGCATTTCTCACTCTGGATATTATTAATTTCAGGCTGTAGTAAATATTGTATTTTGATGGGTTGCACTCACTTTATGGTTAGCTTTTATTGTATCAAACCACATTTTCTTTCTATAATTCACTCCCTCTTATCTCTCAGTCTTTTTCTTATAATTTTCTCACTCACTATCACATTCTCTCTTTTTTCTTATTCTGTCATCCACTTCTTCCATTCCCTTATTTCTCTCCTCCCTATCCCCATCTCTTTCAGCATTTTTTCCTTCTCCTATCCTGTATCTTTTTGTTCCTTCTTTTGCTCTTTCCTTATGTCATTTCTGTGTATGTGTGAATCTCTCTTTATTTGACTCTCTTTCCTAATGTCCTCCCTTTACATTATTTTCTTTCTTTTTGTCTCTTTCTCTCAAACACTCTTCCTTTCATAATTCTTCTCTATTTTCTTTCATTCTCTCCTCCTGTTTTCTTCTGTATCTCTTTTTTACTCTGTTTTCTCTCTTGCTCTCCCTTTCACTTTCTGTACCTCTTTCTCTCTTTTCTGTCTGTGTCTACAGCCCAGTTCCTGCTGGCACAAAAGCTGGTAGGGCTGCTGGCCTTATGTCTGTGCTTTAAAAAAAACGTGCTACAGTACCAGACCACAACTGAAGCAGTTTTAAAAAAACAACAGTTTTTTGCATGCTGTATTATGGTTCTTACCAGGCATTTAAAAAAAAATCTTACATTAAAATAATTTTACTTTAAGCAGAATATTCTGAAAACCAACATTTACACAAGCGAAGCTGCGGGTACATGTATCTAGTTTTTTTTTAAAATGTGCTTATATTAACATTGTCCCTCCCATTTTCTGTGCTTGTATTGACACAGTCCCATTTTTTGTGCTTGTATTGGACACTGTCCCATTTTTTGTGCTTGTATTGACAGTCCCATTTTCTGTGCTTGTATTGACACTGTCCCATTTTCTGTGCTTGTATTGAAACTGTCCCATTTTCTGTGCTTGTATTGACACTGTCCCATTTTCTGTGCTTGTATTGATGCTGTCATTCTGCTTAGTTTTTAATTTGTGCTTCTGTTGACACTCCCTCCCATCATTTTCTGATATGTGCCGGTATTGACATTGACACTGTCAAAAAACTATTTAAGAAAAACCCATAGACACATTAACTAAAAGCAAAAATACACTTTTTTAAAGCAAAGAACAAAAAAAAGCATGTTTGAAATGTATGCTTTAAATAATAAAACTTGTAAGAAAAATTTGCTTAAAAAGTTGTTGTATGTTTCCAAAGTTGGGCATCTGTATTGCTAAATAAAATGGTATTGTATGTATGATGTATTATTTTTGTTGTGCAGTTTTGCATCGGACGAGAAAACACAAGTCAAACAACAGAATCAATTGCAGGAGGAGTTAAAAATGCTTACAGAACGTCAGCGACGTAAGTAAAGTTGATTTATTTTATGCAAGAATCTATTTTACCCAGTGATGTGAGGAGTTTTCAGCCATTTGCAGTTGTAAAGTTTTGTTTAATTTCAGCTTTGTGCTGAATAAATTTGTTGATTAAAATTTGTTCCCAGAACAATGCATTTTCTTGTACAAATTGTTTTATTACATATTAATCCTTAACATTTTTTTTTTTAATAAAATCTGCTCTTAATAGAAGACCCAAATAGTTATTTACACATTTATCCTCCACCTTACAGGTAGCTTCTTTAGACTACAGTCCAAGGGTAAACTGACAGACCTGGACAGTTTTAATCCAAAAGAATTTAGCAATGAGACAGAAGACTCCCAAGATGACAGTTTGGATGAAAGCAGCACAGAGGCTATTGAAGAAAATGGGGAATCTAATAATGAGGAGATCGACAGTGATGAAGACAGAAACAAATGAACAGATGATACAGTTCTCTGTCTAACTTAGTAAAGCACTTAAAACTTATAAATAAAATTTATTTACTTGTAAAATTAATTATCATGTCTCATGTTATCTATACATATGCATACAGAATCAAAAAAACTTTCATGTAGTTTTCATCTGAACTTTACAAACATATGAATGTTAAGACCTTATAAATGCACATATACACATTAAGACTAAGAGAAAAATACGATTAAACTCTCTGCTCTAAACCATAATAGAATTAAGAAACATAAAGTTGTATTTAAATGCTTTCAGTTTAATCTCCCCTTGAAGCTGTCATTAATTTTGATGAATGTATCTTGTAGATTCATTGATATGGGGATTGGGGTGTTAAAAATGGTCACTGACAAATTTTAAGTTAAATTATTATATCAAATGAAATCTCATAACCAGAAAACAAAGGTGACAGATACATCACAGTACACCTTGAAAGTCTTGCCAGGAGAGGATGTTTGCAAGTGTTATCTAGAATTTGACCCAGAAGGAAAAATAAATGCACACACGAGGTTATGGTCTACAAGCCTTATATTTTTGTGTATTCACATGATGATTTGAAGAATCTTCCCTCTCATGTATTTATTTAGAGCCTGGCAGTTTAATTTTACCATAAAAGACATTTCACGCTTAACAACTGCATTTAGACTTCAAGTTTCTCACTTATGTTGACATAATTGGTAAACTGTCTTCCACTAAATTCAACCAAACTAAAATCCTCATGTTTGTGATCAGCTTGTGACATGCTTTCTACCTTTATTATTAACCTGTAGAGATCCCCATAAAACCAAGTGTTTTACATCTTTTTTACTAGAGTATGACAGCAAAACGATTTTGAATTAAAATACTAATTAGAATTCTTCATATTGTGATGAATGCTGTGGTGGAGTAAATTTGCCTAACCCTATTTGTAAATTTAATTGTTATATAAATTGTTAAATTGTCAAAGTAACCCAACCTTGGGCACTCCTTGTAAAGCTGCACTGGACCTAAAGCAAATGGTGGATCCTGTAGTGAGCATGGTGAACACAATCAGAGCAAGGGCACTCAACTAGCAACAATTTTAATCTTTGTTTGAGGATATGGAGGCAGAGTATGGAGATGTAATTTACCACAACACTGTTAGGTGGTTGAGCCTGGGCATAGTGCTAAAACAGGTTTGGGTATTACAGAATAAAATCCTCCTCTTTCTGGAAGGGGATTTCTTGTGATTTTGTGACCAAAATGGGATGTGAGGAGTGGAGATGTGAGATGATGTTTGCAGCTGATATGTTTGAGAAATTAAATGGATTGAATGTGACATTGCAGGGAAAGGGGTTGTTTGCACATTGTTAAGGCATGTGAGATCATTCAAAACAAAACTAGGTCTGTTTGCAAGGCAAGCACATGAGGGCAAGTTTTGTCATTTCCCTTTAATAGGAAAAGAGAAAGTGCCTGCAAGCGTTGTGTGTTTCTTCCAAGATTAGGGATCATTTACTGAGTTTGGAGGGAGGTCACAAAAAGATTTCAGGATTTCGAGAAATTTAGCATGAATTCAATTTGTTATCCTTTCACTGCTGATATTGATACAGCACCTGAGGAGGTGCAGCTTGAACTAATTAACATGCAGCCAGATTACAAGCTGAAAGAAATGTTTTCTAATTTTGGATCCACATATTTTGTGAGCAAAGTTTTTTTTGCATGAAAACCAACAAGAGTAAAAATAGATCCTCTATGACTGACAGAAACTTGCAGGTAGTATGAGGATCTCAACAAGCAACCTCACTCCTGATTTCAAAAGAATTGTAAAATGTGAGAGGTTACATTTGTCTCATTAAATTACTTGTGCTGACTGATGTGAAATTTGCACATAAGTAAATTTAATGAAATCTTCTCTATCTCTATTGTTTTATTTATTATTATGATACAATTTACACGTCACATTAAATGAAATGTAATGTAAACTAATGAATATGATAAAGGTGCGGCCTCCACTAACCACAGCCCTCTCAAAGTGGTCCCTGAGCCAAAACAATTATGCCCCTCCCCATTTACAGGATAGAAACAGAATTCAGGCATAAAAATAAAGGCAATACAATACAGATGAAAGATATCAATCTACAACTGATTTTACAAAACGTGTTGCTAATGAAAAGTATCAAATGTGTGACTAATCTTTGAGTTCGTTTTTCTCATAATGGCTGCGAGTACACACAGACTTCAAATGTTTTTCACTTATAAAGTTAAAAGAATGATACTACTACCAAATTAAAGAGAACTGCTTTAAACATTCAAATACATTAACTCTAAATACAACTTTAAACTCATTTTGCTGGAGCGTGTCACATAATGTAGATCCAAATAAGCATATCTTGGTTTCTGATTAATCACTTTAGTAATGTGGGATGTATTTATTGTTTAAAAAATTTGGAGCTCATTATTAAAAAATACTTCTCTTATTTATTTAATACATGAGTGATAAAAGGATGTGAACACATACTTAATTCTATTCCACACCCACGCTCAGTTTAGTCAAATGCATATAATTCATGTAGTTTGAGCATGTAGCACTATCATGGTTTCATTATTGGTATCCATTAGAATAAGATGAAACTGAGTAATGTGTGCAAGAAGGTAACATGTATATTTAATTATAACGAAGAGCAAAAATTTTACAGATACTTATAGTTCACTGTACCCTCAGTGTGTCATCTATTCTCCCACTTGACATCCATAGACTACTGTTGTTGCCCGCAGTCATTGTATTTTAAAGACTGTTTTGAATTATTTTTCAGACTAGTGCTGCAGGTGCAAAAGTTTGTTTCAGTATATATACACACATAATATGTACAAGTTTATTTCTCTTTCTAAATATTAGTTGTAGAACATTTGTTTAAACAAAATTTAATGCTGGCTGAAGCCATCTTATATGTTGATATCAAACTAATAAGTTCATGTTGAACAGAAATTATTTTAATTGCTCAAAATGTACAATTTTGTATACAACCCTGCTTCACAAGCCACTATGAAAAAATGCCTGAACAACTTGCCCAACCTTAAGAGAAGTTCAGGAACTGCCAGGAAATTTTTATGCAAACATACATGATTTTTTATCTGAACTACAGGAATGATTAAAATAATTCCAGCATGCAATTATTCACAAGAATAAAGAATTTAAGTGTATACCCCAGCATTTGATACCATTACTGAGCACTTTCCCTGAGGAATAATTATAATGTGTTCAATTTTAAATGTGTACTTGTGTCACTAAACTACCTTCAGTTGAGTTCTACATTACTTTTTTATAATACAAAGCACCCCTGGAATAATTATATTACATTCTTTAAAAAATGTACATTTAAAAAAAAAAATAAAAGCATTATTCTGTTAAATATGCATTTATTTTTCAAGAAACACTGCACTGATGGGTTCTTTGAAATAATTATATTATTTGGTTAAAGTGCATGTATACCCCTAGGAATAATATATAACACATTATATTTGTTTCAAAATCAATGTTTTCTGTGCACTAGTTCTCATGTATAAGTGCATTTTCTTACTGGGGAATAATTATACTGTTGTGTTAAGCACTGCATTTCAGGAATTATTTTCAAATTTGCTTTTAGTGTACAAGTGAAATGAATTCAACTGATATTGCTGGACTTGTATGTTTCTGTGTGAAGCAATAGCACATTTTTTGTACAAACACGATATAAATATAACCCATTTCATACAATACACAGCTGACCATCACTTTTTCTTTTTCAAAGTCATAATACTTTTGATACATGTGCATGATCATCCATATCCAAACTGTGGGCAAATGCTAATTCAAAATGTTTCCTTTGTTGATATAAAAAATTTCTCTACAGTTCAAAGAAAGGCAGCTAGCATTTGCCACCATTATAACCACTGTTCAGAGGTGCTTGCAGAGATGTCCATGAGTTTCCATGCTGCATAAGGATCAAGCTCATCCTGATCGCGACAGAGGGCCCAAACATATAATACGCGAACAGTTTTGTCCTGAAAAATATTAGCAAACATTTTTCTTCAGAAATCTTAACATCTATTTAAATATCTGTATTTTAACTTTCCATGTAAAAGAAAGTACATTTGGTCAAATCTTCCTCCCATAACACTTCACTGGGGCTATTTATTTTCTAGATAACCATCTTGTATTAAGTGAAAATGATTAGTCTGCTGGAAGGAAAATAGGGTGCCAGAGTTTATCTGCTTCATCAAGTACCTGAAATCTGATCAATCTTAGAACAAATTCCCACAACTTCTAAAAAGTAAAACTGGTTATCAAGCATTCTAAACATAAAAATCAGTTATCACAGTATAATCCTAGATTTAAAACAAATACATATTAAAGGATCTTTAATAGTATGTATATAATATTATGATAAGCTCTTGACATTAATAGTTTTATATTTATGATAAAAATGAATAATAATAACATCTTGGAACTTGACAAAAATAATTAATATTAACAGTTTGTTGGGGAGTGGAGGATAACTAAAACAAGTTTTTGCTGACCTTATCTCCCTCCACAATGTTTCCTTTGGAGTCTCGTACAGCCAAGATCTGCTGGGCATGAAAACTAATGACTAACACAGGACCTTGCTCCATGAGTTTTCCTGCTATCACCTGTTACAAAATAAGCAAATTTCTGTTAAAAACAAAACAATACAGTTAGTCTTAACCTGACTGCTTCATTCCTAATAAATCCTGGAAAAAGCAGGAAGACTGTGATAGCCTATGTGTTGCATATCTAAGTATTTATTTAGACAAAAGTGATTGTATTTAGAAAAATACTTTTTTCATTATACAAGCAGATAAGGTGTATACTTTTGAATCATTGCTATGGAAACGATATCATCAGGATTTCCAGACAGCACTGCATTAAACTTGCACGATGAGGAGGCTAAGGGTACAAATCCTGCAGAGGGCCATATAGGGCCCAAATGCATGCCTGCTTATTTTTAGTCTCAAATAAACCCAATCAGTGTGAGGGTGTACAATTCTTGGATTAAAATGATTTGAGCCTATGCAAATGCATGCGTTTGATTTAGTGAAAATAATGCAGGTTGAAGAAATCCATTATTTGTTTTGTTAATGAACATGTCCCTTTTTATATAATGCATGTAAATGGTTGTTTAATATTGACTTGTTTCGTTTGTGTGCTTGGTATGTATGAGCATGAGATTTAGATTTAACAGAGATTCTTTTTAGCCTTATAAATATTCAGCAGCTAATCCCTAAATTGGACGAGACCAGCAAACACATTGATTTGAATAATTTCAACTATAATCTATACTAACTGCATTAAATAAAGTAAATTCTCTCTCTATAATTTTTTTCCACATGATGATGTGTGGCTGATATTAACTGACAAAGCCCTTTAATTTCTTTTTAAAAAGTAACAAGCAATCAGTTGCATTTAAATTAACAAAAATAATTCACACCAACACATAAATAAAGTTACACTATTGACAATCTTTCACAATGTTACTGAAAAACACAACTAGAACTGAAAAGGAAAGCAAAGGAAATTATTTTAAATACTTACATCAACATTACTGACATCCAGAACTTTAGAATGAAAAGTGTATCCTGCAGCAATAGCCTGCTTTATTGAATGTCCTATTGCGTTGAATGGCTGGAAAAATACAAATTTGATCATAGAATATATAAAGTACGAAAGTGAAGGACTTCATAGTGTTGTAATTTTGTTCCTTTTTATCTAAATAAAAAAAAAGTATACACAGCATCATAGGAGAACTATCTTTTTTAACATTTGTCCACATTAAAAAATTAATAATAATAATTTCCTATTGCTAGAATATAAATCTAATTTGAAACCAAATTGCATTTTATTAGAACATTAGGAAAGATTTTGACTTCAGTGGCATAAAGATTACAGAAAGAGGAAGAAAATTAATTTTTCTATATAAAAGTTTTTCCTGAATACTTACCAGACAAGAATACATAGAATTACACAAGCCAAAGACATAGAGCCAATATACAACGTAAGTTTCCTCTTTAGTACTCACATACAAAACTGGGAGTAGAGGGACCATGTGTATGTTTGTCAGGTAAGTAGTCAGAAAAAAATGTCAAGCAAACACAATAGGTTAGTAATGAATAGATGAACATTCCCTGATAACTAGAAAATTATATTCACAAAGTCCATACAAGCAGAAATTGCTAGTGAATAAAACCTACTTGTCAGAGAGGATAGGCAGAAAGAGCAACTGCTACACATTTATAGAGAGGTCATAATCTAAGTAAACTTCTCAGAGACATAATTTAAATTCCAGAGAAGTAAAAACTTTCTAACCCACAACTGCTACAATTTTCTTCAAGGCCATAGTTCAATAAAATGCCCAACTGGATGAAATAGCTTTGATTTCAAGGATCCTCACAGAATAAAAACTAAGTACAAACATTTTTTAAAAGGAAGCATTACATATCTTTGTAATGACTGATTTCATATAATATATTTGTTGAGAAGCTAAATAAATATAATTTTTACATGGATGATTCTACTTTTGAAGATTAATTGCAGATGATATTGATCAACAACTAGCTTTTAGATATAAAAATTATTTTATTTCAATAAGATGGAAAGGGAATGGAAAATGTAGGTGTATGTAAAGTGTGTTTAAACTGTTATCCTTTATTGTTATAAGTATGTTTAAAATGAAATGGTAACAAGTTTTCAATGGTGCTTGTTGTACTGCAGATGGGTTTCATGTTATTTGTTTCACTCTTGTATTTGAAGTACAAAATGATTAATCAAACTTTTATTTGTTGAATGCCTGATTTAGAAGATGTCTAATGGTGCAGAAGTAATGTTTTTCTTTATTTTGTAGTTGTTTGTAGGAGACAGATCTTTGCTATTGTAAAGGTGAAAGTTGTTTGTAAGTGATAGCTGTTTGTTGCTTGTAAATGTGATAGCAGTTTGTTTATAAATTTGATAACTGCTGTTTGTAAGTGTGATAGCTGTTGTTTGTAAGTTGGACAGCTCTTTGTGTTTGTAAGTGATAGCTATAATACATAAATAGCCATGTTTTTATAAAATAAATTTGTTGTTTGTAAGTGATAATAATAATGCATAAATAATGTTTGCTTTTCACTGTTGTTTGTTAAGTGATAACAATAATGCACAAATAATGTTTGTTTTCAATGTTGTTTGTTAAGTGACAGCTATAATGTTTGTTTTCTGTTATTTGTAACTTATACCTCATCTATAGTAATAAGGCATGATGAACCATCTCATCCTAAAATTAAAAATCTAAGCTTAAAACAAGATATTTAAATATCCACTCAAGATAAAGGCCCATAATTTGAATCATACTGTCTCAGATCTTAGAATAAGAATACCTAAAACTGAAAAGAGAAAGACACATACATTTCTAAAGTTATCATAATTGAAAAAACACCTAATATTCAAAATGGCACATGCAAACTTTGGGATTCCTTAACTATTGTACATATATGGCTTATCTGATGGGTAAAGATGGTTTGACTGAATTTCTATATTTAACCACTTTACTCAACCATCATTTTTAAAAAAAAAAAAATCAATATAATATTTTTAAAATTTATAATCTTTTTTTTTATAATATGCTAAAAGTTAAAAGTTTGAAACTAGATAAATAAACTAAAGGCTTAAAAGTAAATTGCATAAAGTATAAAGAATGTGAAAAGTCTGCATATCTAAGTTACTCAATGACCTCTTCACAGCTAATGTCAATACAGTTTCAATAATTCTGCAGTTAATACATAGTGAAGGGATTTAGCATTTATAAAACTTACAGCTTCATGGCACCAGTCTTTTAAAACTTCAAGATCTCCTCGAACCATAGCCTGAAATTAAATGTTAGATTCTTCTGTTATAACAAATTACACAATATTTAAATGTAGGAAGGAGCATATATCCATTAAAATTATACAGAGTACAGTGTATATTTTTGTATACAATTTAGTCGACCAAATTTCTTTGTTGTGAAACATAGCATTTTCCTAATCATCTAAGCTGTAAAGCAGGGATGGGCAACATAAGGCCCGCGGGCCGGATCCGGCCCGCTGACTGTTTCTGGCCGTACATGGTAATGTGGCCCGCGCCCACATCCCGCCGCAATCTCCCACTACTTTCTTACTGCGTCGCAGTTAATACTGACTATTAGTTATTCTTTGATTGTTTTCGGTTAGATTTAGAATTTACAATAAAATTTTTATCATGGATTTTGCCAAGAAACATAAAGTTGACAGCGAGTGTAGCCATTTAACAAAGATTGGATGCCTAAGTACTTTTTCACAGAGAAAGCAGTATGTTTGCTGTGCAGTGAAAGTGTTGCCATGTTGAAAGAGTACAACATTAGCCGCCTTGGTAATGTGGCCCCATCCACATCCTGCCACATCCTGCTGCAATCTCCCACTACTTTCTTACTGTGTAGCAATAATAGTGACTGTTAGTTATTCTTTGGTTGTTTTCTGTTAGATTTAGAATTTACAATAAAATTTTTATCATGGATTTTGCCAAGAAACATAAAGTTGACAGTGAGTGTAGCGCATTTAACAAAGATTGGATGCCTAAGTACTTTTTCACAGAAGTCGGCAAGAAAGCAGTATGTTAACTGTGCAGTGAATGTGTTGCCCTGTTGAAAGAGTACAACATTAGCCGCCATTATGCGACGAAACATGCAGGCTATGGCAGTACTTTATCAGCAGCGGAACGGCAAACAAAAGCAACAGAACTGGACAGAAAACTTGTAAAGCAGCAGAATGTATTCGGAAAAGCCAAAGTAGCCCAGAAAACTGCTACTCATGCCAGCTTTGTGGTCGCATACAACATTGCTAAGCACAGCAAATCGTTCTGTGATGGTGAATTTGTCAAAAAGTGCATGCTCGATGTAGCTGATCAAGTCTGTCTAGAACACAGAAAGAAGTTTGAAGAAGTCAGTTTGTCGAGAAGAACTGTGGCTTGCCGCATTGAAGCAATTGGTGAAGATCTGACATCACAACTGAAAGGGCGTGTACCTTTATTTCAGCTGTTTTCCCTGGCATTGGATGAAAACAATGACATCGATGACACTGCACAGTTGCTCATCTTTGTACGAGGCATTTCAGAAAACTTTGAAATCACAGAAGAATTGCTGTCAATGGAATCAATGAAAGACACTACTACCGGGGAAGATATTTTCGAATGTGTGGAAAATGCCTTGCACACAATGCACTTACCATGGCAGAAAATGGTAAGTGTTACTACGGATGGTTCTTTGACAGGAAAGAAAGTTGGTCTACTGAAGAGACTGGGTGACCGTGTTGCAGAGGTCGATTGCACCAGGGAATTGATATTTCTACATTGCATAATACACCAGGAAGTGCTGTGTAAAAGTGTGCTTGACATGAAACATGTTGTGGATCCAGTTGTGAAAATTGTTAATTTCATCAGGGCGAGAGGTCTAAATCACAGACAGTTTATCACACTTCTGGAAGATTGCGGTTCTGATCACAGTGATGTTTTGTGTCATACCGCTGTACGCTGGTTGAGTTTGGGGAAAGTTCTGAGACGTGTCTGAGACCTGAAAACAGAAATCTTATTGTTTTTGGAGATGAAAGGGAAAGATACAAAATATCCTCAACTCAGAAAATCAGAATGGCTGTCAGATCTGGCGTTTGCACATATGAATGAATTGAACACCAGACTTCAAGGGAAGGGCACGAAATGTACTCAACAGTGAAGGCATTCAAGGTGAAGCTAAGCTAAAACTGTTTTCTCGCCAGCTCAGTCAGAATATCACAACACACTTTCCAACACTCGAAACTATGGCACCCCAGATAATGTCAACTGAGAAGTACACCAATACGATATCTGCACTAGACAATGAATTTTCTCGTCATTTTGCGGACTTCCAGAAACTTGCTGCTGAGTTTGATATCTTGTCATCACCGTTTACAACTGACTTTGAAAAGGCGCCGGATGCTCTACAGCTGGAACTGATTGATCTGCAGTGTGACTCTACCCTGAAAGAGAAATTCCAATCTGAAAGCACTGACAAATTTTATGCGTCACTGAATGAGTCCAAGTTTGCCAACCCGAGAAAGATGGCCATGAAACTACTTGTTCTGTTCGGGTCTACATACATTTGCGAACAAACATTTTCGACCATGAACATTAACAAGACAAAGCTGCGTTCCAATCTAACTGATGTTCACGTGCAGTCTTTACTGAGAATTTCTACGTCCGACATGCAGCCAGAGTTCAAACAACTTGTTGAAAACTTTGATCGACCACAGATGTCTCATTGACTTCAGCAGCTATTGAAGTACATTACGTTAAATTCATTAAATACTGTTTTTTTTCTATGCTTTAATGTTTACAAGTTTAAAGTTTACATTAAATACGATTTATTCCTTGCATTGGTGGATAAATACGTGATTAAGGTATTGATTTAGTAATCCGGCCCGCCAAGGACTTCATTTTTCCATACCCGGCCCGCCGACTGAAGAAGTTGCCCACCCCTGCTGTAAAGCCATATCAACATAATGCTGAATGTACCTCAAGAATGTTAGGAATGATCTCCCTCTCACACAATCGGATGAAATCTTCTTTGTTGAAAGTAGGATCACTTTTGCAAATTTCAGTCAAAACTTCAGACATCTCAGTTTTTGAAAACACACTTCCTGCAAAGAAAACCAAACAAACATTAACTCATCCTGTGCACTTCCTTTTGTAGATACAGTTGTGTGTGTGCACATCAGATTTATTACCATAAGTGTCAATATGTCTCTTAACAGACACACTGCAGTCTTGAGATCTGCTAATGTTGGAAATAAACAAGCTAATACTAATAATATGTAAGTAGTAAAAATTTTTTGTTTTGTAATGCTCTTTTCAGCATAATTTTAAACAGATAATCGAGAAATTTGAAAGTAAGCTCCCCTTGAAAACAATGACAAATGTGACAATGAAGATATTGTGGTGTGTACAGCAGACTATAAATTCCATTTTTTGAAAATAAAAGCTGAAAAAGAGTGAATTTTTCAACTTAATGCTTGCTTAACACGACACTTGAAACTACCAAATTAAAATACCTACTGAAACTAAAATCTGCTTTGCATTTAGTCAGAAAAATTAGCACAATGTATTTATTTCATCTCCATGATTACTATCTTTAGTCCTTCAAAGAATGCAAGCTCAGAGGTTTTGTCTGGCAGGCAAATTTACATCTTTACATTTAGACATCTTCTAAATTTACTTCAAAGGTATGATTACTGAAATCTGACAATCGATTTTAACCTTTTATGTTGACTTCACCATAAAATGAATGCATGAACAACAAAGGGCAGAAAGAAAATTTTAAAAAAAAACATGCAATGAATAATGATATTTCTAAATTGTTTCAAGGCCCTGGAAAGGTTATTCTGAAACTAAAGAACTTTTCAAACGACTACGGAAATCTTGAAGATGACGCTGATGGTGAAGTCATACATTATTAGCATATAAAATAAATGAAGTTTATTAATAACTTACAATAAAAATGTATAATGATATGAAATATTCAAAAGATTATTTATTATTCATGGTTCTAAACTGTATCTGTGCATGATGGGCCTTGTATGTTTTAAGTGCAATAATTTAAATAGTAACAACATTGAAAATAGACATTAAAACGGACTTACCAAACATTTGTCCCATTTTCTCTGTGAAAGCCCTTGTGGCTCTAATCATCATGTTATCACTCTCATCGTACTTAACTTTCAAGTCAAATAGCTCTAGTAGAAAGAAAACAAAAAACAAACAAATAAGAATTGTCTCAAATAATCTAATACAAATGATACTGTATTGATGAAATGAATCATTAAAATGAATAAGGAACAAATTAACATCTACATGTCTGCTACTGGGGCATTCTAGAAAGACTACAAATATATGCCATAAAATAATCCCCATAAGACTAGCCACAAAAAAATGAGTTCTTTCTACTTGACCTCAACTCCCACTAACAAGTTACAACAAGTCAGAGGGGTAACAAGATTGATTTTGAGATTTCACTTGATTCTGGAAAGTTTAACACCTATTCTATAAGAATCTGTAATATTCTGGCTAGGTTCAACCTCTAAACATTAAAAGGATTTTGAAATATATAACCATGTTTTCTCTCTCTCATGAATGGGGTCAAAATGCCATATTTTCCAAACCATTTATTCTTTGCTTTTTACCTAATCAGGCTATATAGAAAAATTTAGCAGCGGCTGGTCTTGGCAGGATACATGTAAATTTCCGTAATTTTTTTCCATAGACAAAAAGGTCTCCACAGGCTGCATGAGAGGGCCTCGCGGGCCATAGTTTGGAGACCCCTGTCATAAATGATTCATATCTAACACCGGTTTTGTTATTACACAAAAGTTTGTAAACCTCAGTTATTAAAACTTAACTGCTTAATACTATAGACCAACTTGTAGAATACATACTTGTGACATATGGGTTATTGTCCTTGAAATTCTGCCAGCTCTGATAAAACCGTGAATCTTTATGAAGGACCACACCAGTAGCATCTCTAAAATTGAAATAAGGAAATGCTATGCTATATACAATAGGCACTAAAACATTTTTATAATACTCAAATAAGAATTCTTAGCAAAATAACTTATTTGTATCTTACTGTTCATATTAATTGCTCAATACTTTTACAGACACCATAATTTAAAACATTATTTATATTATTGTTTATATTATAGTACCAAAGATGTCAGCAGATCAACATAAGATTATCCCACCTTTTTATGCAGGTACATTTTGCATGGACATGCATTACCATGTCAAGTTATTTTTCTGGGTGTTGAATTTATATTAAATAAATGTTTTATGTAATAAAATAAAAGTTTTAATTATTTTTAAAGTTATATATTTATGTTATGATTTATTTAGTGCATGCTATAATTATTAAATATTATAAAAATAAAAGTATTTGTTAATTATTACATATTATAAAAATACTCTTTAAAGTGATATGTGTGCAATAAAAAGTGAAATAAAAGAACAAGAAAAATCACAGCAAGACAACACCAGTAGAGGCTATATCATGCCTAGAAAAACATAGTAAGTAAAACAAAGTAAATACTAAACTCTTAATAAAAGTAAACTAATAAGAACAAAGAAAAATATACACTGTATTAACTATAATCAATTTTGAGTATTACTGAAATAAGCATAAATTATAACTGACATGACCTAATATCAGATCTGCATCAGCCCACAGTTTCATGAAAGGGACCCAACTAAATTCATAAACTGTAGAATTGTATGGTTGAGAACATATAAAGGAAGATAATTTGGGCAAGACCTAAACAACAGGTACTTCCCAAAATTGATAGCTTTCTTTAGGACCTAAATAACAAATACTTTAAAAAACTGTGATAATTCTTGTAAGATTTAAATATCAAATACTTCTACAAACCAATAATTTCTTTATGATCTATATAACAAATACTTTTACAAACACGACTTGTTTTATGAAATACCTAACAAATACTTTTTAAAAAAGAAACCCTGATAATTAATTCTTTTATGACAAAAAATAACTACTTCACAAACCAAAAACTTCTTTATGACATAAATAAAAAATACTTCCATAATGCAT
Source organism: Sinotaia quadrata (assembly GCA_028829895.1). Classification (NCBI taxonomy): domain Eukaryota; kingdom Metazoa; phylum Mollusca; class Gastropoda; order Architaenioglossa; family Viviparidae; genus Sinotaia; species Sinotaia quadrata. The sequence goes on along the minus strand of CM054177.1, from coordinate 42,945,814 downwards.
AACTTCTTTTATGACCTAAATAACAAATACAAAACAGTTAACTTCTTTTTATGACCTAAATAACAAATAAAATAATAACTTCTTTTATGACCTAAATAATACTTCCACAAACGGATAACTTATTTATGACGTAAATAATACTTTTACAAACTGATAACTTCTTTATGATGTAAATAATATTTCCCAAAATAATAACATCTTTATGACCTAAATAATACTTTTACAAACTGATAACTTCTTTATGATCTAAATAACACACAGATAACTTCTTTGATGACCTAAATAATACAGCTACAAAGTGATAATAAGTACTACCACAAACATAACATAATTTTATCAGAATATTTAACATAATCACAACAAATTTTTAATTTTTAAATAGATCCACTTTCAAATGGATTTGAAACTTAAGAAAAAGAAGTGATAATTATGCATGACAAAGATGTTTAAATAAATACTGAGTCATGATGAACCATCTCATCCTAAAATACTTAGTCAATGTTGAGAAATGGTGAGTTTACTATCAATCTGAGTTGAATACGAGTTGCAATATTTAATAATTTTTTTCTTGGGGGCAATTAAGAAACATTTTGGGTTGTATCAATAAAATCAATCTGTCTATCTTGTCGGCAATAGATTCAATCAATCTACCTATCACTGGTAGAAAATGCAGTTCAATTAAGCAATTAATTAAAGTAAATAGAAATGCATTATTTAAAAAGCAGAGCATTCTTTTAAAATTTAATTTACACAGCAAAAAAGATGTGCACAAAAGATTAGCATGTAATGCTTACTCGTTTGCTTGTAGTGGCCTATCATCCCGAACTATTCTTGACAAATCTGACCTCTTCTTCAATTTTTCTATTTATAGAAAAAACAATGTAAGCAAATTATATACAACTGCTTTGTTTGCTGTGCATAATTTTTTTAAAAGTGCTTTATTTGTCTATTAAAATCTATACATAAACATACAGGTTACGTGTCAGCTTTATGTGAAAACATGAACATTAGTGCAGAAATTAATTTCTGTCAAAACAAAGTGATGACTATATTTAGTCATTTTAATTTTGTACAAATAAAGGCAAATCATCTCTTGCAAATATTTATCTTTCCTTTAAGTTGTATCAATAAAATGATTAGTTCTTAAGAGGCTTAATCAATATATATATATATATACACATACACACAAATATATGTAATATAAAATAAGTTATTAAGATTAAGCAATGATTCGGGATTACAAATTTACAAATTCTGTTTTTGAAAGAAAAACATTTGGCCACTGCACTTCCACCACCATCACCCCCGCAAAAAAAAAATCAACAAACCAGAAAACTATAAACTTCAACAATCTGTTTAATTCTTTTTTCTCTTGCTCTTTCTCCAATCATACCTGCAAAGGCATAGATAATGCGTATGCCTACCACTCACTTTTCTTTTTTCACACATATTTTCAGTATCCCAGCAAATCTCAAAATAAAAATAAAATTCATGTAAATTTATATACAACTTAAGTAATAATAAAACAAGTAAGCAACAAAAGATAACAAAATTTTTTCCTTCAAACATATATTTTCAGTACCCTAGCAAAACTCACAATACTTAAACAGTGATTAGTCAAACACTTTTTTCATGTAAATTTATATACAAGTAATAAATAAATAACAAGTCAGCAAAAGAGATAACAGCATTTTTCTTTTTTCACTCACATATATTTTCAGTACCACAGCAAAACTCACAATAGAGAAACAGTGATTAGTGAAACACTATTTTCATGTATATTTATGTACAACTCAAGTAATAAATAAATATTAAGTCAGCAAATGAAGAAAACAGAATTAGGTAAATAAATTAGCAAAAGATAATAGAATTAGGTTAATTCTTTAATGTGGTAGCTGCCTTTATATGTGTATGACTTCTTTTACTATAATCTTTTTTGGTACTAGGACTAAGTACAAAAATAACTACATTAAAAGTATATTTTTAAAAATTTTATATTTAGATCAAATAAAATCACACAAAAATTAACAATAAAGTACATAGAGAAAACACATTTTGTGTATTACTAAAATGAGCATCTGATGTTTACATTAGTAACAGAAAATAAAACAGTTTCCTGTTGATATAAAAATAAATAACTAAATTTTAAAAAAGGTTTATATATATATAAAATTGAATAAAAACTCCAAAGTAAAATTTGGCCAATAAACAATAAACAAATATTTGATTTGCTAAAACACACTCTACTTAACCAATGCACATTAAAACAATAATACAATATCAATTAAAAACAAATTAAAACACTCTCCTACATCACTCACTGCAGCACTAGAATTTAAATCCAACTGAAATAATATCTAATAAGAAAAGGAAAAATTAGTTATAGCCATTATAAAACTAAATATCCTTCCAAAAATCTGAAAGATTATTATCTGAGAAACACATGTTATTACTATAAATATATAAATTAAAAAAAAAATGAATGTGAAAGGAGAAAAAATATGTAGATAATGTAAAATCCACATGTGCAAGAAAATAATCTGAATGTTCCTTGTGACCTCAATGTAGCTATATCACTCAGTTAGTTCTCCATAAGCCTGGCTAACAAATGGCAAGCTGTCTTTACACTATTCTGACAGAAGCAGAGCAGGAATGTTAGGTGCAAAGAGAAAGACAAAGAAAGGTAAAACCACCTTAAATACATCTCTTCTCATTAGGTCACATACAATAAAAAAGTTAAAATGAGAGTTTCAAACATACCTCTTCTCCCTTTGAAAGTAATGTTTTAAACTGTTTTTAAAAAAAAAACAAACTTATATATCAGTGGAAATAACAAACCTGGAGCTCTGTATAATCTGGCTCGAGACAAAGTGACATCATCAAACTCTTCTTTTACTGCCCTCACACTCTAAAAATATAAAAATTAAAAATAATAAACTAAAACATCTTAAACTGTAATGAAATTTTTCTAACAAGCAGCATCAAAGTCATATAGAAACAACAGATACAAAAAATAAAATTAGAAGACTTTGGTGTTTGAATATGACTGTCAGAATGTAAGTAATTATTATTTTAAAGGGAATGTTAGTAGGGATGTTAAATAAACAATCCCAAGATGGAATCCCATTTGATATACTATGCTCATATCAATGCTATACTGAGAATGCAGTACCACCCTGTGTGAGGGGAAAAGCAATTTTTAAAGTAAAATAAGTTTTTCATGGATGCAATAAAATAGAGGACTGTATATGATTATATCACTTAAAAGGGCACAACATAGACCGAAAGAGGGAAAAGGAAATACAAGTGTTTACTCAAAGTTCTCCACCCTCTGACTGTACCTCACTTGCCTTATTGCCCATACCTCTGCCAGAAGCAGCTTTGGGGAGATTATATGTGTATCTGAAAAGTGGTCAGTAAAAACATTTTACTTTTTTCAAATCCATTTTTCCATCAGACAACAATACACATAAAACAGTAGTATCCTGAACTGGAGATAAGAAATTTCTGTATGAATATAAAAACAAATTGCACTACAGAGTGCATCACTAAGAAAGAAAAAATCTAATGGTTTAAGGGGACTGAGCTACTGCTACAAGGTCCTAGGAAAGGTCAGAGGCAAAACACAAAATATCCATGGAAAGGGACAAGTAAAAGGTCCCATCCAACCAATTGCTGCTATGTTGCTCAGGCTACATTTTTACATAATGCCAAGATGGATGACATGGATCAGATTCCATGCACTCCAAAAGTCTGGGCAAGCAAATATGCATATGTTTATAAATAGTCTTAATGACATATTTAAGCCATGTGATAACTATCCATAACTTAAGGCAATATATTGTAGTAAATGTCTAGATTTATATGCCTATGTTGTCTGGATTTCTGCAGATAAAATCTTATGGGTTCTAACTGGGTCTTGTATACAGAAAATATTATCACCCGCAGACAGGGGTGAAGGGGAGTTAATTGTTTGGATCCCCTGATCAGGTAATCTATTTATTTAAGACAAATAGGCCTGTTATTAGTGTGATTGAGTTATTTAAAAAAAATCATATTAGTGGGGATTCCCAGACAAAGTGTGAGTGCAAATTTGAGTGAAAAGTTTCACTGACTCTACATGAAGAAGCCAAAGGTACTAAAAAAAATTTGCACTTAAGGCTTTGAAATCTTTCTCTTCCAAAAGCTAAAACTGAGATATATATATAAATGTCTGACTTACAAAAAGTGTTTGCAGTGAAAAACAAGTTAATTTTGTTAACTAATTCTGAAATGATAAAGGGTGGGTAAATGCTATAACATTAAGAAGCCTTCTGTAGAGATGCAGTCAACAAAAAACATGTTTCTCAAATATGTCTTTTGACCCTTCAAAACTGTCATTAACAAAAGTTGATAAGTTTCCTTAAACTCTTCCAAACTGCACAGTTGTAGAAGAAAGATAGTGTACTGGAGGCATATGACTTTCAGTCAAAGGATGGAGACTGAACAAACTCTACTTTTTTCTCTGGATTTTCATGGAACTTATGTGATCTGTAAGCTGATATGATCATAAGTATGTATGATCTATTGTGTGCAACTGGTTGCATGATGGAAAAAACCCAAAACTACACTAAAATCTGCTTATTCTTTGAATATAAATATTTATAATCAAATTTTAATTTTTCAATAATGTAGTTAAAATGATGTAGTGGTTAAAAAATTATGTAATGTATATCTGGGAAGCAAACGAGTCTTGGCTAGAGTGTATCAAATTACTCCATGTCCTCCTGAAAACTGTATCCTCAACACCAAAAACACATATACAATATGGAGTCACTCCAAGGACATTGCTAATTGGAAGATTACCAGCAAATGGTAACTGAACTTTTTCAATCAATTTTCAATCATATTACTCTTTTACCTTTATTAACTGTGCAATTTGCTGACTATTATAAATCACACTGACCTGAGAGACTGACTTGAAAGCAGCAGTCTGACTGATCTGTTGGCTAGATTTTGACAATGTATCAGCAGCCTTACCAGCTGTCTTGCCCAGTTCTTCTGTTATCTCACGACTTTTCTTCACAATCTCTGTTTTTTGCAGTTCTTCTACAGTCTGTAAAGGCATGGTTTTGAGAAGACAAAATGTTAAAACAAAAACTGAACAAATTAGTCTGTAAAACATGTTTTTGAGAAAACAAAATATTAAAACAAAAACTGAAAAAATCAGTCTGCAAAGGCATGGTTTTGAGAAGGACAAAATATTAAAACAAAAACTGAACAAATCATCAGAGTGAGAGATATAATTGTGTAATATAAAATTTTATTTATTTTATAAATCTGAGTTATATTATATCTGAACCTAAGAGAATTAATGTTTCTTCCAGGAAATTTCATGGCAACAATCAAAAAGGTTATAAATACTATACTATTAATTATATTACTACTACTACTAATATAGCTATTTTTAAGGAAAAAGAATTAGGAATCATTAAAAAGGAACTTACTTCTGATACTTTGTCTTTGATGTCTTCTAAAGCCTTTCTTACTGAGGCAGTTTCTGATCCAATAGTTTCCTGTAGAAAAAAAACAATAAACAAAGCCTTAACAATAACAATAAAATCTAAAGATAAAACAGAAGAAACAAAAATAGATTCATACATCTAGTGAAAACTGTGCAACACTGGTGAAGTGAATGCAACTAATGATGCTATGCACCTCTATCACCCCATTCTCTCTCTGAAGTCAGACTGATGAGCAAAACAGTCAGAAACAATTGGATGACAGACAGTGAAAAGCAAAATGTTCACAAACACAATTTATGCAAGTGGATGTCCCAAGACAAACAGTAAAAAGCAAAACTGTCACAAACACAATGCAAGTGAATGTCCCCTGACATAGTGGCTCAATCCTGTAGCTACATTCAATCAGAAAAAAAGTTAAAAGGAAAGTAGTTAGATAAACATTCTGATGACTTTTATACAACAAATCTACATTAAAGAAAATGCTGTGGACAAAATATTAAAATTGGAGATACATTGTTCAAACTCAGTTACAATGCATTAAGAATACAATATAAACTGACTTCGGTCAATGTTAAGGATAGTATATCAACTTTCATTCAGTCACTGTATATTAGGCATAGTATATAAATTGACCTCAGCAATAATGTTATGAATAGTATATAACTCGTCATCAATCAGAGTATTATTTAGTACATGAATTGGCTTCAGTCACTGCCACATGCCATGGGCTGTGCTGTATAGTTCATTTGTGATTTTATTTATCAATTCATTGCCTGGTCAACCATGATTTGTTCATTTAAATCAACATATTAATTTTAAAGTTAATAAAACAAACTCCAAATAAATTTCTTGAAGAAATCAGTGTGCTGGACATGTGATTGCAAGGTTTACATCTAAGTGTGCTTGAAAATGAAATCAGTAGTTATTACTTCTAATACAATCTATCTCATATGCATAATGTTATTGCTCATATACATTTTCAGAGCAGCATTGTATTTACACATACAAATGTCTCTGTTATCTTTGTGTGGAAAAAATCAGAGATTTAGCTCTGGAGAATATAGATCATTACTTGTATGTATGCTTTTGTGTTCTCGAGTGCACTCTAACATCTGGCTCAAGCCTCTAAATGTAAATATTTTCACCTATCATTCTAATTTGATTGGTACCAGAATCACTCTCAGACAAATACCAACTTCATTTACCTAAGAAAATTGCTCTCTTATGTTTATTCTTCAAAGTACCAACAATAATACAGCAAATTCTGACTAGATCCAGGATACTGTCTGCTAGTAATTATGTCTGAACTTTGTACATACATATGCAATATAGCAAATGCTTGACTGTCATATAAAGGTGAAAGCTGCAATTCCAATCATACCATTACATGTATTTGACACAAGGATAGCTAAGTATATTCGGCTATTTTTTCCAGCAAATATCTTACCTGCATTCACAAAACATGCATACTTTGCACTCTTACAGTCTGAACATATTAAGAAAGTACTCTTCTGGTGCCCATAAGAAAAAAAAATTTACACTCAGTTAAGAAGTATCAAAATAGTCAACAGCTCACTATCAGCAAATAAAAAAATAATATATAACAAATATGCATTATCGGATTTTGAAGTCAGATAATAAAAAACTGATAGGATTAAAAAAAAACCAACACAACAATAAACATATGTGGAAGAAAGTGGACACCATCAAGAACATTTTAAGCGCATAAACTGGCTTTACAAAACAGCTTACCAGAAGTGAGCACAAATATATATTTGTACATTATATATCAGGAGGTCCATGAGTGACGGTCGATTGATTTATGGCAGATTCAAAGTTAAGGTGCTTTGTCCATAGAGCCCATTATAATTTAAAATCACCTTACATTGTGAAAGCTGTAATTATGGTGTTTGGTTTGGTGCTGCAATACATTTGTCCATGCAGTGAGAGTAAAGTCTTAAGTGTTTGTTTAATGCTTTTTTATGCAGAGAGAATGGTTAAATATATGATAGATGTTAGAGTGACTGTTGCTACATGCTGCTAAAGATGTTGGTGGAGGCAAAAATCTGACCTACAGCAAAAATTGACTAAGTTGAAGGAAAAAACCTGGAACTCCGCTGTAAGTAGAGGACCTCATATATATATATATATATATATATATACTTTCAGCTTTAGGTAACAATGCTTTAAAAACCAGCACTAGGTGGACCTCAGTGTATATATACACAACCTTCAAAATCACACTTGAATTCACAGGAGAAACTAGTGAAATATGAAATATATTGAAATATGTCAAAGGTTTTACAAGCTGATGTACTGGTTAACTCATTACCTTGATTTGAAATGTTTTTGCCTGGAACTATGAAAGTGATGTCCCCATGTTTATGGAACACAATTACAGGCTCACATGACATGAATAAGTAAAAACACAAAAACTTATTGTAAATACAGAGGGTATAATGATTTTTCCAATCCTAATAAATATGTGACCTTTTGTTTGCAAATTCACAAGTTTCAAAGACCAGACCAGTGCATTTTCTGATTCTAATGAATAATATGACCTACTGAGTTATGAGTTCCTGAGTTTGCAACAGTCAGGCCTATTTTAACAAATTTTGTCAATGAAAATTAGTAAATATTACTGAACCATTAAAATAATATAATCTTCAGTGAGATGAATTTAAACTCCAAAATGTAAAAGAATCCTTAAAATAAATTATTATCTGTTAATGAAGTATTTCAATTTCAAAAGCTTGAAACTTGATAGTGAAGAAAACAATATTATTATGGCAGTAAAAAAGATGATCCAAAGATAAACTTACAAATTTCTGTCTTGCTTTTTTTAAAGCCTCAGATTCTTCAAGCTTCTGTGTTTCTTCACGAAACTTTTTCAAACTTTCCTGCAACAAGTGAAAACAATCTTAGAAATATAAATTATGATAATAAATATCCAAAATACAATAAAAATGTTTATAGTAGAAAACTCTTAGAAGTGTTTAAGTCTTGTCATGTTAAAAGATAACATCTCATTATCTTAATTAAAAAAATATCCTTTGATACTCTTCCTCTTAAAAAAAAAACAAAACAACTTATAGGAAGAGGTGGTGGCAGAGTAAATTTGCCTATCCCTATTTCTGAACTTAACTGTTATATAAATTGTTAAATTGTCGAGGTGACCTGACCTTGGGCACACATTATGATGTGTTTTTGTAAGTGTCAGAGTTGGAGTAAACACTTGAGTTGAGAATATGTTAGAAATTGCTGATGTAATGCAAACCAGTCCCAACTGGATGAAAAAATATTTCATGCATTTTTGCTACTGATATGTTAGCCTCGTGTTTTATGTAGAGATGTATTATGTGATTAGACTATTATTTCTACAAACGTTTGAACTAAGATGCTTGTATATAGGTGATTCTCTAGACAGGTGACCCATAAAGTGTGACTTGAGGATATAAAAATAAAAGAATTAATAATTTCTTTTTATACCAGCAAACGATAGACCTTTTGGATACACTTTACTGCAAGAATTGTTATATTTCATCAATTGGTATTCATACACGAGTTCATCAAAAGACGGTAGTTGCCAGTACATTCAGTTGTAACAGTAACCAAATGAATCATGTTATCATATGTTACAAAATTAGTATTAATGAAAATCAACTTTCCTATGCTTGGTTGCATATAACTTGTAATAATAATAACAAAAACATATATATTTTAAAGAATTATATTTCAGGTTATGTAAAAACTATTATTGCTTATCTTTAATAATTCCATTTCTATTCTCTGATAAGAACTATCCTGTGATTTGTATTGACACTATTGTTGAATTGTATTTAGGATATAAGACTGTATAAATATAAAAATTATTCGAAAAATGGTTTTGTGGAAATATTGATGTCAAGTAATCTTTTGTCATTGTATTTGTTACATGTACATTGATTGCTGATTTAATAAATTTATTGTCCTTCATACACATATAGATAACCTTATTCTGGAAAAGAAAGTGGGTGGAATGGGGCTTGCTAAATATAGATTAAAGATGGATTTGTCTTCTCCTTTAGTAAGATGTTTCCATCTACAGAAATATTGTGTGATGGTAAATGTTTGTCTTTAATGTTGTGGAAGAGAAAAAACGTTTACAGCGCCCACATATCATCCAAGTGAGAGAGACAAATGGTGTCTCTTGGAGAATAATTAATAACATAAATTAAGATTCTCATCACTTGTAATTAGTTATGGATGATTAATTAATTAATAATAATAATAACCATTAAATAAGTGGTGTTGGCATCACAGAAGTATTATTAGTTCATCAGTAACACTGGTTTCTGAAATACACTATTAGTATTAAATAACAAAACATTGGCAGCTATCATGGACCAAAAACATTGGGAGAATTAAATATTTTAAAGTAGTTCTGTCTTTCAGAAAATGAAATCAATTCGATATCCAAAAAATAAAAGGGGTGGGTGGGGATAAAATATACCTTCATTTCTTTGTTTTTGTTTATATCTTGCTTTATGTTGTCTATCAACTGTTGGAAAAAATTCCTGCCGCCACCTGACATTTGTCGGACCTGTTTATCAAAAATAAAATTATTGTTATATTGTGATATGATGTCAGAAATGTGTAAAAGTCAGATGTAATGTCATGGTATAGTAATAATATCAGATATCTGGATATAAATATTCCATCACAGTAATGGAAATACCTGCTGTAAAATTATCATAATGACAGAAATATTCAGACATGAAGTAACATTTCTGGTGCTGGAGATGTCATGACTAGACTTGGTGCCACAATGCACACACACACACACACACATCCTGAAACATTGTCAAATTAGAGTTTGTTCCCCTGAATAACTGCAGTATTTTTGAAAATAAACTGAAATCAAGAAATTTATTTGATCAAATTATTGTTATTAATACTACCTATACTATAGCTAGGAAGACATAATGATAAAACTAAAAGGGGAAAAAAGCCTTAATTGCTTAAAATATCAAGAGAATCAAAATGACCAATCCCTGTAATATTGATAACTTTCATAAACTGTTTTTCTTTTTAGTTTTTATTGCTTTGATATTGCTACTAATATAGGTCTGAAATAGTTTTTCAACATTTTCAATTTAAACTGAACAACCTGGTTAAACTTTTAAATCATTTAAGTTGTTATTTAAAGTTTACCCAATGCAAAACTATGTGTGTTCTTCACTTCTCAAGGAGATAGTATCTTATATCATTTTCTTTATGGGACACACAATCAGTACTAATAATATATGAATTCATGAAACAACATTTTTTGCCTGAAACAAAAAATGTACAATGCGAGCTATTACTAAATATTAATATTATTATGTAAATATACATTAATGACAAAAAGATTAATTACATATTCTATCCTGAAATCCAACTGTCCACTGTTGGTAATATATTGTGATCTTCGACATGATGGACATAAGGGATTTCCATAAAATGTTCTATAAACAGCTTTCTGCGTCTGAAATAAAAACAACATAGTGATTGGGACAATACCTATTGCTTAGTGAACTACCAATGCCGAATAACATACCATATCAAATTTTCTAGTCAAGATACCTGATTCTGTATAATAATAATTAGTATTATTAATTAAACCTATCAATCTAGGTTGAATGGCCATTTAAAATTAAAAAAAACTAAGAAAAACAAACCTAAAAACATTTTTGCTATGTTTCATGTATGTTTTGAGAATATGTTATAATAATATAATATGTTATAAGCAGGTGGAAATTATATTATAAAAAATTCTACATATTATGTTTCATATTCAGATTTTAGACTTATTTTTCTAGTGTTATTCTCTTTAGCCGTTAGGTTAAGTTTCACATAACTTACAAAGAGTAAAGTAAAAATGATTAATTATTTAATTAATTAAAATAAGAAATAGAATAAATAATGTTTATGTAAGTTAAGATTAAATAAATAATTAACTGTTTAAATTTTTCATAGATGTAAGTTTGATTCAACACCTATTTGAGGATCTGTCCGGAGGAAAAGGGGAATTGATCAAACTAGATTTACTTAGATTTAAAACTCATAAGCACTTACAACGATTCGATTTTAAATTGTTTACAAATGTAAAAAGAAAGTAATGATGTACAATTGTTGATATTCGTCATACAATATAATTCTAATTTAATTAATATTCTAACTGATGAAATACACTTTTTAACACGATTTGATCCAGTTTGCAGACGACAGTGCTTTTTTCGATGAAGAGTTTATAAATAGTAAGAGAAGGACTATTCTAAAATAACAGAAAAATCTTAAATTATATTTTAGATCTAGATATAATTATATGACAACACTCTAACGATCAATTAGAAAACCACAAACCTGAAAACGACCTTGATGTAAAGCAAGCATGCCGACCCTGCGGCACATAGACGCCATGTTTAACAAGGACTAAAGCAACACGTTCTACGAAATGGGCAGAAAAAAGTTTAAGAAATATTTCTTTTAAAGATAACACATTTTTTCCGCTTTAATTGCAATAGTGTCGTTATCTAAATCAAAGAAAGTTAGAAGAGGAATAGCAGGCACTAAAAAGAAATAAGCAATTGTTTAACAAATTATTAATTTATTATGCATTATAGTTGTGTATGATTGCTTGGTATAACAATTCAAGCACCGTAAGTTGATAAAAATTAGTACCGAAAACTCAAAGAAGTAAAACTGTTGGGTTTAATTGTCCAATTCATTAGTGAAATACATATGTCGAATTTGGAGTGTGGTTGCTGGTTTGCATTTTGGCTTTAATTTTGCACATTGTAGAAAATAACCGTTTTAAAAACTGTTTTGAAAAATGGGTTACAACTATTTCAAGATTATCTCTCATTGTACAAAGAGTTATTTCCCTTTTAGCATAACTCGAATAAGATTTTATAAGAAGCTAGTACTACTAATACTACTATTTCATGAATTTTTCATTCAATTTAGACAATCTAGCATCAGTAAAAGAGAGATTAATTAACGGATACTATAACTTGATAATCCTACTTTTAGTAACTATACAACTCCACCCCACCCAAACTTTGAAGCAGGAAAACAATACTTGTACGTATAACCTCTCAATGATATTAAGTGAGTAAATAAGACAACATAATGTTGTTTTTTTTAAAACAATCATATGCCTATATTCCTAATTAACAATAGTGCCAGTAGATAATAATATTCCTTTAAATTACTATGACAAAACTAAATCTACTGGTAAAAGATGAACAACTATATTTAGATTTTAGAACCTGAATCCTGATCTACACCACTATCAAGGAACTGTTTTATGAAATAAAAAATAAATAAAAATGAGGTTTTAAAATGAAGACATTATACATTAGTTCTACTTAATCATTTAAAATCGAGTCTGTGACTGTCTTTTTGCAGTGCCGTTGCTGAAAGCACATAATATACTTGTTTATCAATGGTCACCTCATTGAACACTATTTGTAATTTGAATGACGTGTGCGTTGAGTTATGCTTGTTTTGGAAGTGAGGTCCTGAACAAATGAGTCGTGCATGGTGGCAGATTTATTGACCGGTGTTTGATGTTAACGCTAATTAGGTGAGCGAGTATTTGTTGTTTAAATGGCCAATAAACGTAGCAAGGGATTAATTTGCGGTGTGTGAGTGTTTTTGGAGATACATTGGGATGAGTTGTTACTGGATCGGAAGAGGTGGTCTGAAGTTGTTACGAAAGTCATGATAGTATTAGCTCTAAGTAATTGACCGGATCGAAGGCGTGTCTAGCAGACACATGTGATTTCAAGGGAAATAAAGGTGATAGCGAATTTTACTCGTTCTCTTTCTTCAGTCGTCTCTTGGGGTGAACGTTTCGAAACTGGGTTGTACATGGAGCAGAAAACCCTGGGTGGGTAAGGGTTTCTGATTTTTGTTTTGGTTCTGATTTCTGACTTTGATTTCTCAATTTGATGCTCAACAATTATGGAGCATGATAAAGGAAACTTGCAATGTTTTTACAGATAAACCTGGAAAAATAAGTTGTGCAAATTTATGGTTGCATTACAGGATCATAATCCAATCTGCATGAAATTGCATGTTTTACCTTTCCTGTAAAACAGGAAATTGGCTCCATGTTAGCTTGGGTATGATTGAGAAGGCGGAGTCCCTATATAGCTCTCCTATTGTCCTCATTAAAACGAAGGATAGCACACACCAAATTTTGTGTGGACTACAGAGAGCTGAACAAGTTTTTTTTTCAGCTGAACCAATGCCTGAACCAGAGCATCTTTTCACTTGGCTGAATGGAGCAAACTATTTTTCTAACTTAGATTTGGCAAAAGGTTTCAGTAAATTCCAGTCTGTGAGGCAGTTAGGCTGAAATTACCATTCAGTACACCTGATGGCCAATATCAATGGCGTTCAGCATTCTCAAAGTGCTAGCTTTTATTCACTAAGATGATGAGACAGCTCATCAAACTCATGAAAGAGGAATCAATTTCTAACTTCATGGATGACATTTTGGTGGCTACCCAGACCCAGGAAGAATGCATTCAAGTGTTACGGAAGTTATTCTAGCATTTAAAGGACTGTAACCTTACTGCTTGACCCACCAAATGTTTCTTTGGACATTTCAAGCTTGGACTTTTGGGACACACAGTAAGACAAGTTTTCCTGTGGCCAGAATCATCAAAAGTAAGAAAATCTGAAGAGATGGAGAACTCATCTCCAAAACAAATGTTAAATCCTTTTTGGGGGATGGTGGTTATGATAGAACATTCTTTCCCACTTTCAATGCCATCACCAAACCACTCATTGAATTGATGAGGAAAGGCAAACCTGAGATAGTGATTTGGAGTGAGGAATACGAAGCCAAATTTGTTAGTGTGAAAAACTGCATGTCGTGAGCTCCTGTCCTCCATTTGCCTGATTTTAATAAAGAATTTATACTCAAAACAGATGCTAGCAATGCAGGACTAGGTACTGTACTGATGCAGAAACATGGTGATATTCTATACCCAGTACCTTATTCTGGTTGTACGTTGAATGTAGCTGAACAGAATTATTCAACTACAGAGAAAGAATGTCTCAGAATTGTCTGGACAGTCCAGAAATTCCAAGCCTACGGTAAGCATTTTGTCAGTTAGACAAATCACCAACCTCTTGCCTACTTAGCTCACTCAAATAAGGCAACCAAGCATTTGAGCAGGTCTTCATTACTAGTATAACAGTATATATATATATATATTGTGGAAGTCATCAAAGATACCGACAATGTAGGGGCTGACTCTTTGTGCAGAGCAGTAAAAATGGAAGTGTAAGAGTCCAGTACATAAGTCTCAAATGCTGCAAAATCATTATATAAATATTTTGTATCTTCTCTACAGTAGAGAGGAAGGAATAATCTTACCCAGGGTTCCTTTATTTAATGATAACATGATTGTTGTATTTTCTTATCACAAGAAGAACAAAAATAATGATAATGATTTGTTTGCTTAGGATTTGCTTTGTATTTCTGTGCAGAGACATAACGGTTCATGTCTCTAACTTATAATGAGGAAAATTATCTGTGATTTGTATTGACACTAAATTGTTGAATTGTGTGTTAGGATATATCACTGTATAGATATTAAAATTATTCGAATGTGGTTTCATCTATTGCTAAATTTATTGATCTTTTTACAGATATTGTTTACCTAATATGGGAGGAGAATGTGGGTGGATAGAGTCTCGCTAAATATATATTAAAGACAGATTTGTCTTTTCCTTTAGTAAGAAGTTTTCCAACTACAGAAGTATTGTTTGATGGTAACTGTTTATCTTTAATATTTTGGAAGAGAGAAAACGTTTACAACGCCTGCATATCCGCCAAATGAGAGAGACGAGTGGTGTCTGCTGGAAAATTATTAATAACATAAATAACATAAGATTCTCATCACTTTTAATTAGCTATGGACATTGATTAGTTAATAATAATCAATACCATTAACTAAGTGGCGTTGGCGTCACACCTAGCATTGTGTACATACTTTTATCTGAGCTAATGTGCTTTTATATTGTAAGTGTTAGATCGTCTCAAGTTATTTTTAGGACGTCATTTACTCTTTAAAAATTAAATTGCTATATTCTAAAAGGTGAACGTTACCTGAAGGACCCAACCTCTAGATTTTAGCAAATAGAAGTGCTAATTGGGTTGTAGTCTGATCAACTTTCCTTCTCTTATGGGCAGACAACTCCCAACTAGATGTTCAATATATTCAAACTTACAAAATAATGTCCGCAAAAGTATTAAACATTATTTCTTAAATCTAAAGTTATATTTGATAGGCGTATTTGTTGTTTAGTTATCAAACAAATTTAATAGCAGTTCAAACATCATACTGATAAATATACAGGACAAAATTCACTGCCCTTTCTTAAAATTAAGTTATTGATACTGCTAGAGATTATAGGTCTACAGTTGTCATCATACTGATAAATATAGAGGAAAACACTCACTGCCTTTTCTAACTTAAATGTCATTGATATTGCCAGAGATTACAGTCTGTCGTCAATAGCGTAACTTATAAAGTTTTAAGGAAGTGCTATGACCTGCACTGTGATATCGCTTGTCTACAATCTACATTATCCCGCTCAGTTCCACGATTGCTTCCCTTAGTTGAAAGAAATAACATCTTTTTCGAGGCAAGAGATGACAATCGATAGACAGCATATCAAAGCTAATTAAATGTGTACTTAGTGCTATAACTCATTCCTGAAATAATAACCATGGGCTATTCTGAAAACACTGTCTATTACGAAATAATATAACATAAAAAATATTAAAAATAATCAATTTTAGGGACTAGACCTAAACTTCTCATGGTGACTACGAGCTCAAATGTGACTAAGGCTACAATAAAAATAGGAAGATATTTGAATATCCCAATATTACATAAAATATTAGTTGTTCAAGAAAAGAGAGGTGAGTAACTCATTTGACCAGTTAGAGTTATATCAAAATGTTATCTCGTTAGCAAGCTCAAAGAGAAATTTTGTTTGTTTTATAAGACTAATTGAAAATCATGGAATGAACTAATTTTAATTAATTTTCACCTTTATAGGCAGTTTGGTCACCTATTTTTCAAATGCACGACTTACATTTCCACTCACAAATCCAACCATTTACCCTTGACCTTGATCATGATTACTCTTTTAGTAGTCTGATCATAATTAGTCTGTTCAGTATGATCATAATTACACTGTTTCCTCTGACAGAAGCAACCTCTATTTGATACTCTTTGGGTAAACAAAAAGATGGCGTGTTCACTGTTTTACATTGTCACGCCTATTACAACCTGTCATATGATTAAATTATATAAATACGCATGTGCTCAACACGCTTCCACATGTTCCCTGTCCCCCACAACCCCCTCACCCAGCGCGAAAGCCAGAAGCGCCCCCTACATTAGCAAGCGACGCTTCCACATATTTTCTTATGTGAATGCAGAACACACAAAAACAAAACAATTTTCATGCAATAATTCCTGGCATTAATCAACAATAACAAGTGCTAATCTTATGAAAGAGTTATGCCTAGTATTTAAACATCGCTGAATAGAAGCGATTTATATGGCAGTATTGGACTCTGTTCGTTGTTTTTGTTTTTTAAAATTAAATTCTTTTCTATTTTTGCAACAAGGAAATGGGTTTAAATGAACAAAAAGACAATGGATTTAAATGAACGACAAGAAAATGGATTTAAGTGAACAACAAGGAAGTGGATTTAAATGAACAACAAGAAAATGGATTTAAATGAACAAGAAAGAATGGATTTAAATTAAAGACAATGAAGTGGATTTAAATGAACAACAAGAAAATGGATTTAAATGAACGACAAGAAAATGGATTTAAATGAACAAGAAAGAATTACAAGTTGATGTCACGAGATGCCTCAATTTAGATTTATTGCCTGCTCTATAATAGTATCATGTTCGATTCAAAAATAAAACAACAAAATATGTTCTATTGAATATTTAAGTGTGTGTGTGTGTGTGTGTGTGTGTGTGTGTGTGTGTGTGTGTGTGTGTGTGTGTGTGTGTGTGTGTGTGTGTGTGTGTATGTGTGTGTGTGTGTGTGTGTGTGCATGCGTGTTAGTGCTGGCTACAAAGTAAGCTGAAACCCCAAATTTGAATACGGTCTAACCACCCCAAACCATCCAACCTCAACCTGTTTTCCCTTCCTAAGTAGTCTCGGTCTACATTGTATGAAATGGACAATATCAGAAGAAAAAAAGGACAGTGATTCACTCATGGACCACTGTTCAATTGATCATGAAGGTAGAAATGAGTTACTTCCTGCTTCATGTGAACTAGTGTGAAAACAAGAGATTTGTTTATTACAATGAAGATTTGATTCAGCAGTAGCTGTAGGACCGATTTGGAAAACTGGAGACTTCCTACAGGACAGATATGAAAAACACGAGAATTGGAGAGGTCATAAACAATTCTCGTGTTTTTCATGTCTGTCCTGTCACTGACGATCAGAACCAGCAATACCTACATTTACAGATCTAGAAAACACGAAACTGATTCATGATTTTCTGACGATAACTTTTGATGATTTGAATCAGCAATACCTACAGGACAAACACTAGATTGGAGCTGGAGGAGGGAGGGTGGGTGCTCGCTTCATTTGAATCCGAGAGACCCATTCTCGGAATCGCCCAAGCATTTCTTTCATAGACATATTCACCACCACAAACCACCAGCTGTCGAAACTATTGTGTGCGTGTGTATAGAGTTTAGACAGACAGCACAAGACATATTATAGACTTATAGAGAGTAGTAGGTACGTATTAAAAAAAAATAAACAGACATGTATTAGAGTATTTGCGTGGCTAACAGATAACGTACGAAAAAATATGACAGAGAAATGTGTGTGCATGTGTTTTCGTTACTAAAAGATACATATTTAGGAAAAATAAATAGACATAATGTACATGTATTTTCGAGGCTCACTTTAAGCACACTTACATAGACGCACTTATTCTTCGTAAAACTGATTGTATTGAGTTTTTGGACTGATTTGCTGTAACACACATTTTTTGATCCGAAATTAAGAACAAGGAAGAAATACATCGAACCATGGATATAAGAGAATGAATTAACTGACAGAGTGCTAGTGGGAGTCGACGTCTGCCACACCCAAAGTGTTTTCAAGGTGTTATAGCTTGGTGGGAAAGTATTTCAGGTGAAATAAGAAGGAATATAATGAGATTCCTTTAGTGCGATATAACTTGACAATAAATTATTTCAAATGAAACAAGAAGGCATGTAATGAGATTCCTTTAGTGCGATATAACTTGACAATAAATTATTTCTAGTCAAACTAGAAGGCGGTATAATGAGATTCCTTAAGTGTGATATAACTTGACAAAAATTATTTCTAGTCAATCTAGAAGGCGGTATAATGAGATTTTTTCAGTGCATGCAAATGTTTATTCAGACTTAGTTCCCTTCAGTTATAACCAGTGTAACGCAGCCCAGTCCACAATGAGCCAGTATAACACAGTTAGCACCCACGCATGATAATGCTGCACAATCAGAATACACACATGGCACGCCAGAGATTTTCAAGAAAAGAGGATGTACAAACTTGACCCAAGATGTGCATAATAATCAGCACTGTGACTCACAAAAGTTCAACTGTCAATTCAGTGCAAATTCTTGCATGTGTCAAGTCATAGCTTTGAGTCAGAAATGATCAAAAGGCACACAGATAAAAATGAGAAAAAATGTCCAAGTTCTCATTTCCCTTCTCTCTCTCACACACACACACATACGCACGCACACGCACGCACGCATGCACACATATGATGGAAGACTAGCGAAATAAGTGCTGACTAAATTTTGATGAAATATCCCATAAAACCATCAGAAATCGACGAATACCCTTCTAGTCTTGTTCGTCACGAAGACTACGGGCATGTAGGAAATGTCTCAACACATATATTCATGACGTAGTACGCAGCCGAAACGGATTTTATACGCGATTCTTCCGCGCGTTTGTGATGTATTGATGACACATTATTTAAACGACTGAGCAGTTTTAAATTTCTCTCTGAACAGGACTTAAGATGAAAAAGGTAGAACTGATGTGACCGTGTGAATGTCATACTTCGGCTTTCAAATATAAAAATGAGTATGTAAACCTATACCCAATACTCATCAAAACTGATGCTTTTTCATCTGATGATGCAAAACCATTTTATAATTTGCTCCCTGGGATTTTGCATGTGATGAACAGGCTGGAGATAATTTGTTTTAAAGGGAATTATTGATACATGAAAAAGTATATTATAGGTATATCTAAGTGCGCCTAGACAAATATCCACACACAAAATCACTCACAGCACACAAACAAAATAGTACAAGCCGAGAGCAAGCAGAGTAGCCTTTTCATCAAATCTGGCTCTCTTCGCCTTGAGAATGATAACTCCGCAAACTTTCACCTGCTGGACGACTGTGTAAGTAAGATCGAAGATGTGTCTGGAATCGGAGACATTTCTGTATCCACGGAACTGAAGCAAGCAATTGCCACGCACTTAGATGAGGTTGCAAAGTCCCTCGACAGGATGCTTCTGTACAAGAGAGTCATCCAGCATGGGCGAGACAGCCGTTCACGTTTGGGGTTGAGACAGCTGATATCAATGATGAATACCTCGATGAAATCATTGAAATTCAGTAGAGCCAGGTTCAACAGCAGCTCTTCAGAACAACAACGCACTCAACGTTTTGGTGTCGACAAATGGTAACGTATCCTGTTATTGCTAGGAAACCCTGGAAATCTTTATACCGTTTGTTACAACATATCTTTGCGAGCAATCCTTTTCGAGAATGCTGGACACAAAAACGAAGAAAAGGAACAGACTTTGCTGTGAAAATGACATGAAAGTGGCACTTGCCAACGTGAAGCCACGCATTTCTGAACTGGTCTCTCACAGGCAACAGCAGAAGTCACACTAATTTGCAGTAAATATTCATTATTGTAGCCTGGTGGAAATTAGGTGATGGGTGTGTTAAAATGATAAAAATAATAAATAGCATAAATACAATAAGTTCATTATTGGAATACATAAAGTTAAAAATTAAAACCATTTCAGTGTGGTAGTATTAAAAAAGGTCATGTCTTTGTGAAAAAGGTATGTATTAATTTGTTGTGAGTTCATGCATTGTATTGGTTTTGTTCTTTGAACACAGTGATGTTAATGCATGATTCATTTTCTGAACCAGTAAAACATGTACCGATGTCTTGAATTTGAAAAAAATCATATTTTATTTCTCAATAAAGAAGGGGACGGTGAATGTGCATATGAAACTGGTGGAATTCAGTACCTCCAACAAGGTTAAGAACCACTGATCTAAATAAACTATAACTTACTTTCTCTCTTTCTTTCTCTTCTCATTGTGTCTCCTTGTCTCTAGCTAATTGACTTCTATCTCTTTTATTTGCCTGTTAGTTTTGTTCTTCCTTTCTTATTATATCATATGTATTTATTTACTTTTAAAATACTTATTTAAATTTTCAGTATGGCAGACAGTAGCATTTAGGAATCCGTACATAGCCATTTCACATCTCGACGTGAAAGTTCACTGCTTTGTTCTGTCTGAAATCGCACAGAAAACTTTCAAGCTATATGTGTGCGTCACAGCTGGCGGCTGGCGGCATTGAAATAGATATCAGATTGTTTTTTTTTTAAAGGCAATTTTGATCTTTCTAAAAATGGCAAATCTATTTTCAACACTCAACTGTGGCTGGCCCGGAAGTAGAGCTGAAACGTGATCTACCTACCCGTGACACATAGCCAGCCGTGATATATACATATATGCCCCAGTTTAATTAAATGTCTCCTTATCAAACTTTTTTCTCGTAAAGGCTTGTTCACGCAGATGTCAGGCGTCGATAAATTATAATCAATTTCAGTTAAGCTTTGTTTATGTAGGCGTCGATAAATTATATATACACAATTTCATTTAATGTATGTTTATGTAGGCGTTTGTAAATTATATACAATTTCAGTTAAGGTATGTTTATGTAGGCGTTTGTAAATTATATACAACTTCAGCTTAATGTTTGTTTATGTAGGCGTTTGTAAATTATAAACAATTTCAGTTAAGGTTTGCTCATACATGCATTTATAAATTAAATACAATTTCATTTAAAGCATGCGCGTTTATTAAATAAATACAATTTAAAATTAATTAAGGCTTGTTCATACAGACGTTAGTTTATAAATTATATACAGTTTTAGTTAAGGCTTGTTTATTCTAACGTTTTTATTCTCACGGTCACTGTCGCAGCAAAACCAGAATAAGAACCATATATATTGTTAGGCATGATCTCTACTACTGTTTGTTATTAGCAGATCTTTACCAGCCTCAGATAAAAGTTTTCTTATCTGATCCTCTTGCCTTTCAAATCTGCCTCAGACCAAAATTTCCAGATCTGAACTTGTTTGCCTTTCTAAATCTGCCTCATATCAAAGTTTCCAAATCTGAACTTCGACGTCTGGACTAATTTTACTGCCGAATCAGAACCGTTCAGCACCTAGCATAACTTTGGTAGCATTTATTTCTATTGATGAACTTAAAATTACTGGGCTCTTAGGCTGTTGGTGTCGAGCTTTCCAAAGTGTAAAAGTGACGGCTGGATGGATATGCTTTGGCGGGCTGCATTTAAGTTGCAATGTTGCAAATTTTTAGTTTCCTAATGTCTGCTTACATCTGTTGGACGTGTAGTGATTGATTTTTTTAATAAGGAAACAGTTTTTTAGTTTATTTTTCGGATTTTCTTTTCTTGTAGCTTTCGAAATTAAGCCGTTTAGATCAAGTATTATGTTTTGAATGATGTGTGTAACTGGATCATATTATTTTATATATTCCATTGTTATTTGTTAAAGCACACGTATTCAGAAGAAGTAATATCAGAATATAGTGAATCAGGCAAGCACACACACACACACATACACACGCATACACACACACATACACACACACACATACACACACACACACATACACACACACACATACACACACACACACACACACACACACACACACACACCACTGCTTATGTGGCGTGAGGATGGATGGGGAGGAAATGAATATATTAAAGTAAATTTTGGAGATATTACTGATAACAGAATTGTACAACAATTTTTAAAAGTGTATTTGTTGGGAAATAAAGCTGAAAATTGAAAAAAAATATAAATCTTGTGAATTTCCCACCACCACCCCGCCCTCATAAGACATCACACTCATTTTAACTATTACTCTAATTCTGACTCTAAAACTTATTTGTCGATAACTGGCATGACACCAACTGCAAATGTACTTTTTAGCCTGCTTTTTTTTTTTTACACGAGGAGTGCGTCTGTCAACACAATCAGTGAATTCTGGCACAAGCCTAGTAGCAAAAATAATTTTTGCAGGTTGGATAAATCCGGTGCTTTAGATAAATAATAAATTTACATAGAATAAACAACTGTCTCCTCTCATCCCATTCTCACATTCTGTTCTCTTTTAGTGCATAGGGTCATTTTAATTCTGAACGGAGCAGTATATTTAATTGTAGCGAAGCCCTTCACTCTCACGCCAAAGGTCGAAGGGCTTTCTGCATAATTTTTTTTCTTCACGATTTTAGTAGACATTTTATGATTATAATAATACATTCACGAAATTCTGATTGGTTGATTTTATGATGTCATATATCAGATTATGCTGTTATAAATTCAATGTATTCTGATTAGTTGATTTTATAATATAGAATTTATTTATTTTATTACACATTTATTTTTGTACAAATTCTGATTGGTTGATTTTACATTATAAACTCGTCTTATGAATTCATTAGAATAAGTGCTATCCCCAAATGAACTTGTGATATACAAGGGTTTTTTTGTTGTTTTTTTTAATATATACAGACACAGAGATTTTCTAGTCACAGAAAATGTTACCTTTGTGTCTGTGGTGGCAAACAATGCATATAACGACACAGATCAGTGCGTCTATTGTGCTGGTTGACCAAAAAGAAAAAAACCCGAAACAAACAAATGTTGTAAACATTAGCAGGCTAAAATAAAAGGTCCTCTATAGACAAGAACTTGTGATTTCTCAAAATCATCCAGTCAGAACAGTTTGAATTTTTAATGCCATAAAAAAGAATTCGTAATGAGATAATCATCCATTTAGCATTGGTACAATATCTGTCCTAAAATTAATTTGATATAAAATCACCCAGTCACAATGCTGTGTTGTTTTAATTCCATAATATGATAAAATCGTGAATAAAAAGTAAAACGGTCCCTTGTAGATACTCGCGCGTACGTGTGCGTGCGTGCGTGTATGTACATACGTGTGTGTACGTGTATATGTATGTGTGTGTGCACGCGTGTATGTATCTGTGTATATGCAGGTTTGATTCTATACAGATAACTTTTTGTTGTGAATACAGTGAAGCACATCTCCAGTTTCTTTTGAATAGTCTCATCTTTGTAATCAGCATTGTTCTCTCCCTGGTAGTGATTTAACTGCGAATGAATTAGTGGACAGAAATACTGACATTTTTTCTCTTTCTCACTTTCTACATCCGCTTTCGTGTTTGCTTGTGGCAGTGATGGGGGCTGCGGTGCGTCTGGATGATATTAGCACATGTCCTGTCTAAACAGTTTTCTTATTCACCTTCCTTCCTAAACATTGTTTGGGCTTGTGTTTTAATTTTGTTATCGCTTGATGACGTTGACGTACAAATGATTCATCTCTTAATTGCAGACTTATGACTTAATGTACAACTACCTAGTGCTTGTTGACGTCAGCAACGAAGGGGTTCATTAAAAAAATAATAATAATAATTCATGCTTGCCCTGACCAATGCCACCAACTACCTCACCGATGTTAAAACCGACCTTTGTTCTAAGTGCAAGTCGTGTTTCTATTGTCATTATTAAGTCATTTTTTTTTCGGTTAACTTTCATTCTTAACTTTTTATTAACTCACAATTTCACTCTTGTATGGTTGATCCATGGTTTTCTTTAAAAATATTAATTATTATTAAATCTGAACTGCCTTTGCTTCTGGCGATAGAACAGGGGTGTACAAACCGCGGCCCGAAACAGGGCTCTATGCGGCCCCCGGAGGACATTTTTGATGTTACCATTATTACGAATGTAAATCACATTATTTCATTATTTGTGTTGTTTCTTCTACTGAGCCATCCATGTGGCGGCCCTCCACGCACTATCAATTGGAAATTTGTCCCTCTGGCCTAAAAAGTTTGTGCACCCCTGCTGTAGAATCTTTCGCTTCTGACAGCCTACGGATGGATACGAACCGTCTCGCGGCTGATTTGTTGGCCGGCTCAGTCTCTCCGAAGTGTAACTGCAGTTAACGCGTCTGCTAACCCCACCCACTCCCCACCACCGTTAGCTCTGACGCGAGTAATGTCCGCTCTGTCTGCGACGGTCACTGAGTGCAGCTTTGCGACTGCTCTATAAAGTCAAATACTTCGTTCGGCGATCATCTAACATCTAACACCACATCATCGTAAATTGACGGGACTGGTTAGGACGCAGGCAGCCTTTACTGACATCTACCGCCTCATCGTCGCTTGAGGTAATATTTTCTCAACGATTTTTAAATAGTTTTAGTTACTATGAGTTATGTCCTAGTGGATGCAATCATTATGCACGGCCGTGGTCTGGAGTTCGGGAAAGAAGTATATTAACTCGCTGATTGACTCATATTCTCAAGCAAGCATTATGCTGTTTTAAGGAAATCTGGTGAAATTATGAATGAGCTTTTGCATCCGTTGTTGTTACTATTTTTTGTTATATGTATGTGTGCGTGCCGTACTTGCGTGTGTGTGTGTGTTTGTGAGAACGTGCTATTTCTTCACCCTGTTCGCTGTCGCTGGACAAATGTGCACAAAATATTAAGATATTGCATGAATCTTGCTGAGTATTGTAATGTGAGAATATTTTTATAAACAAACAGAAGTGAAATCAGACTTCTGTGCTAAACGTATTCCAAAGTGGTGCTATGAATGCACACTGACGGACACAATTGTTACGAAGACTGCAATTTTTTTGTGAGGTCCATTTTATAGGCCTACCTAATGTCCATAATTTGGCCATCTCCACTGCAACTTCTTGTTATTTTAACTTATGGTAGTTTAGTGCATGTAGCACTTTCTAAATTTTATTCATTATAATTCCTAATTATATTTAAGCTAATTTAGTACGATGAAATTCCTCTTCATTATAATTTCTTATTTTATACATGTGGAGTAGATGAAATTTGAACTGAACTATAAATTGTGACATTTTGGCAAAGTGCCTGAAGACTGTTAAGACCGGTGTGAATCAGGTTAGGTAAACTATTATTGTTCATCTCTGATAACTCCATTTCTATTCTCTGAGGACTAACCTGCAATTTGTATTGACTCTTTTGTTGAATTGTAATTTTATTTTTAGAGAGAGAGAGAGAGAGAGAGAGAGAGACTGTGTAGACATAAAAATGATCCCAACCTGAGTTCATGGAATATTTATGTCAAGTAACCTATTTCATTGTAATTGTCATATGTATATTTGTGTATTTGATTGTTCATTTAATAAATTTATTGTTAAATTTATTGACCTTACACATATTGATAATCTTATTTTGGAGAAGAAAGTGAGTAGATGGTAAATATAGATTAAAGTTGGATTTGTCTTCTCCTTTAGTAAGAAGTTTATCATCTACGGAAATATTATGTGACTGTAAATGTTGTTTTATGTAGTGGAAGAGGGAAACGTTTACAGCGCCCACATATCCTCCAAGTGACAGGCGAGTGGTGTCTGTTGGAGGATCATTAATAAAAAATATTAAGATTTTCATCACTTGTAATTGGTTATGAAAGATTAATTAATAATATTAATAATTTTCATTAAATAAGTGGCGTGTCTGTCACACGTAGTGTAATGCCGTCTCCAGCTTTTTCACCATAACTTTTATGCGTTACTGGTTTATTGCAATGTAATCCGACTTAAACTTCTTGATTAAAATTTTTATTATATTGACTTAAGATAACTTAGTCCAGTGAAAAACCATATTAAAATTCTTCAAATAATTTCATATTACATTTAAAGTAATTTAATACAATGCAATACCATCTTAATTGTCTTCATAATAACTCCTAATAATATTTATAGTAATTTAGTACTTAACAACGCCATTAAAATTTTCCTCATTACAGTTTAACAATTCCTTAATTAATGGTAATGTTGTACATTGCAGTCGAGTGTGAATTTTCTTCATCATTTAATAATTCCATCATTGCACTTACGGTAGCTTAATGCAATGTAATCGCATCTTCATGGCCCCAGTATATTGAGTTATCATTGTAAGAAAAGCTTGATCTGACGTTTATCTCTTTCCTTTAATAATGATTACCTGTATAACGTCATGAAAATATAATTATGAATTATAGTTAAAGCATTTTGATAATAATAATGATTACCTGTATAACGTCATGAAAATATAATTATGAATTACAGTTAAAGCATTTTTTACGTGAACCTCTCTAAAACAACGATCATAAAAAAATAATCGGTTAGGCAGAATTTGAGGTTAGGATTACACTTTTTTAATAAGTTGACCGGTGTCCAAGAACAAAGCTACGGGAACTGTCTGAGCATCTCGATCCAACACTGACTTTAAAACTTTCAAATCTGTTTTGACCGGCTCTGGACCGAGACAAATCACCCACCCACACTTCGGGGCAGCGCCTCGTTCAACTGACCAGACAACACCTCGGTATACACTGGATCTCACCGATAGACAGGTAAATTGCCACGCACCACCACTGTCCACAGAGCAAGACTTTCTCACTGATCTTAGTCAACTCGGCTACATAAATTTACTTCTGTGGATATTCACTTGCCTGACGCGTGAGTCAACGACAGCAGACAAGCATTCTCGTGACAGGCCACCACGAAATGTCTAACTTCCGTAAACATAACAGCGATATTTTGGGGTGGTCCAAGACTGCACATCTGATCCGACCACTGGTCTATATATATGGGCGTTTTGTTGTTATTTAAAAAAATAGTTTAGTGGAACCGATATTGTTTTAATGAATTTAGTCTTAGTCTCGGTGTAATGTATAGTTGGGAGACTATAGATGTTGGTACTGTGTGTCACACTCCTTTACTCACACCCTCTGTTTAGGCACATATAGTCAGAAAATGACTTGACTGAATTGCTCACCATACAGGTCGTTTACAGAAGATTGATCGACCTGCGCAGATTCGTCCCCCAGTTACACTCAGGCAAATCTAGAACAGCAAGGACAAAGTAAAATGTCACATTTGACATAGTAGACATGAAAAGTCTATGTAACTGCTACTGTAATGGTGTAATAAAAATTCACTCTATGAAGTGAGCATAAGTTGACAGGAATCAATAAGTCTGTCTTCTCCAAATACAACTTGATGTGAGTTATCTCCACTGGGAAGGATGGTTCTAGAATTGCTGTAGTCTAGCAATAAGCATCTTCCCAGGACGTTTTATTTTTAATATTAAGGATTAGTGCCTGACAGCTTGGCCTAGAATGAGGTAGAGTGGTAGTCTATAATAATTGCTCAGTATGGAATGGACGCACATGCTCGTGAGCCAGAACTGGGTCAACTAGGAGTCAAAGTTTTCGAACATAAGTAAATCAGCAGATGAAAACTACAGCATATGAACCACTGAATAAAATGACAGTCCCATCTGAAGTGCTATGCGCCTTTAATGCATGCACTCAGTTGCTGTATTGACAGTGTGTAGAGTGCTTTGACATCACTCAACATAACAGTCTGTCATGTTTTCATACTCATGCATACTTTAGAGATGGATGTAACAATATTATCTAGAATAAGATGTGTGCTCTCATATTCAGACAGATCACAGTGACGGATGTAACCTTATTAACTAGAAAAATCTGTGTTAATGCCACAGTGATAGATGTAATAATATTATCTAAAATAAGCTGTGTGCTGTCATACTCAGAATACCACAGTGACAGATATAACAATAGTATCTAAAATAAACTGTGTGATATCATACTCAGACATTCCATAGTGACAGATGTAACAATATTATCTAGAATATGTCGTGTGATATCACATTCAGACATATCACAGTGACAGAAGTAACAATATTATCTAAAATGAGCTGTATTCTGACGTTCTATAAATTAGCTAAGACAGCAGTAGCATTACTTGTACATAAATAGTTTCAGAGTAAATAACTAATGTCTTACTAAAGACGAAAACTAATGTCTTTGACTAAAACAAATAAATAACTTACTTGGCCACTTCTTACAAATTCGAGGTACAATGACAAACATTCTTGGCGGTAATGCATACAAATAATCAAAGAATGTGTCTGATGAGTATAAACAAATTAATACCACAAAAATAATTTCCCTAGAACATCTCTAAACTAATACGACAACGAAAATTTGTGAGAAAGAAGAAATGGTTTCATAAAGTAATAGAGAAAAAGTCAACCAAAAAAGAAATGTTGTCTCACAACTTAAAAACAAATAGTTTAACAAAAGATTCAAACATGGAATAGACTATCTTATAATGAAGTACTTCATCTATTGTGTTGTCTCACAACTAAAAGACAAATAGTTTAACAAAAGATTCAGACATGGAATAGACTATCTTATAATAAAGGAAAATAAAGTAATTCCTCTATTGTGTAGGTGGTAATATAATTCAGTAGAAATGACTTGCATGGTTAGATCAATATATATGTCTTTGCAAAAATTTAGTGACAAAGAGGAAAGAGTTTTTTTTAAACACACAGTTGGCTTGAAAAATTTCACGAAATTACTCGAGATTACCGCTGTCTTCTATCGACAACATAGAACTAAGTCAGACAATCTTCAAAGATACATAAAATTACTCGAGATTACCGCTGTCTTCTATCAACAACATAGAACTAAGTCAGACAATCTTCAAAGATACATAAAATTACTCGAGATTACCGCTGTCTTCTATCAACAACATAGAACTAAGTCAGACAATCTTCAAAGATACATAAAATTACTCGAGATTACCGCTGTCTTCTATCAACAACATAGAACTAAGTCAGACAATCTTCAAAGATACATAAAATTACTCGAGATTACCGCTGTCTTCTATCAACAACATAGAACTCAGTCAGACAATCTTCAAAGATACATAAAATTACTCGAGATTACCGCTGTCTTCTATCAACAACATAGAACTAAGTCAGACAATCTTCAAAGATACATAAAATTACTCGAGATTACCGCTGTCTTCTATCAACAACATAGAACTCAGTCAGACAATCTTCAAAGAAACATAAAATTACTCGAGATTACCGCTGTCTTCTATCAACAACATAGAACTAAGTCAGACAATCTTCAAAGAAACATAAAATTAAACGATTCGCTTCAGCAGGCTTCGGGGTCCAGAGAGTAAAACGACACACCTCATCAGCCCTTGGGGTCCGGAGAGTAAACGATTCACCTCATCAGCCCTTGGAGTCCGGAGAGTAAACGATTCACCTCATCAGCCCTTGGAGTCCGGAGAGTAAAACGATTCATCTCATCAGCCCTTTGGGTCAAGAAAGTAAATTGATTCACGCCAACATTTAGAATAAAAGAAAAAGGGATAATACTAACTAAAAGTAACATTCGTATGATTCACGGGCAGCAGAAATTAGTCCTAATTAAGTTCTTTTTTTTTTAAGGTAAAAAGTTCTGTTCGGAGCAAAAGACCTAAGAATCAAGTGTTAGAAGGACAGATTGAACCATATGGAATCTTGATGAAATGCAAAGGGTTAATAAAAGGCTTGTGTTACACGATGTTTGAACAAAGAACAGACAAGACAATTTACCTTGGCTTTGTGCACAACTGGACCTAAGAAATTAATATAATATAATTATATATTGTTAACTATTGAGGCTTAGTGTCAGTGAATTGTGTCAGATGTGATTGTTATTCTGTCTGCTGTAATTAATTTCTTGTTATTAATTAGAGTCACATTTTCGTTCAATACACACTTTCTATTTATTCGGATAGTGTGTCTGAATGTGACCTTAGCTTGTGACCTAAAGCTGCAGAGTGCATGAAACTGATCAGATTTGTTCTGATAACGTATATCTTGCAAAAACAGGTTTCACTCAGGTCACTGCCCGGTAACACCTACATAAGTACTCGTCAACTGTATCTACTTACAGACATCCGAGCGATCAAAGCAGCAAGCGACAGGATAAGATAATACATTTCATTTGCTAACCTTCAATTTTAAAATTGTATTTTTGTAATATTATATGCGCTGATTGCACGCCGCGCTGTGCACACCGTCAAACAGGTTTAATGGCAGTCGGCTGGGGAAAACAACACAAGCGTCTTCTTATTCCGACACTCATGTTACAGGGTGCGCTCCCCTTCGTGGTGCACAGACAGGAGTAGTACTTTTTTTTATTTATTGCAGTATTATTGTTCGTTGCGTGTTCGCCGTACCAAGACATATAATTAGTGCACAAATATAATGTCCGTTTAAGACGCCTCACGATGGGATTATTCACTGTGCGCACATTTCACGGTTGGCGTAATCCAGTTGGGAGCTCTGGCAACGTGGGCGTCTGTATCTTCAGGCAAGTGTCGGTAACTTGGGGGTACTTTCAGGGCGCCCTAGCGATGTGCAATTAGATTTTCAGTCAATGAATGTGAGAGATGGCCTTGAAGGTCAAACAGATGAACGCGTCTGAACAGGTCAGACAATGAAACGGATATAACAATAAAAATCCCAGCGGTGATATCTTTTTTCTTTCGTACGGGCCATAACTGTAGCGATTTCATTATGAAGACTATTAAAAAATAATAATAATCAAATAGCCTGAAAGAGAGATAAAAATTATAAACCTAATATTAAGCAGACAAGTGGTTAGCAGTGTGAAAGAGATGAGGAAAAGTGGCAGCTTCAAAAAAAGAGAGAAAACGTGAATTCTGACTAGAGCTAGCCTTAAGCAGAAAACTGGCAAACAGCTTGAAAGAGAGAGCAAAAGTGAATTCTGACTAGAGCAAGCCTTAAGCAGAAAATGGTTAACAGCTTGAAAGAGCAAAAATTGAATACAGACTAGGACTAGCATTAAGCAGAAGATTGGCAATCAGAGGTGCCAACTGTTGTAAGCTGTGTAGAGAAGGCCTACGTTTTCAGTGTTTCATTAGTTGTCCCCCTTAAGCACATAAAAACCATAAAAAAATAAGTTAAATATATATATATTCTAAAAAGAAAAAAGTCCGCTCTAGAATATTTTGACAGTGAAATAAGAAGAGCATATCTGAAGTTTTGTTTTTTTAAATCATCAATGAATTTACTTCTGAGCAAATGTTCACAGAACTTCACTTTATGCACATTGCAGTTTACAATTCACAATTCGTAAATAAAATTTTATTTTGTTTTGTTTTGCTCACCAGCTCACTGTGAAGCATGGTAATGAACTTGTCATTGCTGTAGTAGTTCTTGTGGACCGTGCTGGCAATGATCCCTTGAAATTTTAAAGTGATTACTGTAACTTCAAGCAGAACAACAATTGTAGCAATTTCCAACAACTCTTGTAGCAATTTCCAACAACTCCCATGCACAAGAAATTGCTCGATAATGTCAGCATACCTTGCCACCATACATCAACGGAGTGTAGTGTATTTCTTACAAGTGACACACCGCGGTAAATGCTTCTCGGGTCTACCATTTGGCAGCGGTTTATAATCAGTAAACCTGGAGACTCAGATAAACAAGGAAAGGCTGCTTTTTTCCCCTGTAAAAGTATTATCAGGGGAATAAACTCCCCACTCCCCACCCCTTAGCCTCTCAAATAAACTTGTTAAATTACAGTCTACTCCTGTCAGGCGGAAAAATTCTAAACAGTATTAATAGCGCGCTAGCCTGCAAATACCAACTTAAATACAGCTAGCTGTCGTCTGATTGAGCCGTTGGTTGGGACCCATAAGTGAGTTTTTATTCCTTTGGATTTTGTTTATTGAGGAACTGGTTAGCACACTAATCACTCTGACTCAATTAATTTTTTTTAATTTTTTTATTTTTATGGGCAGATAAATCGGTTATCCATTTGGATAATCTTGTAACATACTGTTTCCCTTTAAACATTAAATCATCTTGCCTTTGACCATAATTATCTTATCTAGCCTCACCAAACCCATTTAAAAGAAAAGAAAAGAAACATCTCCTATACTTTGACATCTATTCGGCAAGCAAGTTGATAGAATCTTGAATTAAGGCTCACTGTTGGACATCATATCTTTTCAAATGATTAAATTATATGAGTACATATGTACTCTATAGTATACATCTTCCTCGTTGTTATTTTAAGATAAGAAGAATACACAGAGAAAAAACAATTTTAGTGC
This sequence comes from Sinotaia quadrata, assembly GCA_028829895.1. Lineage (NCBI taxonomy): Eukaryota > Metazoa > Mollusca > Gastropoda > Architaenioglossa > Viviparidae > Sinotaia > Sinotaia quadrata. The sequence continues at coordinate 42,912,832 of CM054177.1, read as the reverse complement.
AATAAAAATGCGAGATCCCTGGCAGTTACACATATTTTTCAGATTTAAAAATAAGGTATTTTATCACTGTATAGAGAGAGCAAAACAAGTGAAGGAAATAACGAAAAAAGGAAAACTTCATTCACTAAGGATACAGTGACGATATGAAGAAAACAAGCGCAAACACTATGAGTATCGTAATGTTACAGTTAGAGTTTGTAGAAATACTTGAGTAGAAAACTGGAAGTATCATAGTGTTACAATTAGAATTGTTACAATTACATTTAGAAATACTTGAGTAGAAACGAAAAGTATCATAGTATTACAGTTAGAATTGTAGAAATACTTGAGTAGAAAACTTAAAGAATTATAGTGTTACAGTTAGAATTGTAGAAATACTTTAGTAGAAAACTTAAAGAATTACAGTGGTACCTCGCTTAACGAACGCTTCGCAGAACGAACTTGTTTCACATAACGAACCGTATGTCGCCGTGAAAACATCACATTTCCCGTTAAAAAAAATGGCCGAATCCGGCCAGTCGTATCTTGCGTGGCTCAGATAAAGAAGGCAGGGCATGTTTGTCCCCAGTTGATTGTCCTTTTTTCCTTGCTTTGATGTGTTTTTGCCATCTGTGTGAACTGTACCTAAGTGTGTCTGTCCTCCTCATCTCACCTCCATTTCACCTCATCAACGCCTAACATCTTACCTCATCAACACCTAACATCATACCCTGCTTTGGTGAGTGTCATTGCTAGTGTTTTCCCCCCTGAACACTGCCCTGTCTTCATTTTCCCCTAATTTCTTTGATTTTTCGCGGCGATGTGGAACGGATTGCACGATTTCCTGTAGAAGTCTATGGGATATCGTGTTTCGCATAACGAACGTACTGCTGGAACGAATTGTGTTCGTTTTGCGAGGTACCACTGTATAGTGTTACAGTTAAAATTGTAGAAATACTTGAGTATGGCTCCAGTCAAAAAAGTGACGGAGGTTAAGGAAAAGCCCTGGCTGTAACCAGTATATCTCTTTTCTCCTTGTACACGACTGATGCATGCAATTTTTAGTTTGAGTATATTGTACTGGATTGAATAATCATCTTGGCGACTTAGAGTCACATTGATTTTTGTGGCACTATAGTCTACATGTAAACGGATACGTGATTTCAGGAGAGCTATTCTTGCTGTTTGTTTAGCAACATCGTATATGCTTTACATAACATAAAAAAATAAAACCGATAAAATAGTTTAATAAATAGGAATATAGATATATCTTTATTAATAAGTTTTATTCAGACATAGTTTCAACATAGCGCTGCCTCATTTTCAACTGACACGTTCTCTCTCAGCACAGTTGGTGTCAACTCCAATAGCAGAATCTTGGGGTTTTTCGACATGTTCTCTCATTGCTAGCTTTAAATCTTTAAACTTTAAATCTGGAAACTTTTAACTTTAAATTTATAAACTTTTATCATTAAATCTATAAAATTTTAACTTGAAATCTATAAACTTTTAAGTTGAAATCTATAAGCTTCAAATTTTAAATCTATAAAGAAACTGAAGTATTGTAACAAACCAGTCGGCAGACTGAAATTGGCGGTTCATATGCATGTAGAGCTATGTCTACTCCTTCAATGTGGCCGAGTATCTGATAAGCCCGATAATAAAACCGATTTGTGTTTGCCGGATAACACTGACATTAATTAACTCTATCACTGTATCAGTACGATTAAGTATCTCGTCGCATGAATACTTAGAATGGAGTTGAACTTTGGGGTTCTGTTTTCTGGATAAGGTAAACATTAATAATACACTCTTATCAGTGCGACCAAATATCTCGACCATGAAACATACCGTAAGTGATGTAATAATTTTGATTTTTTGTTTTGCTAGTTTTTTGGGATACATCTCAAAGGTGGCCCTGTTTTTTCATAAAATTGTGAATATGCATTTTTGTAGAATTTATTTTTGCAGCCAAAAATGAATATTAATACACAAGAACTTTTATTTATGATCAACTATATGCTTATTATTTTGCCACCTGATAACATATTATTTGGTACATGTCAGAAGTGTTGTTTTCAAATGGAGCTGAGAAACATGACAAAAATGTAAATTTAAAATTGTTGAATTTAATCCGGAGAGCGGGAACTCCGATTACTCGACACCGAAACACTTTGAACAAGGAGTCAAATGAAAGCATGATTCTACCTTCAAGCGCTGGCTAGATCTGGGCGAGAGTGAAATACTTTTTAAATAACTGTAGGGTTTTGTCGGCAGTTTATCAAGTTTGGCAGTTCTAGAAAATTCTGTACAAGCAGGCAGACACAAATAGAACAAAATAGTTGAGCCATCTGTACATATATTTTAAAAATAAGTTTAATAATTAAAGTCATTTTCAGATTTTAAAAAAAATCATTCTGTATGAAACTTAGCAGAACTGTTTCAAAGTATATACAGTACATTCTTTACAACAAAACTCAAATCACATCGAGAGATGATATTTAATTTGACTTTAACATACTTACTGAACAATACCAATCGAATTGTTTCATTATTTTTTTTTTTTTTGGGGGGGGGTTATAAGAAAAAAGAATATCTAGTGTGAAGTGAGATCAAAAGAAATATCTTAATTTGGTGTTGTCATGTGGTGTTAAGTCCACTAGGACATAAGGTGACGATAGCCAGCCAGTTCACAATATAAGAACATTGGCGACATCACTCGGCATATACCACTCCACTGGGACACAATGTGATGATTGATACAGCCAGTTCACAAAGTTCAAACAAACAAGTACGCAAAAAGTTTTTCTTCAGTACTGTTCTCAACTAAAACTTTTTGAGTGCTATAATATGTTTTCATTACATCGACTTCGGTGACGTCAACAGCACACGTGATTTTATCCACAAGCCGGGTTTAGAATCCTGTCGTGCCTATAACAGTCATGATTTGAAAGCGAGTAAAATTCTTTTCATTTTTTTTTCCTAACGAAAAAAAAGTTTCCTTATACACAAAAGTTACGTCATATTCCTATGATAGCGAAAAATGAAAGTTTTAAGTCGGTGTTTGAAATTTCCTTAATTCTGATTTTTTTAAAAAATAAAGAAGGTAGGGATTCAACTTCCAGACAGACAACACACGCACACACACACACACACACACACACATATTGTCCAACACACCTATCGAGTAGCAGAGGTATCAATCAATGAAGATTGAACTGGCTAATGCAGGTGGCACGACCTTTGTTTGGTGTAGTTACACTGTCTAACTCCAGGATATCTCTCACCCGTGCTGGCCACAGCTACAAGGGCAAAGTCCTAAGTATGTAATCATTTGCCTTGCTCCCCTCTCCTCCCCCGGCCCACCTCGCCCGTACAGATGCGGTAACACTTCAGGCATCGCTTATTCCACAACAGAGGGCCATTTTCTCTGAGCGTTCGATGATTTAAGATGGCCACGCGGTTCTCCTCTCTAATCTCCTTAGAGTTATAAGATAACATTGCATGTCAAAGAAGAAACACAATATTATACATCGCTCCTTTCTCTAGTTTCGAGGCGTATGGTCCTACTGAAATGATCTGGGCTATGACGGGTTAGGACCAAAACGGGATTTTAGCCCAAGCAGGAACACACGCGAGCTAGTGTTCCATTTTAGCTACGCGGGTCCTATTTACAGACGCTCATCCGATAACGTAACGCTGACCCGTATTGCCCATGTCTGACCAAACGCACTGGAAGGCCCTAAAGAAGAGGCTCGACACCCCCTCCCCGCATTATTCTGAACCAAGCTTAAAACCGTAGTGCGAATCAGTTTTAATTCTATTTCAGCATTTTCACAGTGCTAAAAACACTTCTCAGTGAAAACTCATTAAGAGCAAGTGTAAAAATTGTTATTTTTAAACTGCACTTTATCTATTGGACACCAACATCTAGCGAGTGCTGTATTTGTAAATTGGAACGATTTTAGAATGTTAACCGGAAAATGACGGCGAAGAACGCTATAGGACATATAACCATAGGTTATCTAGGACTATGATTCATTTAATGTTATGCTTTCCACCCCCACCTCACTCCTGATCTCTATACTCAGAACCCTTGAAATTTCACTGCTATATTTTTTTTATATATTTTTTTACTGGCAAGGAAAACAAACATTTAGATTTGATCGGTGTACGCATAGTGGATGACAAAAAGTGCGTTCAAAAATATGTCGAAGTCAACGCGAACAAGCGTATTAATATATATATTATATACCCACTGCTAACACTTTATCTGCTTGAACGGCTTTGAGTGTACTCAGAACATAGATTTAGCAATGTGTTTAATGGCGTGATTGATAGCGTTCATCACCCACCCACCCCCAAGGGGATGGGTAGTTTTTAAAGCAATATTTTATATACCCGCTAACGCTGCCATATAGCAGATTTAAAGCACCACGAACCAATAAAATAAATAACTATCAATTATATATGTGCAAGGACATTTTAAAGAAATGTTTCTTTCTTCCCTCCGTTCTGTATGATGTCTGTCTATCTATCTACTTACTTACCCGTATATATATATCTACATATTTCCTACACACCTACCACTTAAATATGTATATGTATATAAGCTGGCTTACTGGTTTGGGGTTTTATATCTGTTTCCAACGTTCGCTGATTTCGTAGTCAACCGCAAGACGCCCAGGGACAGTCAGCATGGAAGGGGCATCTCTCTACCAGTTAATCTATGAAGTCTGTTAGACTCTTGCGCTGTGATAAGTACTGCGGTCTTTTTCATAAGTCGGCAATTTTTCAGTGCAAGAGTGGGAATAGTTTAAAGCAACGAATTTGGCTTGGTCGTATTCGTATGTTTGTGTGTTAGTATATGCTTGTGGGCATGCGAATATGTATGTGAGATGTGTACGCAAGTGTTTGTGAATATGTGTGAGATGATTAAATTTTTTTATGTTTGTGTGTGTGCTTGTGAATATACGTGTGCAAAGAGGTATATACATGTGCTTATGTATGTGTATGTGCTTGTGAGTCTGCACGTGTGTGTGTGTGTGTGTGTGTGTGTGTGTGTGTGTGTGTGTGTGTGTGTGTGTGCTTATGAAGTCAGTTTTGAAAATCACTCGTGTAAAATTGACAGCCTATGTGCAGTATCCTTTTTTAAAGCACTCGATGACACTCAAGTCTGTATGGAAACTGTCAACCAAGACTTTAAGTACAGCATACATAGAGCGTACCCAACTAAGACAGCGCGAACTTATTTACGACCCAAACCTCTTAGACAAGTATGCCGATGTAGTACATGGCTGAAGTGGGTATGAATTATGAGCGATTCTCGTTTTGTGGAGTTTGATGAGTTCTTCTAGATTTTATAAGGAACAGAACTCGAATCAGACCAGAAAATAATCTTTCTTTTGCCCTTGTGTCCCTTGTAGCGTATATAATTTATTGACCGCTGGTTAGTTTTTTAAGAGTACAACATTTGACCTCATACCAGAGAAGCGCATTAAAAAGATACGAGTTCGTGCTAAGTAATCACAGTGTTAGGCTCTGTAGCTTAAAATATGAATCCACATCAGTAATCGTTTCAGTTTAAAAGCTGCTTTATACATTCTTGCATCACGATAAGATCCATTATGAAACTGCTGTCCTTGCAATTAAAAAAGATACTGTTAAAGATAAAACAAACAAACATGTAAGATAGATAGATAGATAGATAGATAAATAAAGGGAGGGAGGGAATTGCTAGAATGATGGTTGATTGGCTACTGAGACAAAATTATTATTACGTACACAGACACACACACACACACACACACACACACACACATACACACACACACACACACAATTGTTAATATGACAGAAGGTATAGTGTCGTCTTAAGAAATGGGCACGATGGGCAGTTGCTCGGGGCTCCCATGCTAATCTATATATGTTGTGACTTGCTGTCAATTTTTATTCCTGTAAGTGGTTGTGTAGGTAGGGGTATATAAAACTTCTGCAGTGAGAAATTCGACTTTGATATCTTAACTTCATGACGAAAGAATCCCGACAACCATACATTCTCCAATGAAATTTTGATAGTTCCTGTTTTGACTTCATGATACACAAATGTCGACAAGCATAAACTTATGCAAGAAAAATATCGACAATGCAACGCGTGACTTCATGAAGTTAGAATGCAAACAAACAAATATTCTGCGTTGAGAAATCCGACAATGACTTCAGGAGATAAAGAATGCTGACAACATCAAACTTATGCAAGGAGAAAGATGAACCAACATACTTTCAGATTTTAGACTGCCTGCAGACATACAAATTCTGCAAGGAGAAGCATAATGCATTGCTTGCCTTCATGAAGTAAGACTGCCGATAAATATAAACTTATTGTAATGAGAAAATGTTACACAGACTCACGTGACTTTAATTGTATCCCTTTTAACTCGATTATGTTTACACTCACCAATAAACGCGAACACATAACTCCTCAAAGAAATGAATTCAAAAGAGCACCGACTCTGTGACACTGAAATGAATTACCGCTTGTCAATAGCGCATCTTTTGACTCGATTGCACTATAAGCTTGTCAGTGATACTGTCAGGAGAAAATGTTCCTTTGCAGCTCACGATTACCCTGTCACAACATGTCTTGCTAATGCAAGAGAAATTATCACACGATGACCGTAACGGAGAACTGATAAACATATCTTGCAAATGCTAGGGGAAATTTGTGTTTATAATACATTGTGAAGTTTGACCACAATGTGCAACACTGATAAACATATCTTGCTAATGCATGTTGTGATGATTAAAGTACAAGATCAAGGATAAGCATATCGATGACTCTGTGACTTATTTACAGAGTGAGAGCCCATTGTTGATTAATTCTAGCAATGTTTGTTATTTAGCTTCACAAAGAACGCTAGACATAAGCTAGTGCTGGCATAATATTACAACATACATACTCCGGGTGGCACTTCTTCTTTGAGATAAAGTTAGATGGCTCTGTGGGTTACAATGCAATTCAAATATATTAAATAAAACAATCACAAGTTTTAGCACCCACCCGCCCCTTCAAAAAAAATGTTTAACTTGTTGTAATCATTTGTTTGACAGCTGCCTCATTCTGAAACATTCTTGTTCACAATCCTTAGGAACAAAAGCGAAATGAATAAGTATGAACAAACTGAATCAATAGGAACATTATCAAATTGAGCAAATATAGACAAACTGAATAAGTAGAAACACATATGAAGAAATACTGATTCAGTAGAAACATTATCAAATTGAGCAAATATAGACAAACTGAATAAGTAGAAACATATATGAACAAATACTGAATCAGAAGGAATATGATCAAACTGAGCATATAGGAACAAGCTAAACAAACATTAAGAAACTGAAGAAGTATGAAAGAATATGAACACACTAAACTAATAGAAAGAATGTTAACAATGAATACAAACTGAACAAACACGAACAATTAAGATCAAACTGAACAAGCACGAACAATTATGAACAAACTGACGAGTACGAACAATTAAGAACAAACTGAAGAAGTAGGAATAAATAACCGAACAAGTAAGAACAAATAAGAATTGAACAATTAGGAACAAGCTGAACAAGTGGGAACAAATAAATAGAAACTGAATCAGTAGGAAAATGATCAGTCTAAACAAGTAGGAACAATTAAGAACAAAAAAAGAAAAACTAACTGAACTTGTAGGAACAATTAAGAACAAATTAAGCAAGTAGGAACAAAGAACTAACTGAACAAGCAGAAACAAATTAGAACAAACTGAACAATCACGAACAATTATGAACATTGGGGAACCAATGAATTGGTCACTAGTAACAAATAAGAATAAACTGAACAGGTAAGAATAAATAAAAACAAACTGAACAATAGGAAAGTAGGAAAAAAGGTGGACAAGTAAGAATAAATAGAACAACTGAACAATAGGAATGTGGGAAAATTAACTAATAAGAATAAATAAAAACAAACTGAACAAGTAAGAATAAATAGGAACATGCTGAACAATAGGAAATTAGACAAAAGTGAACGTAGGAAAACTAACAGTTAGGCACAACTAAAAAAGAAAGAAACTTTTTTTTTACTCTTCTGCCTTTGTATCGCAGTGCAAATGCTTTAAAATTATTCATTTAAAATTTAAAAAAATGTATGCAATAATTACATAACAACATTTTTTTTTTCTCTTTTGTCATTGCTGCCATTATTTTTTGACGTGATGGATAGAAAGTTGGATTGTTTATCAGTAACAGGTTAACTTGTAGATATTAATCACAGGCATGTATTGTCTGTTCGCTGGTGTGTTGTCAGAAACCGAATTGGTAAGACAAGGGAGGAAAGATTGAAAGTCGTTTTACTGTCAGTTATAATTTTCGCAACATTTATTAATAAGGTACATCGTATACATTATCTATCCATCTATCTGCTTTCACGCATACAAATCATATTCTTCTACCTTCGCCACTGAAACAGCCAAACAGGTCCGTTCCGGCGCACAGTTGCAAGACACCTTCACTCTACTAGAGCTTGTACCGGTTTTGGTCATAAATTTGTCGCTCTCAATTCCATTGACGTAGCTCGGAGAGTGATTTTTGTAAGGCCCTGTGTCTACAAAGCGTCCGATTAAACGTCATAAGCCTTCGCTCAAATTTATTTTTTTTACTTTACGTTGCGCCACGATCTTCAGCTGTGCAGTTGCCTACAAGGAGGAGATACATCTCTCTACAGTAGCAAAGGCGACAGGTGCGTGCGCGACTGCCTGCGTGTGTGTGTGTGTGTGTGTGTGTGTGTGTGTGGTGCAAGAATCTTTGTCGATGTTGGCTCAGTTCTAGTAGATAATTTTTTCCCCCATTGTTTTCTTTCTATTCTCACCAGATAATGTAGCTGCTATATGGCTCTCTTCACATTCGTTGAAAAGTAATTCACTAAATATGGTTTTGAAAATGAAATTAAATACTTATTTTAGATACAGAGTAGTAGCGAATCGATTAGTACTTTTTGCTGTATCAAAATAATACTTAGTCTTAGTATGCTTTTCATATTGACTCTTGAGGAGTTTATTAGTGCTGTTTGTGATTGGACAAAAATACCGGTAATCATGTCTTAATGAGCTTTGGACACTGACTTGAGTAAAGCCTTCCGTGGGGTGTGTTATCGGTGTGCGTTCGATTTACAATTCTTTATATATTTATACACATTTTCAACAGAAATTCATCGATTAATTGCTAAAAGGTTTAATGAGTATAAAATCTTGTATTCGATTAAATTTTTCGATTAACATTTTGTCTGGCGCTACAGATTCCACTCCGGCATAGGGCCCATTTCTGGTTCTAATGCAAAAAAAGGGCGGATAACAAAAACAGGAAACCTATTTCAGAAATGTTTCAGCAATTAATCTGGAGATAATTGCTTTACAAAAATTGTAATATTGCACTTTTAGATTTTAAAAAGTATGTAACGGATACTTCTGCCGATGATTTGAAAATTATTTGATTGTAATGGATTACTTAACGATTAAAGACACTTGATTAATCCTTTAATATATATATATTTTAATTAGTACCATTATATATGCGTGTGTGTTAAAAATAAACCATATGATTACATTCCAATAATATTTCTTACATACATTATTTTTACACGTAGACATCCATTCTTTTAGTGTCACTAAGTAATGATTCTTACTTAACTCCAGCACATTCACACTAAATCATGGAATCAGTGATAGTGTTACTATTTCGTATTTAACACTCACTTAATCACCCCAGCAGTGATAATGCTACTGTCTCGTATTTAACAGTCACTTAATCACCCCCCCCGCAGTGATAGTGTTGCTGTCTCGTATTTAACAGTCACTTAATCACCCCCGCAGTGATAGTGTTGCTGTCTCGTATTTAACAGTCACTTAATCACCCCCGCAGTGATAGTGTTGCTGTCTCGTATTTAATAATAATACACACTCAAGCAGTGGTTTTAGTGTAATGAAAGATTAATCTCCTATGTACAGTATACATACACCGAATCTTGGAAACACTTAGGTTACTAAATAGTGTATTTTTTATTTAATTAGATGTAAAAGTACAGTATCTATACACTAAAAGTACAGTATCTATACACTAAAAGTACAGTATCTATACACTAAATTATCTCAGCAATTTTACTTTTACTAAATAAAGTTTCTTCTTTCCAAAAACAATATATCTACCCAAGTAGTCTTAAATACTGTTTCTTATTAAAAGTACTCCACATCCCCCCACCAAACAATGTACACGTCACTTAATTAAAAGTACAGAATGTACACTCTCCGCCCTCCAAGCAGTGTACACGTCACTTAGTTAAAAGTACAGAATGTACACTCTCCGCCCTCCAAGCAGTATTCGAGTTCTTGAATAATAATTTTTTTACTCAGCGTATTCTTATTTACAACTTAAAATGGAAGTGAAAATATATAAATAATTGAATTCGCATGCAGTATCTGAAATCAAGAAAACAAGGGTTTGGCGTAACAAGTTAAACACAACAACAAACGCACACAGATAAAGTCTTAGTAAAATAAAAACAAGAAGAACACAAAAAGACATGCCAGGAAGATCTTAATAAAACACAACAACAACAACAACAACAACACACACACACACACACACACACACACACACACACACACGTCAGGAGAATCTTAGTAAATGTGAATTGCTTACTCAAACGCCAAGTCACTAAAGCGTGGCTGTTTTTTTATTAAAAAAAATAAAACCCAACAAATTAACCCATGTAGAAATAGTAATTGTACGGATTTTCAGCCATAAGACAGCAAAGGTTTACAAGGAATAGTAATTATATTGTCCTGCTCAATGTAAATATTTTTCTTCTATAATAATATCACTCGAAGATTTCTATTCAGATGTTTTTATGACCTGGTTGACTACATGTAATTTTGCTCAGACTGACCGTGTTCTGATTGTCACAGTAGGTTAGCGCATGCGTACTGGAACGATTTTTTTCACGCTGACACACTGCGTCTGCTTCAAATCGAAAATTAAAATATTTACTTGATTCGCCTAACATAAAAGCCCGTTTGTCCAATTATACATGTTTGCTAAATGATAATTTTTTAACACGTCAATATGAATGAGTACGGTAATCAATGGTTTCTCATTTACTGCACGCTGAACTGCAGTTCCCAACAACCAATCAGACACTCATTATCTGGTGACGCGACTGGCATGTGACTCCTAACGTGCTATAAATCTCCGTATATTGCGTACGAATTTCAGCGCGCGAAAGCGGCGGAAGCCGGAAGCGCCCCCTACACTCCATCCATCCACGAATTTCAGTTAAAATAATATTCATTTGTTTCTTGTGCCGTTATACAACATGTACATTGATTCTTTCCAATTTATGAAGGACTTGCACGTAATGATACACATAGCAAGTCTAAATTTATTTTGCCTTGACCTAGAAGGGTTGCTGGAAACATAATTCTCGTGTTCCCGTGATCGAAAGGTGCGCTAAGCAATAACTTAAAAAAGTAGGTCACTAATAGCTGATGTTCTATCTCTTTTGTGTCACTAATAAGTGCCTTGTGTGTGTGTGTGTAAATCAAAGAAAGAAAATTTTACCCAATTAACTTAATTTTTATACATTTTAAAAAAAATACTAAATTCCGTTGCTTTCAGTAGGCATTTCATGGCGTTCAAAAGAGTCTAGTAACAAAGCTGCAGTGTAATAGAGATGTGAACTATTTTATGGATGTGCAATGCAATAAGCTTAAACTAAAACCAAAGAACAAAATCGTCATGTGCAATGCAAAGAGCCTAAACTAGTATTGCGAAAGAAAAATGAGCCAATTCGTGACGTATAATGTACAAAGTCTAAACTGGTACTGTTAAAGAACAATGAGCTAATTCGTGACGTGTAATGTACAAAATCTAAACTGGTACTGTTAAAGAACAATGAGATAAGAAACGAATTCTATTATAACTCATCACGTCTACAGACACTTCTTCCCATATAAAAAGCCATTTATATCTGATAACATCGGTAAGGTCAGATCTCTCTGATAATAGCCAAGAGATTTAAACTGAAACTGAAAGCATCCCAAAATAGAATATGCGTGCACGCGGAATTGGGAAAAAAAATAACAATTACATGTATGAAGAAGAAAAGGTAACGAAGAACTGGAAATTTTCACAATTATATGTACATATAAGAAGAAAATACATGGAGGGATGCAGAACTTGAAAAAAAATATACTGTAAATGGACGTACACAAACTATCTGTTCCAAAACGAGTGACTGCTCGTTCTTTGATGGTTCAGTCAACAAAACGGAGAACTATCCGAAACACTGTACATTCTTCCGTGGGCCCGGTGTTTTCACAGCGACGTTACGCTGCGCACTTTTTACTAAGACGTTACTCTGCGCGTACGCTGAGCGCCAGATGTTTTCATTATGACGTTACACTGCGCGCCCGGTCTTTTTTTCACTACGGGGTTACGATGAGCGCTCTACGTTTTCACTACGGTGCTATACTGCGCGCCAGATGTTTTCACTACGTTACGTTGCGCGCCCGATGTTTTTACTACGTTATGATGCACGCCCGATGTTCTCACTACATTACGCTGCGCGCCCGGTGTTTTTACTACGTTATGCTGGGCGCCAGATGTTTTTACTGCGTTATGCTGCACACCCGGTGTTTTTTACTACGTTATGCTGCACGCCCGATATTCTCACTACATTACGCTGCGCGCCCGGTGTTTTCACTACGTTACGCTGCATATCCGATGTTTTCACTACGTTACGCTACGCGCCAGGTGTTTTAACTACGTTACGTTACGCGTTCAGTGTTTTCACACACACACACAAACTTTTTTTTTTTTTTACTAAACATATTGTTCCATTCTTACTGTTTTTTTCTTTAACATCTGGGTCTAACGCAAACAGCAAGTGCATTCCACCAATTGTCGGGATTTCCCATTCACCTCGGCGGACTGTTTAATTCTTTCGCATACTAGAGATATCCGATAAAAATTGTTCTTAACAACATCCATCATTGTGCTCCTAATTCATCTGCATTTTTCAGTGTGAGAGCTTGTCTTCCGAGAGATCCGAAACTTTATTTTAAACAACACCCAGCATTGTGCTCTTAAACCATCTGCAGTTTTGAGTGAGAATTTATCTTTCGTAGATAAAGATGTATTTAGCTCTGTAAACACTGTTCTCTTTTGTCGTTTATGTTGGTCGGCGGTAAATGAATGAATAATCTAGAACAACACAACTAACTGAGGTCATACCTCTCGTGTTCGACGACCCCCAAATAATGCCTCGCCTAAACATTACAATTATGAATTTTACAGAAAGTGATGATTGTAAGGAATGACATAAAGAAAGGTGAAAAATTAACAAAGAATTTATACAAAATATATTTTTTTTAAATAGAAGCAATCCAACCTCAATTTGCAATTACAATTTCCAATTATTAACCTCTGAGAGATTTAACCTTCCTTAAAGTTCATCTTCTTATCTTCCAGAGATTTAACCTTCCTTAAAGTTCATCTTCTTTTCTTCCAGAGATTTAACCTGCCCTAAAGTTCATCTTTTTATCTTCCAGAGATTTAACCCAGCCCTAATGTTCATCTTCCTATCTTCTAATATTTTCCCCAAGGAAAGTTTAGACTTCTTTATTAGTTTTCTCTCAGTTTCTTTTTTTATTTCTTCTTCACAGTTTCTTACAAGAGTTTCTGGTAACCAGAGTACACACTCGAATTGCAAATGTCTATAGTGCACTTTTCTTGTTTCACCACGTGGCACACACAGGGTGGGGTGGGTGGGTGGAAGTTTACGTCACAGTGTGTCATCTGCTCTTAGCCACCATTCACATCATGAACCTTTATCACAGCCCAGCTAAGAAAATACTTAGACTCTAGGCCAGATCCAGCAACAGCAATTCCAACCAAATGGAATTTAACAGAACTACAAGAAGAAAAACCCTGCAAATAACAGTGCAGCAATAAGTATTTGCTACAATAAAATTGATAGTGGTTTCTGTGTCAAGGTCAGATCCCTCTGATCACAATTCAGGTAAACTGAAACAGCAAAGATTAAAGTATACATGACATGATATTCTACTTAACATCCTACAGAAAATCACTAACTGTAAATTTCACACAATAGCAATGACGTACTTTTGTTTCCATGAAAACAAAGAGAAAGAAACACTGTAGTGAAGCTCCTGTATTTTTACAAAAATCATTTGCTCTTTTTCTTTAAGTTTTTTTAGACTTTAATCACACAGACTTTACAATCTTTACTTTAACTGGACTATTACTCCTGCCAGCCTAAACTCGGGATAGTGATTCGTGTGTCACTTAAAGTTATTACCTCTGTCACATGATGTTCACAGCACACCTTGACCCATGGATCAAATATTCTCTCATGCCTACTCATTCATGGATGGAAATATGCTATGCTAATCTCACCTGGGGTTAAGATCTCTAGCCTTACTTTCATTTTTCCATTGATACTGACTAAGGTTTGACCACTTTGGTGTTAGGCCAGACTTACAAGTTAAATAATATATTTTAGTTAGCTTCCCTTTGCCCTATCTTTGCTGAAAAACATTCTGTCTGTCTCTCCAAGTAACTTGGATGATTTAGCTACGTGATTTCATGGATCGATGTCAAGTAATCTTTTTTATTGTAACTGTTTTATGCATATTTGAGTGTTGATTTAATAAATTTATTGGCCTTCTTATACATATTGATAACCTTATGTTGAAGAAGAAAGTGGGTGGATGGGGCTTGCTAAATATAGATTGAAGACGGAGTTGTCTTCTCCATTAGTAAGAAGTTTTCCACCTACGGAATATTGTGTGATGGTAAATGTTTGTCTTTTATGTTGTGGAAGAGAGAAAACGTTTACAGCGCCCACATATCCGCCAAGTGAGAGAGACGATTGGTGTCTTTTGGAGAATTTTAATTTTAATTTTAATTTAATATAAATTAAGATTTTCATCACTTGTATATCGTTATGGACAATTAATTATTAATAATAATAACCATTAACTAGGTAGCGTTGGCGCTACAGACTCTGTTCACATTGTTCTATTTTATCGTGTAGATAATGGCGGGAGATATTTAGCTCTGTTTAAAGTGTTCTTGATTTAGGATTCATTTTTGAATAAAGACTTCTTTAGTGCTTGGTAAATATTTCACTGTAATAAGATGATAAGAGTTTCCTTCAAATTATTCTGGCAATGTTTATTACTTCCAGTGTATTCTTCTGTGTACAGTACTTATATTACTTAGCGGCAAATTACATTTCATCAACTTTGTATTCTTCTGTATACAATACTTATATTACTTAGCGGCAAATTACATTTCATCAACATTGTATTTTTCTGTGTACAATACTTATATTACTTAGCGGCAAATTACATTTCATCAACTTTGTATTCTTCTGTATACAATACTTATATTACTTAGCGGCAAATTACATTTCATTGTATATTGTACATAGTTTCATTACTTAATGGCAGGTTCATTTCTTTAACTTGCATTTTTCTGTGTAAGTCTTTTAAAAATTAGTTAAGATACAGTTCTTTTTCATATCTTTACTATGTTCACTTTTTCCTCACTTTTTTATGTTCATTTCTTCCTCATATAACTTTTTTAATCTTCAAATGCACTATTCTGTAGACATATCTTCTAATGCACTATTCTGTAAACATATCTTCTAATGCACTATTCTGTAGATATATCTTCAAATGCACTATTGTGTGTACTTATCTTCAAATTCTATTTTAAATGATTAAGCAGTAAGATGCATTTATTTAATTATGTACGTATACTTTTCTAATTACATTTTTTCAAATGACAGCGGTAATGTACATTCAATCTTTATACGATACATAATACTTCAAATGAGATGTAATGTACTTTCAGTCTTTATACATAGATAGTACTTTAGTTTAAAACAGCGGTAATGTACTTTCAGTCTTTATACAATTGTACAGTACTTCAAATGACAGCGGAAATGTACTTTCATTTTACACGTAATGTACAGTACTTCAAACGACAGCGGTAATGTACTTAATCTTTATACATAGCGTACAGTACTTCAAATGACAGCGGTAATGTACTTAATCTTTATATGTAGCGTACAGTACTTCAAATGACAGCGGTAATGTACTTAATCTTTATACGTAGCATACAGTACTTCAAATGACAGAGGCAATGTACTTTAATCTTTATACGTAGCGTACAGTACTTAGATGTTTACATGCCTTTGTGGCAACATGCACTTTGAAATGCCCTTTTTCCAATGCATAATATTTCAAAATGCTTAGCCTTAGGGCATTGTACACTTGTTCACACGGACTTTTCCATATATAAGGCTTCATTGATTTATCGGTGTTGACCTTTCTTTCGCTCTATGTCTCTATACATTTTAACATATATATGTCACCGTCTTGCAGACCAGTGTACTTGAAATTGCAAGCGTGGTAATAGGTATTTCACGATCCAGTTGGCTGAGTACAGTATCGTGATTGCAAATTACAGTATCCTTCATCACTGGGATAGATCTGAAATAGCACTGACACGCAAATTAAAAATGCTCATGTTGGGGGAAACCACTAAACTCTTAATTCAAGAGGCACTCGAGAGTCAGCGATATATTGAGGAGAGTTTAATTTTAGCTCGGCTCTCTATTTTCGGACTGTTCGTGAACACATTAATTCTAAACAGTGTAAGGCACTGACACACAGGTCAGCGAAGTGTAGACTCTACCTTTCGCGGCCTTTGTATTCCGTCTCACTAATCGAACGCGCAATTACAGACCCGTGGGCAACAATTCGCGGTGAAGGGAGAGCACTTTAAAAGCATGCGACAACCCAGTCCCTAGTATATCAACAGCTAATCTCGTCTACAAATCTTTAATGACAGCGATTGTGTTTAAATAGAAACTACCGCACACAGGAGGCGAATAAATCAAGACGTTTGACGACAGTCGCGAACTGAATGCTCAGTCGTACTCTTCTGGTTGTACTGGAACGCTTTCAGAGCAGGATTTGCACAGCGGTATGGGGCGGTAGATCTATAGATCGGAGCCGATTTCACAGAGACTTTATCTAGTGCTAGCCGGTCCTCGACTAAGAACTATTAGTCACGTAAAAAAAAAAAGAGTACCATACAATTCTTTCTGTGTTATGGTTTTGATTGTTGTTTGATACAAATGAGTATTTAGTCTTGATGACTCGTATGTTCCGCGCGCTTATGTATGAGACACCGATGGTACTCTTAAGTAATTTCTTTGTGTTTCTCTCTCAGTCTCTCTTTCTCTTTCAAGCTTCACTCTCTCTGTCCCTCTTCATGAAATCATCTCTATCTTTGTCATACCCAACAGCTCCAGTCTTTCTTTCTTACATTTTCTCAGGATTTCTGACTGTCAGAATACGAACCGTATCTTTATCTTTATCCAGAACTCTCTTACAATGTCTCTCTTTGTGTTTTTCTTCTCTCTTTGTGCCACACTTTGGTCTCCGTCTCATTCTTGGCCTATGTCTCTCAATATTTCTCTCTCGGTCTCTTTCTCTCACTCCTCTCTTTATCACTTTTGGTCTCTGTCTCGATCTCTCACTCCGTCTCTCTATCTGCGTCACTCTTGGTCTCTGTCTCAATCTCACACTCCGTCTCTCTTTCTGCGTCACTCTCTCGGACTCACACTCTTTTTCTCTCTCGCTCAGGGTCTCTCGGTCTCAGGCCTGTTACTCTCTCTCTCTCTGTTTTCTCTTTCTCACTCTTTGCCTCACTCTCCTGTCTCATTCTCTCTCTCACAGTTTTCGCAAAGTTCCAATTCTCTCTTTGTTTCTCATTTTTTTCTTACTTTCTCAAAATCCCTTCTTTTCTCCTGTGTATCTTCCCCACATTTCTCTCTCTCTGCCTTCCTCCTACACCCACCATATCAAATTGTCTCGCTCTCAGTTTTGTCAGTTGAGCGCATCGCGCTAGACATATATAGAGAACATGTATGTTTGTGTCTGTCTTTCTTTCCTGTTCTCTCGGTCTCACTCTTTGTTTCACCCTCGACCTCACTTTTCTCTGTCTCACTCTTTATCTTGGTCTCTCAGTTTTCCAAAAGTTCTCTTTCTCTCTTTCTTTCTAATATTTTCTTGCTTTCGCACAATCTCTTCCTTCCTTCCTCTTCTCTCTCTCTCTGTCTTCTTTCCACACTCACCATCTCAATCCGTCTCGATCTCAGGAAGCCGGATTTTGTCAGTTCAGCGCCTCGCGTCAGACAAAATATTGCAAGCGTTCATATTTATTTACGCTTCATTTCGCTCTCATATTTTTTTATTATAACTCACTTATCTTCCAAAATGTCTGGTATTGCTTTTCAGTAAGTACGTGTTCTCCTAAGACAAGATTTTTTTCCCCCGAAGTGCAAAAAGAGCAACTTGCACGAAATGTCTCTACAGAGATTAGTCATTGCACTCAGCGAATAATACTTAATATCAAGACTGCTTGTCGCAAACCCGAGACCTTGATTGGCTCGATATATATTTACTAACTAGTCAGCTAGTATTCTACGCCTTGTTATTAGCCAGTTAGCTAGTGTTCTAGGTCTTGTTATTAACCACTCAGCTAGTGTTAGGTCTTGTTATTAGTCAATCAGCTAGAGTGCTAGGTATTGTTATTAGCCAGTCAGTTAGCTTGCTAGGTATTGTTATTAGCCTGTCAGCTAGTGTTCTAGTCTTATTAGCCAGTCAGCTAGTGTGCTAGATCTTGTTACTAGCTACTATGATAATCTGTAAGAGCTTGTTACTAGTTACTACGCTAATATGCGAGGCCTTGTTGCTAGCTACAATGATAGTGTGCGAGGCCTTGTTACTAGCTACAATGATAGTGTGTGAGGCCTTGTTACTAGTTACAATGATAGTGTGTGAGGCCTTGTTACTAGCTACAATGATAGTGTGCGAGACCTTGTTACTAGCTACAATGATAGTGTGTGAGGCCTTGTTACTAGTTACAATGATAGTGTGTGAGGCCTTGTTACTAGTTACAATGATAGTGTGTGAGGCCTTGTTACTAGCTACAATGATAGTGTGTGAGGCCTTGTTACTAGTTACAATGATAGTGTGCGAGGTTATGTTACCATTTACTACACTAGTGTAGTAGGCCTAGTTACCAACTACTCCACTAGAGTGCGAGGTCTTGTGACTAGCTACTTCACTTGTGTGTCAGGGCTTGTTATTATCCAGTCCACTAGTATGCTAGGTCTTATTATTAGCCAGTTCGCAAGTGTGCTAGGTCTGTTACTAGCTATTCCGCTAATGTATTAGGTCTTGTTACTAACCAGTCCGCAAGTGTGTTAGACTTTATTATTAGCCACTCCACTAGTGTGCTATGTCTTTTTACTAGCTATTAAGCTAGTTATTCAATTTTTTACTAGCCAGTCTGCTAGTGTGCTAGTTATTGTTACTAGTCTTTTGTTACTAGCCAGTCCGCTAGTATGCTATTTTTGTTACTAGCCAGTCCGCTAGAGTGCTGGGGTTTGCTCTAGTTTTACTAAATCTTAAAATCTTAATGAGAGAGACTGAACGAAACAATAAGAGAAGATAAAAGGTAGGAGGGAAACAGTAAAAAACACTTCTTAAAATAATAAGAAAAAAACGAACTCAATGAGAACAGACAGTACGAAGTCAAATAACAAAGGGCGTTCAAAAAAGTAATGTGTAAATAATATATATAAAGGAATTTTATTTAGAATGAACCTAATGCAACTGAAATAAAACAAAGCAACACATACTCACACTCGCGCGCGCGCACATAGACACACGCACACACTAAATTGAGGAATTAAATACAGAATCAACATAAACCAAATAAATAATCCCTCAAAACTATTTTTAAAAAGACAACAATGATGATATTTCATAGAATATGATATAGGACAAAGATAATTATAGTTTACTCCATATCAAAAAGCCCAAATATAATGGTCTCCAGATATGAAGAATATCTTGTTCTGCGTGTAAATTTTGTAGTAGCATGGTTTTATTATACCTTTAGCTTTTACCGGTAGTTGTGTAATAAGACAATTGTTTATATTAGTAGTACGATATTACGACATCCTTATGAAAGAAGTAAAAATCAAAATACTCAAGGACAGACCACCACCTGCAATAATTGCCTTGCAATCTCTCTCTTTTCAGTTCAAAACATATCGAAATGGATCGGATTTTGTGTTCATACTCGTGCGCACGCACACACACACCTGATACACAAATCCATCGTAAACAAACAGTCTTTTTTTTTATTTACAATAATCCATAATACCATTCCTCGTGTTTAATTTTAAAAGCATTGTTAATTTGGAAAAACCCAATAACCCCGGCGTTGCCCGGATGCTGAAGGTGACTGAAGTAAATACGTCATTTATTTTTTCAATCATGCTCTGGGGGAGGGGCGGGGACAGACCCCGACTACTTATGTCCGTCCCGGGGATAAAACACGCCTCCAAGCAAATTTTGAACTTGATAGCTTACTCTTGCGACCGTGAATCATATTATTTTGTTTTTGTGCGTGCGTGTGTGTGTATGTGGATGCACCAGAGGACCGGGATTGGACCATGACCCGCCCCCATAAACACGTCCCGGTTAAACCATGCCGCCAAACAAAGCTTTCTAGCTTTCTTCCTGCAGCCTTGAATCGCATTAGTAACGATATTTGGGGGTAGCACCCCACCCACCCAATGTCCTCACCTCCATGCAAATGTCCAGCTCGTTAAGTTCTCTTTCTTTCTCTGCGGCCACGAATCAAACATATAAGGACACAAACACACATTCCGCTTAAGTTTATTGCAGTCTTCCATGAACGACATGACGTCACTCCACATTGACATTTAAAGTTAAACTATCTCATCCTCAGCATTCCTCAACGGACTCATCAGCACCATTGCATTCTTTATGTCAAACTGACAATCAAATTCAGAACCATAGCAATCTGTGAGTTCTTGGTCACCCGTGCTTACTTTGGTGTGCCAGCAATTTATCCGAGAAATTTCAGTTATCAAAGCTAGGAATCGGGGAGAACAGTTCATAAAATTTTTTTTTAAATGGAGGGGTGGGGGGAGGGCACTGCCTCTAGCTATCATGGCCTTACCAAGGGCAAACTGAAAAGTTCAGAACGTGTACATAAGAATCATTAGCTAGAAATAGGGGTTCGTGACATACGTCAAGTTTTGTGTTGGTGTGAGAGACTATTAGCTTATCAACAGGGCAGTAACCTGCTAAATATGATGAATGACATTAGCTTCTTTAATGGCTAATAATGACATTTCTCACTATTAACAGTGCGTCATAAAATTTAGGTACTAAAATGCATACAGTTAGGTGCATTGAATAAAGGGACGCATAAATACCATAAAATGTTTTCTGAGTCCGAACCACAATGTTTGATAGTCTGTACCATTCAATGTTCTTCTATACTACACAGTGCTTGTTACTCTGTATCATGCGGTGTTTGTTCGTATGTACTATTCCTTATTTGCTAGCCTGTACCAAACAGAGTTAATCATACAGTGTTTGTTCGTATGTACTATTCCTTATTTGTTAGCCTGTACCAAACAGAGTTGTTAATCATATGTAATATTCCTGATTTGTTAGTCTGTACCACACAGTGTTGTTAATCATACATTGTTTGTTCGTATGTACCATTTTTCATATTTGTTAGTCTGTACCAAACAGTGTTGTTAATCATACATTGTTAGCATGTACAATTCCTAATTTGTTAATCTGTACCACATATTATTAATCATATATTCTTTGTTAGTATGTACCTTATTTACTAATATACCTTATTTACTAGTCTGTACCATACATTGTTTGTTACTACTCTCATATAGTGTTCGTTAGTCGGTTTGACACAGGTTTGTTAGTCTGAATCATACAATGTTGTTAATCATACAGTTTTAGTATGTAATATTCCTTATTTGTTAGTCTGTATCATACGATATTTGTAAAATGACTGAGTGTTTGTTATTACGTACCATATTGTGTTCGTTAGTCTCTGATACATGTTTATTAGTCTGTACCTTAGAGTGTTCATTAGTTGTTATGAAACAGTGTTTGTTAGTCTGTAAGGTAAAGTGTTGGTTAGTCGATGTGATTGAGTGTTTGGTATTATGTACCGTACAGTGGTTACTAAATCTGTACAGGGCCGCCGAGAGAAAATCCGGGCCCCGGTACAAAGAAGGTGTGTGACCCTTATACAAAGTTCAACACACATGTATTTTTTCATAGGTTATGTCAAACAAGGCTGCAAGGCGATTTTCCTATACACACAAAGTATTAAGTATATATCCAATATTGTTTATCTTTTTTAAAATTTGTTTTTGTAAATTAAAAAAAAAATTCCCCTTCATGGGCCCCCTTTGAGCTCTATGGCCCCTGGAACAATGTACTGGCTGCACCCCCTCTCTACAGGCATGATCCGTACCATTCTGTGCTTAGTCAGACGGTTGCCAAATTTAACTGGAATTTAAAAAAAAATATTGATGTTTGAAAATAATAACAACTACCATTAGACCAAATGATGCATGAATACTGTGTCAGAGTAAATTTGCCTATCTCTATTTCTAAACTTACTTGTTATATAAGTCGTTAAATGTCAAAGTGACCTGACATTGGACACTGCTTTTTAAGTGTCAAAGTTGGAAGTAAACAACTCAGGTAAAGAATGTGCTAGACTTGCTGATATAATCTAAACCGTTTTTAAATAAATGACATCATCAGTTTATCTTTAGCCGTCTCTGTCGCGATTGTAATAAAGTAGCCGATCACTTGATTTTAAGCCATGAAATAGTAAATAAATGACATCATCAGTTTATCTTTAGCCGTCTCTAACATGACTGCAGTGAAGTAGCCGAAAGCCTGATTTAGACTGTGAAATAGTAAATAATTTATGACTTCAGTCTGTTTCTAGTTTTCTCTAATTAATAAAGCAGCAGTAAAAAAGCCGATCGCTACTACATTTAGACCATAAAATAATAAATAAATTATAATATTCAGTCTATATTTAGCCGTTGCTAACATCGATACAGCAAAGCGGTCGATGGTCTGGTGATTGTGAAATAGTAAATGAATGTGTTGATCTGTTCAGAGGTCAAATGGTTTCTACACACTAAATCTCTCAAACTTAATTGTACATGCACAGGTTTATACCTTTTGCAACACTAGAAGCAAGACTTGAAAATGCAACAAACATTTATTCGAAGGGCTGTCTCGAAACATCGGAGTTCTTTTTCAAACTACAAACTACAATGCATTTTTAAGAGCTACTCTCTCCCGATTCCTTCAAAACACTTATCCTGTTTATTCTCTGTTAACACACATACAAACATACTATCTCTCTCTCACACTCACTCACTCACACACATTTATTTACTTATTTACATGAAATATTCGTCATAATCGGTTTTCAGTTACAGTTTACGGTTTATTTAAATTTTATTGTTTGCGTAATTTTAATTAAATGGAGCAGTGGCAAAATCTTTTTTGTTGTTTCAATTATTTTGTTGATAAGGAGTTAAAAGTGTACGCAAGGAATCTTCAATGACATTAATGACATCTAATGTTCTCGTCTGCTCGGATTGGAGTACAGTTTGCCTGATGCCATCCATACCCAAATGAAAGCAGGAATTCAAATTACTTCGGTTGTCAGAAAGTGATGTTATTTGAGTTCAAGTGAACCCGACCATACAGCAGATTGTACGATCCATTTGCTGTCGTCAAAAACTTTGACTGTGGCTTTGGTTTCTTCTGTCTTGTGAACGGACGCAATCACCGAGAGATTTTATCCTGGAAGAAAAAAAGATAGTGCCAAAGTAGGGAGAGATGTTGTGTCAAAGACGGGGAAAGATACATTGGTAGTGAAATATTTAGTGTCAAGGACGGGGAAAGATACAATGGTAGGGAAATATTTAGTGTCAAGGACGGGGATAGATACAATGGTAGGGAAATATTTAGTGTCAAGGACGAGGAAAATACAATTGAAAAAGATATACACGTAGTGTCAATGGTAGTTAAATATTTAGTGCCAGTTGTGGAAAAAGGAATGTTTTTTCTGTATAGTTTGGATGCCCCGGGCAGCGGCCTATGGTTTGCATTGTTTCGATCTTCATCTGTGAAAGGATCTTTACCATTCTTTACAACATGCGGCCGCCTGAGGAAGGATCTTTACCATTCTTTACAATATGCGGCCGCCTGAGGAAGGATCTTTACCATTCTTTACAATATGCGGCCGCCTGAGGAAGGATCTTTACTATTCTTTACAACATGCGGCCGCCTGAGGAAGGATCTTTACCATTCTTTACAACATGCGGCCGCCTGAGGAAGGATCTTTACCATTCTTTACAACATGCGGCCGCCTGAGGTACAAGTCGGATTAGACACAACCGTCGAACTTGATAATCCTTGAAGTAGACACAGTCGTTGAACTAGATAATCGTCAACTAGACACAGTCATCGAACTAGACACAATCGTCAAGTAGACATCGACGAGCTAGACACAATCATCAACTAGACAGTCATCGAGCTGGACACAATCGTCAACTAGACTGTCGTCGAGCTGGACACAATCGTCAACTAGACAGTCATCGAGCTGGACACAATCGTCAACTAGACACAGTCATCGAACTAGACACAATCGTCAAGTAGACATCGACGAGCTAGACACAATCACCAACTAGACAGTCATCGAGCTGGACACAATCGTCAACTAGACACAGTCATCGAGCTGGACACACTCATTAACTAGACAGTCGACTAGCTGGACACAATCATCATCTAGACAGTCAACTAGCTAGACACAATCATCAACTAGACAGTCATCGAGCTGGACACAATCATCAACTAGACAGTCGACGTCGTCAAAAGAGACACAACTGTCAACTAGACAGTCGTCGAACTGGACACAACTGTCAACTAGACACAGTAGTCAAACTAGACACAGTCGTCAAACTAGACACAACTGTCAACTAGACAGTCGTCAAACTGAACACAATTGTCAACTAGAAACAGTCGTCGAACTAGATATACTTGTCCCATTTGCCGGACTCTTGCCACCACACCCATCGCTTTGTAACAGAAAGTGATTTAAATATTATCTAACATTTTTTTTTTGTAACCCAGAACTGGCTGGGTTCGACAAGGAAGCCAACACGATGTGCTTAGTTAGAGGTTAGCTTCAACTTTCAGCGCTGACAACTGTCTCTTTCATTGGATTCTAAGTCATCTCGTCTTATATTGTTGATGTGAGATCGTCCACAGTCTTGTTATATGAGACACATCGTCAACAAATATCTATAGTCATGTTGTATGAGATACATCGTCAACAGATCTCTTATAGTTATGTTGTATGAGATACATCGTATGTTGTGTGAGACGCATCGTCGACAGATCTCTCCAGTTATTTTCAGATCATACACGTATCTGTGTAGACAGGTTAGGAGAGCACAGTCATATTATCAACAGATCTCTACAAATTGTTGGATTTAAAAATCAAAGTAAAATTAACAAAAATTGGAAGGAAATAATAATAAAGCAATCAACTGACACCAAACTAATCCAGATAACAGCAGAAAATAACAAGTAACAAATCAAAACAAAATCAAACCACATGAAGAGAAGAAAAAAAAGCGAGAAAAACAGATCTAATCAAATCACATAGACGGTACCATACACTGATTCAGAGTAGGAAACGGTTACTCACTGTCAATAATTTTTAAGGCACTAGCGAATACGTGTATAAATGAGAAATTACGATAGCTCATGATTACTTCAGGCCCATGACTGGGTAACTGTCAAAGTTATTTCCATTTCCGAGGCGTATTTGTTGACCATTCACGTATTACTTTCCAACCAGTTGGGAGGTGGTGAGAGATAGAAAACTAGTTCGTGTTGATGTGATCTTTGGGCAAATAGCGACAATTTAGTCACGTTGGATCAGTAACAGCTCCTCAATCATGCCCATCTATACAGGAGGTGACAACTTGCTTTTTTTTCCTTTTTTGTCGCCGGCAGTTGAAATTTTGTAATTATTTTTACTGGAAAGTGGCGGGGGGGTAGAGTGTGTGTTGTGGGTGTGTGTATGTGCGCTTGATCTTGTTATTTACTCTGTAATTTTTTTTTTAATATGTATATTTCAGAAAGAAAGAAAACATCCACTTCATTGTACGATTTTCTCTGCAAGGTTTTCCTTAATGTTAACCCATACTTTCCACTATAGCGCTATTTGATATCTTTTTTTTTTTAAATTAAAAAATCCATACTTTTCCTATCAACAATTTTAGCCGTTTAAAGCAAATCCATTCTTTCCAACGTTTATCAAATCCCATTATTTTTCATCATGGCTATTAAAGTGAAAACTATACTTTTCATCTTAACAGCATTATCATGGCTATTAAATTCGCGTTAGTACATTTTCATGATATGATAGCCATTAAAAAAAAATCCATATATTTTCGTCATAACAGTATACAATGGATTGGGAAACTGGAGATATTTGTTGCAAGCACGTCTATTTCACTCTCCGTTTTGTGAGGCTGATAATAAAAATGTGGGACTAGAACACAAAACGTGGGGCTGCTACTAAATGTATGGCACTAGCACACAAAATATGGGTGGCACTAATACAAAATGTGGGACTGCTACTGAATGTGAGGGACTAGCACACAAGATGTGGGACTGCTACTGAATGTGTAGGACTGGTACACAAAATGTGGGACTGCTACTGAATGTGTAGGACTGGTACACAAAATGTGGGACAGCTACTGAATGTGTAGGACTGGTACACAAAATGTGGGACAGCTAATGAATGTGTGGGCCTGGTAATGACATTGTTACGGTTATACCAAAGATGTAGTACTGAAAGTGAAGGCTCTTAGTAAAAGTGTGGGGTTGGTAAGGAAAATGCAGAGGTGGATGGTACCGAAAGTGTGGGGCCAGCACTGAACGCGTGAAGCAATATTAAATGTGTGAGCCGGTAATTAAAACGCTAGTAATGAAAATGTGAGTTGGTACAGGAAGCGTGAGGTAAACAATAAAAATACATGTCAGTAAAAAGAAAAGTGTCTGGTACTGACACTGTGGAGCCAGTAATGGAAGTGTGGGAATGTTAACAAAATTGTGACAATGGTAATTAAATGGGGACTAAAATAAGAGGATAGAATTGGAACTAAAACATGGAGCTTGTATGGAAAATCTGGGAGTCTTGATAAAAAAAAATTGTGAAATATGGTCTTTTAATAACACACTGTTGGGTTGGTAATGAAAACGTAGTCTAATGATACACTGTGTGTTTGGTAATGAAAACCTGGTCTAATAACACATTTTAGGTTGGTAACGAAAATGTGGGGCTGAAAATGTAGTCTAATAATACACTGTGGGGATGGTAAGGAAATGTGGTCTAATAATACATTATGGGGCTGGTAGTGAAAAAACAAACGTGGTCTGATAATAACACCGTGGGGTCGGTAATGAAAACGTGGTCTGATAATAACAATATGGGGTTAGTAATGAATGGAAGAATAATGAAAACATGTTTCTTAATAACACTATGGGTGGTAATGAAAACGTGATCTAACAATAGCACGGATGGGAGAATAATGAAAACGTGTTTAATAAGAAAATTGTAGGGTTGGTAATGAAAACGAGGGATTAATACTGAGAAAGAAGGCAGTGGAAGTAACAGTGTGAAAATACTAAAGAAATAATTTACTAGCTGCAAGACTGTATATAAAGAGAACACAAAACTACAAACATACCAAAAGACATAAATTGTACATTTACAAATCATGTAAAAAGATGTAGCATAAACACACATAACGGTTGAACATAAAATGAAGAACAGTATTCAAACAAGATCACACAAGACTGTTAACTGTAGTTGAAAAAAAAGCACATTTCAAAGATGTTGGGATTTTACAGTGTCCAAGTAAATAAGGCAATTCACTCGAGGTGGCATAAAACATTATAAGAGAAACAACGTTGACCAGGTGTTTGGTTTTCATGATGGAATCGGAGAATCGAGTGCCAACATAAAAGTGCAAGTATTGAGCATGGTGTGTGCGCAAGGGTGAGGCCGGACAAGTTTGGGCTGGAGTGAACCAGTGACATCCGGCAGAGTAAGGAGACCTTGTACTTGATTCTGTAGTGAACAGGCAGCCAACGTAGCGAGTAGGCAGCCAGTATGTTGAACAAGTACCCAGTGCAGTGAACAGACAGCTAGTGTAGTGAACAGGCAGTTTAGTAAAAAGGCACCCAGTTTATTGAATATGCTCTTTATTTAATGAATAGGCAGCCAATACAGTGAACAGTCAGTTTAGCGATAGTCACCCAGTGTGGTGAACACGGAGCTAGTGTAATGAACAGGTAGCCATTGTAATGAACAGGTAGCTAGTTTAGTGACAGGCAGCCAGTATGGTGAACATGGAGTTAGTGTGATGAACAGATAGCCAGTATAGTGAACAGGGAGCTAGTGTGATTAACGGTAGCCAGAGTAATGAATAGACAGTGAGTGGCAGCTAGTATAGTGAACTACTGTAATGAACAGGTGAGTGTTATTAACGGCAGCCAGTGTTCCAGGGGCTTGTAGAGGCTGCAAACATCTGCAAGTTGAAATTTCTGCAGCAGGCTGTGTGAACAGGGTTGCAGCATCGAGTCCTGAAAGAAGAAATGAACAGATGAGAGTGTTTTTTTGTGGTTTTCTCAGAGATGGGTGTGAATTTAGCATATTATGTTCGTGTCTGAGTTATGTTGTGTTTCTTGTATTAATGACCTGCTGATGTCCTGATAAAGTTCTGTCGAGTATAGCTACAGATCTTCCAGTGATTGAGAGAATTTTATGGGATTATTTATGGTTTTATCAAAATTGTATAAGAGTTAAAATATTAAACATTTTGACCTCAAGCTGAAAAACTAATAGTCGCATCTTTTCGCATCTTTTCCAAAGAAAATATATCTATTTGCTTGCATATCTATTTCTTAATTATTAAAAATATTTTTGAGATGCTAACGGAACTAACTTGTTATTAGTTTATTTATGTAGATACAAATTTTATAATAATTATTGCAAGTATAATATTTTGTTTTTTAAATATGTGTGTGTGTGTGTGTGTGTGTGTGTGTGTGTGTGTGTGTGTGTGTGTGTGTGTGAATATGTTTTGAGTGTATTGTATGCTTTTTTCCCCCCTATATTTTCTCTTTTTATCTAGATGATTCCAGCGATGGCAGCATGTCGTCAAAACAATGACTAGCACACTCGTAATCAATAAAATATAAAGTTAATTACACCACTGTCTATCTACAAACAGTCCGCTGGACCGACTGAACACTCAAAGGGTCGCAGAAAACAAGAGAAAGGGGAAAAAAATCATTAAAATTTAATGAAACACATAAACTTCAACACAACTTCTAATTACCAGCACAGCATCCGAGTACGTCTTCTGCACATGTATTCAAACGTAGTTTACAATAAAGACTAAGATGAGTACGGCCTTCCGCCTTAACATCCATTACGTATACTGACAAGCAGCAAGGGCACATAACTCGCTGGTTCGCACTGACAAACAACAAGGGCGCTTATCTTGCTAGACGTTATTGTGCAGTCACCAAGGGAACAGAGCGGGCGAAAACGGCAGAAGATGATCATGGATGGCGCCGTTGCAATAGGAACGTTAGCTGCTGTGTTAGTGTTGGTGTGCATCTGGAAGCTTTGTGGTCACGTCCGGCGCACCTACGACCTTCGTTCCGAACTCCATACCGACAGAGCTGCAGCATTCAGGGTTCTAAGCGACCCGAAAAATCTGAGAAAATTTCACCCGTACACGTGAGTAAAAACATTTTGACACCTTTTAAGTAAAATTTACTTTGTTCAAAAGTAAATATAACACTAAAAGAAGACTCAATAAATCTATTAATCTTGTGAAAACTCTTAACGCTTTAGAATATAATTACACAAAATATACACACGGTCTTTCTTCAACTCGAACACTCAGAAATTAAAAATGATATAATAAAAATATTCAGAGTCTTATATGCATACATGTTTAACATTTTAACACATGAAAACTAAAAATGTTATAACAAAAGCATACAATGTCTTTATACCAAACTACTTAAATACACGAAAACTAAAATACTATAACAAAATCACACAAATTCCGTATGCAAAACTACTTAACATTTTAACACACGAAAAATAAAAATATTATAACAAAAACACAAAAGATCTTTATATAAAACTACTTTAATACATAAAGCGAACAATAATGTAACACACAAGGATTTTGCACAAAGCTATTTAAATACATGAAAACTAAAGACCAGACAACAAAATAATTCACTTGCAAACTGATAAATCATAACAAATAACCGCATTTAGAGAAATTAAACATAAATAAAATGAATTCCCTTGCAAACTGATAATTCATAACAAATAACTGCATTTACAGAAATAGACATATCTTTGGGGATAGATATAGAAGGGAGAAGTGTACCAATCGACAAATGGGTTATATTTAATTAAAACTGATTTTCTTTTCCTGCGTTTCACCTAGAAAATAATTCGGTTACCTTTTCTTTGTAAGTTACAGTACTTAGTGCATCTGATCTAATTGATTTCTTATTTTTAATTTACGTGTATAATATTATTTAATTTATTTACTGAATTGTATTTTTGCTTTATTTAGTTGTTAATGCACTGTTTCTTAATAATTCTTTTTCCAGAAACATTTTTTTTTTTTGGGAGGGGACATGATGACATGACCAACTATAGGGGGAAAAAAATAAACTTGCACTTTTAAAAAGTAAAGATATTGTCTTTATATAATAAAATTTATTTTAGGGCAACAAAAATAACATTCTTCTAAAACATATTTTCTTTTAAAAGAGTTTTTAAAAACAATTAATGATACTTTTCAGTCAGCTGTAGTAATTCATGTCTCTTCTTATTGAAGACTGGCCAAAAAGTTCGCGAGAACTTTTGCTAGCTGGAACGAGAGATCGCATTAAATACTCATTCTCTCGCACCCTGGCCAGCTGTATCATTACATGATTGAGATATATGGTACGCGCAAACTACAGTCCTTAAGTAAATTTTCTTTCCCCCCCCCCCACTCCTTTTTTTCCCCATTGGACAATAGTACTATTTTCTGATCGCTCATACAAGTTTTTGCAATTGTTTTAAATAAAGGACAAAAGTCTCGCATTAATAATCATTAGATAATATTTGGTTATAAAAGCGGTCAAGGTTTTCTGGCAGATTACACAATTCACACTATTTACAATTTACACTGTATAAAATTCACTTCTTGTTGTTGTTTTTTTAAAAAACAATATTACATGAGTGTTGTCTATTATCAGGTTTCGGTGATTTAATTCCGTTTATTTTCCTGTCCGAGGGGTTTAAATGTTTCCATGAATTTTCCTTGCAAGCTTATCTCACAGGACTGTTTGCTTTTAATAAAGATTGTGCAAACTCAGAATTTGTTTTGTCAGACATCAAATTTGTGTTCGTGCTGTGCAATGCGTGAATATAGAGCCCTACCAACTAAGAGGCCGACACTGTGCCAAGCAGTTTTCGGAATAAACTGCAGACGTCAACAATAGTTTTTTTGCAAGTGACAACGAGATGCTGAGGTGGATATCACCTGTTAGTGACTGCTGTTTCCATTAATGGCCTGAGGGATTAGTTAATTTACTCGACTCAGGTAGCTGACAGTTTTCAAACCCTCCTGGTGCTTTTACCGTGCAACCACACAGCGAATGACGAATCAGAAACCGAAACCGAACCACAGTCAGATGAGCAGACACACGACGAACTTGGTGTCCTTGAACAGACGCCAGGGGAGAAAACTGATCAGCTGGAAAGACTTTACACGCGAAGTCTTCCTGATTTGTCTGTACTCGTTGACTCTTTAACTCCTGGAGGCCCCTTGTTTAAAAATACCCCGCTATCAGTGTCACAGCCTCTTGTGTCAGTGATAACCGCTGCTATAGCTTTGATTGTGTGTTTGTCAAGCAGTGTCGTATCTAGCGGAGAACTTTTGAAAGTTTGTAATTAATATATTACGATGCCTCAATATGCTATTGGGGGAGGGGAGAGAAAGGGGGAGGTGGGGGAGGAGTGAGAGACGAGTAGGTGACATAGTGTATAAATGAAACGAGGTTAGGCGTTATTTCTCATCTCTCGTATATATAATGCAAGTGCCATGATGTTCCCAGAGACCATTGACCTCAAACAAAATCTATAACTCTACAGTATATATTCTAATTTATTATCATTGAAATAAACATTAAAAATAAGAACTAAAGCAACAACAAAAATTACTACCCTTCCCACCCCCACTTTATATGCCCATAATACTTTAACTATACTTAATTATGCCTAATGCATTCAAAATTATTACCAATTACAGCTCATGCAGTTATTTATCTACTCAAATTATAACACAACAATAATTTATTTTAAATGGATTCACTAGAAGAAGAAATGTTCTGTAAAAGAATTGCAGTCAACGATTCTTTTAATGAGTTCCAACTGTGCTTCAGCCACCCACCCTCACACTACTCTCTTTTTCCAGAGTTATCCATTAGATCAAAGTTCCCAAAACTGCTCTACCTCCACCCACATGCACTGTCTTTGAGTGGTTATAATATTTAAACTGATAGATACTTCCTCCCCCCCCCCCCCCATTTACATGGTTACACCAATCTAGTCATTTCTCAAAGGTTTGTATAGTACACAGTTTAGTCATTTCTCAGAGGTTAGTATAATATACCAGTCTAGTCACTTCTCAGAGGTTTGTATAGTACACCAGTCTAGTCACCTCTCAAAGATTTGTATATGTGACACGTGCGCCACTTAGTTAATTGAAGATAATTATTACTTTTAATTATTCTTTCAAGTGATGAGAATATTAATTTTATTTTTATTAATGATCCTCCAACAGACACCTCTCATCTCTAGCTTGGTAGATGTTCAGGTGAAAAACATTTTACTAAGGAGAAGACAAATCCGAATTTAATCTATATTTAGCGAGCCCCCATCCACCCACTTTCTTCTCCAACATAAGATTATCAAATAACAACATGCTTAGGAAGGTCAATAAATTCAACTATAAATTTATTAAAAGAAAAATCAACTATACAAATGACAATTACAATGAAACAGATAATTTGACATCAATATTCCACGAAACCAGGTTCAGATAATTATAGTTTACAGTCTTTCTTTACATATATATAAATAATAATAAAAAGCTAGTTATAGCTCAAGAAAATTGCAGGTTAATCCTAGAGAGTATAGAAATGGAGTTATTAGAATAGGTTTATTACAAATTTCACATAACCTGGATTAAGTACAGCTTCCACAGTCTTTTTTCACTGGCCTTTTCAATCACCACACAAATGTTATAATGTCAAAATATCCGCACTCAACAAGGTTCCTCGTTCCTCTCAACCGACCTGGCACTCTCTTGCTGTCAGTTTCTTGAGCAGAACACAATCACAATGATTGTGATCTTCACTAGACTGATGTACTTAGCATCCTTCCTTTGGTACATCAAAAGTAGGGTGTAGCATACTCCCTTCCGCTTACACACTCTGCAACACACTTTGCAAGTCTCCGATGCTTTTCTGATCACTCAAGTCACAACTAGTGAACAAATGAAGGGTAGCTAGGAACTTGAAAGTTGAACTTGAGGCTCCACTTGAGACTCACAGCTCAGGGTCCAACTCACACTCATAGAGTGGGACACAACCACAACCAAAAAGAAGAAGAAATCAGAAGAAGTAGGCTGCTTGCTGACTGCAACATACAATCAAGGAGAAAGCCTAAGTTTCTTATTCATTACAATATAACTCCATTCTATCTGATACTCCATTCTCAAAACTTACAATCTCCTGCAACAATAGTTATTAGCCCCATGCACACGTGGTACAATAAATACAATGTATCAAACAAAGTCACATATTAATACATCACATGGGTGCAGCTTAGTTCAAACATTTGCAGTAAATAAATCAACTTACATAGTACATCTTTATATAACAGAAATATAACATATCAATAGAAAAATGTATGAAATGTTTCCAAGTCCATTCATTCTCAATCAGTCAGTTTAAACTCACCACTCAAGCTAACGACTGCCGTCAGAGCCGGACTTCTCTCTTTGTCTTCAAAATTCAAAAGTGAATAAACAGCAAAATTCTCTACTGTAAGTAAACTCCTTAAACTCAGCCCATTGGCTAGTCTCGATCTCATAAATAATAATCATTGGATAATAAAAACTGCTCACTCAGTTTCCACTAGGTCAGCAAATCTATAATATTCTCCCCTTAGGCTGTTTACTTCAAACTCAGACACTTTCAAAATAATACTATAATGAATGCCCAAGATCGGGTCACTCTGACAATTTAGCAACTTAAATAACAATTAAAATTTAAAAAGGGAAGGGCAAATTAACTTTGTTACAGTATAGTACAATAGTCTAGTCACTTCTCAAAGGTTTATATAGTACACTAGTCTAGTCACTTCTCAAAGGTTTGTATAGTACACTAGTCTAGTCACTTCTCAAAGGTTTGTATTTCACACCAGTCTAGTCACTTCACAAAGGTTTGTATTTTACACTAGTCTAGTCACTTCTCAAAGGTTTGTATAGTATACTAGACTCGTCACTTCTTAAATGCTTCGTAAGGTACACTGAAGTCAATTATTTTTGTTGTTTGTTTTAAAGATTAGTATGGTACGTCAATCTAGTCATCTCTGAAAAGCATTGTATGGTACGTCACTCTTGTCATTTAAGAAATGCTTTGTATGGTACATATATCTTGTCAGTCCTGAAAGGATTTGTATGGCATATTGTGTAATAATTTCTGAAAGATCACTTTGGCACATTAATATAGTCATTTCTGAAAGACTTCATTTTGTTTTCCAGACCTAAATAAATCAGATGGAAGCAGTGTGTGGGGGTGGGGTGGGGGGGTGCGTGATCAGAGTCGGAATGAATTAAACCAAATTTCGAAGGGAAATGTAGAATTTTGGGAGTAAGTGCTTGTTTGATTTATGCGGCATTATCACTTTGAATACCATCGCGGTCAGTATGGCCTTGGACTGCAATCATAATGAATGACGTCAGTGACATTTTCCCATTTGGATCATGTCATGAGTTGATGGAGAAAGAGAGCCATACCTACTTGTTGTTGATCGTTAAAAATGCCTCCACTAGCCTGCGGACTGTACAGTCGTTAGGGCCGGGTTCATTTTGATTGCAAATGATTTGTAAATTTCTTGTTTTCTTATAGAAAGCTGACGTCATTGAAAAAAAAAGTGCGTCCGGTCCTACAAATTGTAGCGTCCTCAAGCTAGTACAGATGGCATTTTACAGACGCAGATTGTTAAAACACGAACGCAACAAACATTTTATTTTCCAAACTTGATCGTCGCAACCGACGATATAAAGCTAAAATAAAGCCAGGAAGCGGCAAACGGTCACCCGATCTAGTTCGAACCCAGTTCTCTTGAACGTGTTCTAGTGTCTTCTCCACCACCAAGCCCTCCAAGAAGACGGGTGGTATTCAGTTCATGTAAGTGACTGAGGTCGAATGTGAATGTAGACGCCTTCAGACATTGTGTATGAAATGTAATCGATTTGTGCCCCAAGCCCACTTCGATCAGTACTTCGATAACCTTGTGTACATGTATTCTCCAATCCCCCACCCCCACCCCCGGCACTGTAAAAGTGTAAGCGCTCTGCTCTAAATCAGCAGTTGAAATAAACACGCATTTCTGTCAGCTGGTTGATGTGTGTGTCTGCATCGTGTGTGGTTTGTGTGTACGCGTGTTAGTATTGACCATAAGGGACGATAATTGCTGAAAGGGTATCAATTAAACTAGTATCTCTAGAAGCCGTACGCAGTAATTGACCCTTCACAGTCAGACGAATTAACTGAGAAGACATCAGTGTTGTGCAGAACACTTCTAGTGAGTTCATTGAGTTAATGGGTGATTATATTCTTTGCAAAAAGAATTAGAAAATGAATATTTATCAACACAAAAAAAAAGTACAATTAAAATACAAATTTTGTGCAGTCTACAAATTTCAACAACCCAAAAATCCCATAACCTTTTTTCACACAAACACATCTTTTAAAAAAAAAAAATTCTCAGAAAGAACACGAATTTCGTCCACACCACACCCCAATATTCCCTCTTAGGTGCACGGCTGTACAGCCGCGCAGCTCATTAGAAAATGCCGCGCAGCAGTTTCAAATTTCCGCGCACAAGTTTTGGTAGCTTGTACATATGAGTTAAAGGTAGGCCATTGAATCATTAACCTACTTATTTATCTTTGCGTCAATGGAAGGCCAAGATCTGTGACTGTGCGTCCACAGCTGAGCGCACCCAGCAGACCAGATTGGCGCGCCACCCAATTGAGAGTGGATGCTGATTCTGGTGAGCCACCTTGCAGCCGGCTAGCTAGCTTCCAACAGGTGACGCCGTGGCCTATAGGCCTTTGTGTCAATCAGATTATCCCTGTTGGATTGCATTTGGGAAGTTTAAACAGGTTTAATACAGCATAATATTTCTTTGTGATTAAAATGCGTAATGGATGTCGAAACGTAAAGTGAACGAGACTATGCTAGATGTGTAGTTCTAAGTTTAAAAACGAATGTTTCAGTGAGATGGTAGAGACAGAACTTCCACCATCAGCAGAAAACAGACGAACGAAACAGCGACATCTTCATTTATCATGACATCACTGATGATGTTATTTGTCAGTTGTATCCATATCCTCGTGCTGCCAGCAATTTCAGTAGCAGAGAAACGCTGGGATGATTGGGAAATTGTTTACTTGAGCGCCACTTTACTCAGAAAATTCTTTTGGATTCGGTGTCTAAAGTACGATGCCAAAAGTCCAGAGGCCTGCACAGGCTACTAACTGAAAGCGCGGAAGATTGAGAAAAAAGAAAAGTTTTCTAAGCGGAAGATTGCTGACATCAATGAGATAAAACTTTTGATCGATAACGTATTGCTAGCCATCTTCATGAATGTGTCGATGTTATCGGTACAACATATAAATGACCATATGCTTAAGTACAAATCAGTTCCGGAGAGTTGGCGCAGTAAAAATTACAACAGCCTTCAAATTTGTGGAGTGTATTATCAATGTTTTCCAACTAGAAATCATTTGTAGTCTGTGCAATGCCAGGTATCATACTCTTATCGATGATGAAAGTACTGATATTTCAGTCACCAAAACGTTGATTCTGTACACTAAACTCCGTACACTTAATGACGTGAATTATAAGACAGTACTTGCCAGAATTTTGAAGTTGAGCGCATGTGACAGCAGATCAATTTTTGAGGTTATTAAAAAAAAAAAAAAATTTATGCAAACAACAAACTAGACACGCAGAAGATGGTCATGTTTACGCCTGACGGAGCGTCAGTTATGCTGGGTTAAGGACAACTGTGTAGCTGCACTACTTCACAAAGATGTTCCCCAACTGCTGCAACAACATTGTGTTGCTGATGGAGAAGACTTTGGAATTGGCAACACTTGCAAGAACATTTCAATAATGCAGGACGTTGAGACATTGCTTCGAACTATGTACACGCTGTTTAGTTAGGTCATCTGTTTTAAAAAAATGGCATTTGAAGAGCTGTCAGCATTTCTGGACTGTGAATCAGTTTCTTTTAGACCGCTGAATGAAGTTGTCTTTCTAGACATTTCACACTGAGAGCATTTACAAGAAACATTCCAGTTTTGATTGACTACTGTAAAGAGTAGTTTGAAGAACACAACGATCCAGTCTGCAAATACTGCTTCAAGAAGTTGACAAGCCCACAGATTCGTGTTGCACTGATAGTTTTCGAGGACGTTGTTGGTGAATTGTCCGAGCCGAACGTTCCAGGCATCAAGATCAAATCTCGGAACCGTCTGAATAATAGTGGCCACTTGGACAAAATGATGAGGATAAAGTCTTATCAAGATTCTGGATTGGAAGTCAATCTTGACAGAGTTTATCAACTGTGATCTTTGCAGAAAGATGGGTGGCAGAAACTTTAATGTTCAACATTATTTTGACGCTAGAATAAGAACTACATGTAGGTCTAGTTTAGTTTAGTGGTGCGTTCGTAATCGTAACATAGCATTTTCATTGCACCAAAGAATGAAAACTAGTCGTGATTTCTAAGTGATACATCTTCTTTAATAAAAAGACAATATTACAAACGTTTATGTAGCCATTAGTTACAATCACAAATGTTTCTGGGAATGTTTTGCTCACGCGGAAATAAGGCTATTCAAACAACCGCCATTTCCGCGCACACATGAAAAATATTAGAGGGAACGTTGTCCACCACCACCACCACTTTCCAAGGGACTGAAAACTTAGAAGTCGCTCCCATCGCTGACAAGGCAACGATTTCCACCACCACCACCACCACGTCTACAAAAGTACAGCACATTAAATGAATCCATGCAATTACCACGTTCATATGATTAATTACCAGTCTCCAGAATTTATGACATTAACATGCTCTCTCTCTCTCTCTGTGCCTCTCAGGGATTATCACTTCTCTAATTTATTAATTATTTGCAATCCGATTTTGTAAATTAAATATCTTTTTTTAAAAAATAATGCTCATCAGAATAGAAAATCGGGGAACGCTCTCACAGTCAAGCGTCACCTATGGCAATTTTTAAAAAAGAGAAAAAAAAACTTGATGGTAGTGGAAAAACAACCTAGAATCCTAGTCTCTTGTGCATTGTGGCGTGCTGTGAAAGATAATACACATCCTGCATATAAACAAAAGCATTTTTCACCAACGGAACTCTAATGCGTTAGAAACATGCATGGATCGGATGGATGGGTCTATAAAGGATATTAAGGAGATAGAGAGAGAGAGATGGAAAGAAAAATTAAGAGACTGACTTTCGATTGGTAATTTCTCTTACTCTTTCTCTTTCATTTTATAGGCCTACCATGTTCATATTTGTACATAAAACACAGCAAAAATATCAGTGCTGGACTCGCTCGTATAAGAATTGGAATTCGCATTTGTGCATGCATGCGTGTGTGATTGTGTGCGTTTACCAGTCAGGACATGCTTGCGTGTATATATGTTTGAGTGTTTGAGTGTGAAGACAGTGCGCGCGAGAGAAAGAGAGAGCAAGAGAGAGAAATCGACCCGCGGTTCGACTGGTGCGAAAACGCCTTCCAGCAAAACGTATGGGTTTGCACTAGGTAACCTACGACAGGTCACTAAGTAGAAAACGCTCGGAAGTGCCACATAAACATATCCACTAAAGTCGCCGAAACTATAGTTATTTCTTATATAAACATTTCGTTGTGTGTAATTATTCAATGACTTTTTGTTGTTGTCGATGTTTTTGTCTTTTTAAAAAAAAAAAATATTGTGGTGAAGGAATTGTCGTCCAATAGAGAGCCACTATAGTTCTTTTCTTTTTAGTTGTAATTTTATATTTTTTAATTTTTTCGTTTTTCCTGTGTGTGTGTGTGTGCGTGCGTGTGTGTGTGCGTGTGCGCACGCGCTTAATTTATATAAATGTATATTTTTGCTTGTTTTTGAAGACGCTGGCTTTGCGGTCAACCTGTTTCTCAGTGGTCATCGCATTTTTTCATCATTACATTGACTGAGATAAGAATCCAATCCGAGTTAAGAATTCACAATGAACGTTTGAAATATTAATTTATAAAACCAATCGGCCTTTCAGTCCGTTAGTGTGTGTGTTCTCGCTCGCTTGGGAAATGTTAGGTTCGTTTGCATTAGGTAAGTAACCAGCAGGGCCTAATACAAACAGTTCAATTAGGATAGAAGAGGTGCGTAAGTGATTTAATATTGCAATTTGTGTACGTCTATCTACGGGTTTTTATTGCCGTCCTTGATCTTTCGTTGCTAAGGACAACTTTCACTGGCGGTGGTGAGGAGGTCGGGGTTACGGCGTCCATACCGCTGTTAAATCAATAGCAAACAAATAGAGAATTTCCATGTTACACTTACACCATTGACGTTTTAGGGAGCTGAGGCCCGGACTCTGGGCGTTCATAGCTTTTAGCATAAATGTGTCGGCTTTCGTTCCACTTTCACAGAATACACAAACCATTTCCTTAGCCACGATCGCAATCACAACAGATGCGCATCTCCATTTTTTTCTTCTCTTTTTCTTTCTGGTCTTTTTAAAAACGGTCAAGTGGCAGGACGATTCGCGAAGTGCGAAGCTATAACTGAAATCAATCTTATCACTTTATTTGAACTTTCGCCTGACTTTAAAGCCACCCCATTCACTACAGGGTTTTGTTTTGTTTTGTTTTGTATTGGCCGTAGTTGTAAGTGGGAAGGAGAAAGGGCGGGCGATGGCTGCTTCTCTCCACTTCTGCCAGTCTAACTGGAAGGCTATGAAGGTTGATATGAAAATTCTCCAGGGCGGAAAACCATTCGAACAATTAGGCGACTAAAGTTGCTCAGATATGTTCACCCTGAGTGCAACTTTGAAGAGGTGAGACAGTTGGTGAGCCTGAGGAGAATCAGCGAAAATGGGTGTCTATGATGAAAGGGGGTTGGGAATGGGAAGAAAAAGAGGGTGGGTTAACGTCATCTCAGTCAAATATTTAAACTGTTATTTAAAAAGAAAGATGTTAGTGTTTTATTTTAATTATTATTAAAGCAAGAAGTTTGTAAGCGGGGGGGGGGGGGGGGCGTTTTCTTGGGTAAATTTGCGTAGAGGATCTACCCCATGCAGATTTATTTAATTATACTCTTTTAAAATACTATATATTGCAAGACAACCTGATATTTTTTCTGCTCTCGCTCTCTACTGACTTACACTGTACTGTAGCGATTGTGACCTTTAGTGTAAACGGATTTTCATTGAAGATGGTTTTATGCGTGATTGCACTAATCCTACCCGTTACATTACACTGCCCTTCACCTTTCAACCATTCACTCGCGACGGTCAAATGACCTATATCCTTTGTACATGACAACAAATATTGCACCACAGTTCAAGGCCAATAACGGTACATTTGTCATTATAGAAGGAAAAGGAAAACAAACAAAAACGCCTTAATAAAAATAGTTAATCAAAAGGGAATAAGAAAATCTTTAGTTTATTAAAACGCATAATTTGCCCAGACTTCTCTAACTGTGTGTGTATGTGTTTGGTATGCAAGGTTCATGGGTTTTATATTAGTGATGTGGTGTGTTCGTTCTTCATATGAGTGAATGTGTGCGTCTTAGTATTTGTTTCTGACTCTGTGTGTGTGTGTGTGTGTGTGTGTGTGGTGTGCGAGGTTTGTGGGTTTTATAGTAGTGACTTGATGCTTACATCGTTTGTATGCTTGTATTATGCATGCATATGCGTGTGCGTGTATAAGTAAGACAAAATGCACTTGTCATATTGTCAAAATCTGTTCTTGTTAGTCAAATATATTTTTTAAATAATTTTTTTTAAAATTATATTTTCAATCATATTGGAACATCACTTTTTAATATCTGTCTGCTGAGTGGTTAATGTTTTGTTTAAAATTTTCCTATCAGAATTGAAGTACGGATCATGAATGAGAAAGAAGAAGGAGGAATC
Organism: Sinotaia quadrata; assembly: GCA_028829895.1. NCBI lineage: Eukaryota > Metazoa > Mollusca > Gastropoda > Architaenioglossa > Viviparidae > Sinotaia > Sinotaia quadrata. The sequence continues at coordinate 42,871,164 of CM054177.1, read as the reverse complement.
AGAACCGTGGATTTTGTCCTGGTTGAAAAATTATTTTTGTTCAATGTCATCACAGAGAACACATGTCACATGACCTGTGACCCTGTGACGTATTCGATTGCCATGAATTTTACACGTGGAGATTTTATAGGTGTGTATTTTATTCCTTAGTTTACTGTTATTTATCTGTAACTTTATATAATTTTATACATGTGTATTTTATTCCTTAGTTTACTGTTATTTATCTGTAACTTTATATAATTTCGTACGGACTGTGGTTTAATTTAAGCCACTCAACGAAATTCTTGAATTAGTCTATATTTATTGTTTCATCTTGTGTCATAATAGTAAACATGTTTTCAACGGGTTTTGTGTGAAAGAACGGTGATGGCATTATCTTTAAACGTATACCCATCCTAGTTGGACCCCGAACTCCACTCTTTTGTCTCCTTACTCAGGGGCGGGGTGGGGTTTTAGATGACTGCTTGTTGTCTTGTTTGCACATGCATGTATTACTCGTCTGTCTGGAAGGTTTTAGAACAGAACAGATGTTCAAATTGACGGGGACCTTTCTCAATGTTATAACTCGATTACTACATGTAACTGACTTGATTAGATCGAGTACTGCCTTTCGGAGTTCAAAATAATCCTAGAAAGTGGGTGCTGTTGATGGGTGGGTCGAATTTCCTGTTTGACCTGTTGACGCCAATAACATATGGGAAGAACTGTCACGTGACATGTGGCATATTTGCTCTGTTGCCGCGACCGACTTGACCACTGAAGTGTCTCAATGATAGTGTGGCCGCTATAGTGCATTTGGCCCTATATTATGATTATTATTATGAATTCCTTTATCATTTAATAGACATAATCACTTATCAGTGGTTAAATTTGGGATTTGTTTCCAACACGAATTCCACACTCACACACCACTATAAGTAACGTACTACCGACACATAATTTATCTATTCACAGGTGGAACTTCTTAGTAATGTAATTTCACACTATTAACTAACTTTCATCCAACAATTGACTCACGAATCCCCCATCCACCCACTGACTACTCCAGACATGCATCAATGCACATGCATAAGGACATAACAAAAAGTAAAGATTTATTATAAAATAAATATCTATATCACAAAATACAACTAGGTTTGAAACAGTTCACGTATTTACTCTAACAAGTGTTCAAGTCTTTCTCCTACACATTCGATATTCTACAATGACTATTTGAAGGAACAATCTCTCTACGATTCTATCATTAGTTTGGAAAAGAGAGAAAGGTAGAGATAATTGTGTTCATAACCTGTTCTGTATATGCAGCATCGTAGAGAAATTGTATGGAGAGAGTTTCTCAGTCAGCACAATACCAGCGTCCCTGTCACTCGTTTACACAGTCTGTTGAGCACAATAGGATCGTCTTGAAACTAGGACGGCAAATGGCGTTTGTTGTCTCTGCGTTCACCACCCTGGAGTTCTGTGGTAGTCAGTAGTCCGATGACTACAGAAGCCTCTCTCAAGACGTAGCACACGTCACAGGTTTCTTCTTCAAGGATGCCAACAAGACCAAGCCAAAAGACAACTGACAGCTGAACGTTGAGAAGTCGGAGCTGTTGCTAAACAATGAAAGCTCGCCCACACTGCAACAACATTGGAGCGTGGTGCTTAGATTCAGTTTCTTAATTCTCCTCATTATCTCTCGTTCTCTCTCCAGTCATTCAACTTATATGTCTGCAAGAGAATTGTTTAGCCCTCATACATGCTTCATTCACCAATACATAATTTCTAACATTAATTATACATATTAATGAATCACTCAAAAATCTAATACATATCAAATCAATGCATGAACAATAAATTTAACATAATATTATTCTAAGTCCATTCTCGCATTATTGATCAGACATCTTACCACTGGCTATCAGTTGCCTCCTACTGGACTCGGAAAATATTTCGTTGCAAGTAATTGTAAAAAGGCTTGACCGAGTATTTATTAACTCGTCTTAATTAACCGGAACTATTCATTTACACCTGCACTCTCATCCACACGGTGCACCCAATGTTTCCGATCGGGGGAACTTATCCTACTTCAAAAGAGCCGTCAGTGAACCCTTTCCTTGTCTTCCTTCCAGCTGTCTGCCCAAACCAACTATTCGGTGATTGTAATTTAACAGGCTGGTCGGAAGTCCTCCCCTCTGTACACTATCAGTCAGTCAGCAGCGCTCTGTGACTACACATTTTAAAAGCTCGAGTTGGAAATCACCCACTTCTGTCGGCCTTATCTCGTAAAGAGCGTGAAAAAATTAAACGCCTATCAACACCTAGGTCTTAATTAAGCAAAAGTGAATTCTGGCTGTCACAGAATGTATTAGAATAAACTGGCTAGACTCAAATATGATAGCCAAAGATGTTAGTTACTGTTTGACCAAGAAAGAAATTGCTCAGTTTTGACTTCTTTCTTTTTTCTTTTTCTCTTTTCTTTCTTTCTTTTTTTTTTTTTGTGGGGATGGGGGGAGGATTAGTTGGGTTTTGCTTTTGAGGTACCTAAACTAAGTTTACAAAGCTTTAAATTCAAGTGCTTGTGTATAGTTTGTTTGTGAAAGGGCTTTAAATTCAAGTGCTTGTGTATAGTTTGTTTGTGAAAGGACTTTAAATTCAAGTGCTTGTGTATAGTTTGTTTGTGAAAGGACTATTAATTGTAATTAAATTAAAAAATAATAGCTGGCTCATAAATGATGATCGTGCATGTACTGGCTGGAGCTAGAAAGAAAATAAACAACACGTTCAAATAATTATTTCATCTTCTCATCATCTCAAAGGTGCACTTGACATAATACTTTTCTTTATCTTTCTCAATGTAGTAAATATCCATTGGACACTGGAAGATGGGGCCCAGGTGCCCATTGGGGTCAGCAATGGAAATGGGCGAGACTTTCCTGACGCCAGAGAGAGCCACGGTGGCACCACCATATTTAAAAATAAAATCACACTCTTGGGGAAGCGACTGCTGGTTTTATGGATTGGGCCCTTAGTAAAGGAAGCGCATTTTGTGTTGATGGAAAAAGCCAAAGACTTTCTGGAGCGTTCATGATGGGCTGAATTTGGGTCTCTTCAAGGAGGGTTGGAAATATACCCAACCTTCCCAGTTAAGTGAGTGGTTCATACTTTGCTGACCTTCCTAATGAAGAAAAAACTCATGAACTGACCTAAATGGTAATACCTGAAATCACTAGTGATTGGTTAGAAATCATCTGTATCAAGAATTCTCAAACTTTTATGGGTTTTGTTGTTTGTTTTTTTATTCAGTGCTCAAATATCTACCTAAGACGTATTTTTATCTCAATAAGATAATCATCTATGATGTAAAACTTGCCTATCCAGTGATGCAGCTATTCTATCCTGGTCATCATATGGCTTATTGTAATGACAACGAAACACGGCCCTTCTGGTTCTAAGTGGTGCGTTGCTTATAGTAACGTACAGCTATAAAGGAATTCGCTTAGGACGGGTAGGGCAGACTCTGAGTCTTGTCCATCCACTCCAGAAGTCCTTCCAACGTTGCTTAAAAATCGACGGCTTGGAGCAGGAAAGTAAGCCGATCTGGAGAATGAAAATTAAATAGATTATTGAAATTACATGAGCATTTTAACTTAGAATTTGACAGTATACCCCAGTTCTTTGAGTGCTAGTATTAATTTAGGATTTCCTGCAGTATACCCAGTACACCGTGTATTGTAACAATGAGTGTCTATAAAAGCTTGTCCTGAACATTGTTCATGCTGAAACTAAGTTTCTTATCACTATACCCAGACTACTATTCCTGCAATATGCTTAGAATACTTCTGAGACTGGGACCCGAAAGCATCCTAGTAGAGATCGATAAAATTGTCTTAATGACCTTGGCTTTCGATCCTCGCGTAAGAACAGCAATCTGACGACATAACGCTAAGCTCTAAGTGCATGTGTTCTGACAAAGCCAGAGTACCTCGTGACTAACTAATGGCAAGCATGCAGTCACTCTTCGTGTACTCACCTAAGTCTATCACTGTTACAATAACAAGAACTGCTTAACAGCTCTCCCGTTTGCGTGTCGTGTCCACCAGAATGTTGGGTATATACAAAAACTGGGGCTTCCTTGTGCTCAAAATCGCCTGACGAAAGTTCAAGTTGCCATGGCTGATATAGTTTATTGTTAGTCAAAGACAGTAAACTACATCACCAATCAAAACTGTTCTACTCTGTCGTCCCTGTTTGGTACGTCTCTGTATCGATGACCCTCAGTCTGTGGATGTTTTGCTAATCAGTACCATCATCTGTTCTGTCGAAAGTTCAAGTTGCCATGAGTGACTATAGTTTCTCTCTCTATCTCTATCTATCCCGTACTTTTGTCGACCGTTGGGGCACCACGGATGACCTGACAACCAGCTTCCTCCATTCCATTCTGTTCTCTGCTAATCTTACTGTATCGCTCAGCTTCAGTCCTGTCCACTCTGAGATGTTATCCTCCCATCTTTTTCTCTGTCTTCCTCTCCTACTGCAGTTTATGATCAGTTAAAGACAGTAAACCTACATCACCGATCAAATCTGTTCCGTTGTCGTTCTATTTGTACTTGTCTGTGTCGACACCAATCTGTGGATTGTTTGTTAATCAGTACTATCATTGTTTGTACATGTCTGTGTCGACACCAGTCTGTGCATTGTTTGTTAATCAGTACTATCATTGTTTGTACATGTCTGTGTCGACACCAGTCTGTGGATTGTACCATCATTGACAACAAAGTTGTTCTCTTTGCAGTGAGAGAGTGATTGAATTAAAAAAACATGAAATGACAGTTGCTGCCTAATCCTGAATTAAGAATTGTTTTTCGTGCATGCACTGATGGTCATTTTTGGCGATGTTGCTGAATTTAAGAAAGCTTGTTTGACTAAACTAGTTATGATTGTTTTGTGGTTTTCAGAGTTCTTGCAATGCAAAATGTTTAATTTTCTAAAATACGCTGCATATACCGATATATTTGCTACTATATATTCTTGCTAAATATGTCAGTAAAATTTTAGTTCATGTTTTGTTGTATTATTTCTTTAAAAAATATTGATGGATAATACAGATTTACAACCAAACTCATACAAAACAGAAATAAATACACATCAAAAAGTCATAGCTGAAGGAGAGAACAATCATACGCATACAGCTAATAAGGATTTTTTCCTAATGAATTATTACATAAACATTAAAACAAACATCTGAAAATTGGCGTGATTTTTTTTCCATGTACATCGTTGACAATATACGGCCTATATTAAAATGATGTAACAATATGTACGTGGTGATTTAATAAGTGATCCAGCTATCGGCTTGATCGCTTACGCCATATTTAACTTTAAACTGTCTTGTTGACTACCATTTGGGATCTACAGGTAAAAATTAACCATCCTTAGACATTCCACACACTTACAATATGCATTTCTTTATCGTTGACTTTTGTTCTTCACAGAAGCCACATTAGATTTTTCAACATTAGATGTTCTGTCTTGGCTCCTGTGACGACTCTAGTGCTCTTCTGATGGGAGGGTGAAAATATCGCTGATTTTTATAGCCAGTCAGAGAAGTCTAACATTTTCTCTAGCCAATCAAATGTGCATCAAAATTAGGAACAACAAGCCCACTCCAGCAAGCATGGAGCCGAAGCGAAGTTTCAGCTTAATTTATATATTCTTTAATTATATGTATTAACATAATAAAACTAACCCTAACCCATTATGTTGTTTAATTACAAGTATAAACGTAATAAAAGTAACCCTAACCCATTGTGTTGTTTAATTATAAGTATAAACATAAGAAAACTAACCCTAATCCATTGTGTTGCCGAATACAAACATACAACTATGGTAGGCGAAAGCACACAGCAAATATAACAGTGCTACAGCTAGAGACGTTTCGGAGTTGGCAAAAAAATCCACAACACGATAAATACGACATAACCCTTGACGTCAACGAATGCATTTTCATTGACTACTACGATCTACATCACGAGAAGTGATGTAGCCAATTCGGAGGGCAGTGACGACGTGTCATGCGTCTGTCGTGGATTTAGTGCTGGTGGTCACTTCCTATTGTGGTTTCTTCCTTTTCATTTAAATTTTCAGAATGTTTCCGTATACAACCGGAAGTCGCACACGACTGTCGTGTTTTGCCTGTTTTTAGAGATAAGTTGGAGTTAGGGCTTTTTTTTCTTTAAAGAAAGTTTAGGATTAGATGCAAATAAATCTAAAAATAAATGCATACACTAAAACATGTTTTATTTAGAGTTATCTTTTCGTTTATACTTTTACTGTACGGAGATGTTGAAACTTCCTGTTGTATAAGGAGTTAGTTTATTTGTGTGTGTGTGTGTGTGTGTGTGTGTGTGTGTGTGTGTGTGTGATTAAATTTGTGGGTTTGTTTGTGATTTTTTTTAAAGTCTTCTTCTTTTTTTTTTTTAAGGCTGCATTTTCATGTTTACAGTGGTCTCTGGAATCTTTGAGAAAGTATAGTGTGATGAGTGCTTTTTGGATTAGGTTTCCTGTTTGTGGTTGTGGGTAGAGTGTTTAGTGTTTGAAGAGTGGATCCGCAGCAGATGTGTGGTGTCGATGATGTTTTTTTCATCATTGTACAGTGGTCAGTGCAAGGGGAAGTTGTGTTTTCTGTTTGTCAGTAGCTGAGTGTTTTTGTTTGTCCTGCGGTCTTGTGCTTTTGGAATGTTTAATTGTCTTAATGTGAATATTGGGGAAGTTGAGAGGTCTTGGTGTATTGTGTATCTTACAATTCTGTCAACTGTTTCGTTTCTCGATATGTTTGTGTGGTTGGACATCCATAAAAATGTGATGGAATTTTTCCTAGTTCCGTGATGTCGTGTCTTATTTTGTTTGTGGTGCATTCTGGAAATGTTTGTTTGTGTTGTATAGTGTCTTATTTTGTTTGTGGTGTGTATACCGGAAATGTTTGTTTGTGTTGTATAGTGTCTTATTTTGTTTGTGGTGTATATACTGGAAATGTTTGTTTGTGTTGTATAGTGTCTATATTGAAGGTAATGTGTCAGTATTAATATTTTTAGGTGTGTGGGTGTTTGTTCAGTCGTGGTTGTGTGTCTTTGGAATGACTTCCAGTTCTGGCTGTAAGTAGTGAATCATTAGGTTTGGGAATGAACGGCTGCTCCAGTCCCTGTGGGAGTTCTGGAACCGTTGGTGTAAATTTTAAAGTGGACTGGATAATTTTCAAGGGTGTGTTCTAGTGTCTTTGGTTTGATTGTTCACTTTGGGGCATTTTTGTCTTTTTCAATTGTTTCAGGTCTTGTGATGGGGAGACGGTCCGTGGTATGTGTGGGAGGAGGGAGTGGGAGGCGTGAAAAGGGTTTCTCTTATGAGCATGTTTAAATTAAGTGTTTGAATAAATGTTCTTGTCCATTGCATGGAAGATATAGATTGTCTTCTGTCCATTAGGGTGCGTTGTATCTTTCTGGCCATTTCGCTCTGATAACAACCTCTTACGCCCCGTTTTGTGATTCTAAGTGGGTTGTTTGTGGGAGGTGTGGGGCCGTGTTGTGTTCTGTTTGCCCATAGTTTAATTCTTTGTTTCGTCTTTCTATGAGGTTAGGTGTCTTGTTTATCTGTGGAATTCTGTGACTATGGTGTCTGGTAGTACGCATGACCGAACTTTACAATTAATACATTTTGCCTTTAACAGCTTTTATTCGGTATGATCAGGTGAATGTCTTATCCTGTTTGCATAAGATTAGAACAAACTGAATGATGTTGAAAGTAACAAGTTCAATGTTTAGCAAAAAGAATACAAAGAAACTCAGTTTAAAGGAAGAAGTTCAAGGTTCAGCAAGAAAAAAAAAAGAAACGATGTTTAAAGGAAGAAGTTCTATGTTCAGCAAGAAAAAAATAAATGATGTTTAAAGGAAAAAGTTCACGGTTCAGCAAGAAAAAAAAAGAAACGATGTTTAAAGGAAGAAGGTTTCAAAGTTTATCAAAGAGTATAATCAAACTAATCTTCCAGCAAACAAGGCGTTAAAAGTTATATGAGATGAGTACAACAAAACAGTGTTCATACTTACTCAGGGCATGTATCCACATAGGTAATATTAATTTCACAAATAATAATAATACATGTAGATAACATTCAAATAATAATTTTAGTCGGGTGTATATATTTTGGTCACATACAGATATACATATTGCATTCAACCAACATGTCTGAAGGTTGGTATGATATACATACGTCACATTTAAATATTTGTACTACATTCAAACTTACACATCTGAATGTTTGGTATTATATACGTAGGTCACATTTACATAGTCGTACTACATTCAAACACGTCTGGAAGTTGGTATGATATACATACGTCACATTTACATAATTGTACTGCATCCAAACAAACACGTCTGAAAGTTGGTATGACATATAGATAGATGTACTACATTAAACACGTCTGAAAGTTGGTATGACATATAGATAGATGTACTACATTAAACAGTCTGAAAGTTGGTATGACATATACACATTTGTACCACGTTAAAACGAACACGTCTCAAAGTTGGTATGACATGTACATAGATGTACTGCATCCAAACAAACACACAAACACGTCTGAAAGTTGGTATGACATATAGATAGATGTACTACATTAAACACGTCTGAAAGTTGGTATGACATATAGATAGATGTACTACATTAAAACAAACACGTCTGAAAGTTGGTATGACATATACACATTTGTACCACGTTAAAACGAACACGTCTCAAAGTTGGTATGACATGTATATAGATGTACTACATTAAAACAAACACGTCTCAAAGTTGGTGAGATATACATATTGTTGCCTAAGTATTGTATGTGCGCAAGAGTAAGCACTTTTCAGCCCTTCAGAAGCTGGTCAACAAACATGGCACCGAGGGAAAAAAAAAGGGAAACGTACATTTTCGACTACTAGTCAGTTGGACCGTAGTCGGTAAAAATTTACTTTTGCATTGTTACTATTCTGAAGTGTAGGTAGCTACCAGTTTTGTTCTTCTGACGTTCTTCTAAACGGCAGGCTCGTGTTATGTCAGGCTATATTACTTTTGTTACTACTAACAAAATCTGTCAGACTCGTTTTTAAACAGTGTGATATTACTATTACTACTGCTAATAAATTCTAGATGTCAGACTCGTTACGAAATAGTTTGCTACATCTATTATTGCTAGGACTACTACATCTACTCCTGCTAACAAAATATATTACTAACTAATTTACTACTACTAATCAAATTGTAAATTGCAGTGGTTTCGAAATAGTCTGCTACTACTAGTAGTAATAGCAAATTCTAGATGGCAAACTCCTTACACATTAGATTGCCACTACTGTTACTAAATGGCAGACTCGTTTCAAAATAACCTGGTACTACCACTACTTATATTTACTAGTGCTCCTTCTTCTGAGTGGCACACTCATTTTGGAATAGTATGGTACCACTTCTGCTATTAGCACTGCTGGTGGAAGTAGTACTGTTTCTACCATTGCTACTATAGACTAGTATTACTACACATACTTTTACAACTACTATTATATACTCTGCTGGTGCTCGTTATAATTGTACTATTCCTGCTACTGCTAGTCATAGGTGTATTGTTGCTACTACTTCTGGTGTTAGTAATAGTTATACTGTTCCTACTACTGCTGGTGCTCGTTATAGTTGTATTGTTCTTATTACTGCTAGACATTGTTGTACGGTCCCTGCTGCTAATAATAATAGTTTACTGTTCCTATCACTGCTGGTGCTCTTTATAGTTGTACTGTTCCTACCACTGCTTTTGCTAGTACTACTTGTATTGTTCCTACCACTGCTGTTGCCAGTACTACTTGTACTGTTCCTACCACTGCTGTTGCTAGTACTAGTTGTACTGCTCCTACCACTGCTGTTGCTAGTACTAGTTGTACTGTTCCTACCACTGCTGTTGCCAGTACTACTTGTACTGTTCCTACCACTGCTGTTGCTAGTACTAGTTGTACTGCTCCTACCACTGCTGTTGCCAGTACTACTTGTACTGTTCCTACCACTAACTGTGCCTGGCTACATTTACTTTCACTTCTTACTGCTTCCGCTTTCTATTGCAGTAGTTACAACTCCTGTTTTTAAATTACCACTGCAGCTCTAGTACTGCTACCAGTAGTGCCACTTTTCTACTACTGCTTTGTCTGTTACTTCCACTATTGCTATTAGTACTTCTACAATGTTGCTGCAACTACTGCAGTTTCTAGTACTGTCACTACTACTGCTATTGTTATTGTTGCTACTACTTTTATTGCTGCTGCTGCTACCATAGTTGCAATGATCGAATAGAAACACACCCATAAAACTTGCGATGACCACAACCAACGATATTGTACTTGCTATGTGCATTAGAGGTGTAAAGATAATTATACACTTGCAAAGTACTCCTGTCTAACTGCGTTATTATTAGTGATATAATTTCTGGATTAAATACATGTCTTAGTCATTCCAAACAGAAGAATCTGCAATATATGTATAAGACTTATAGACTTTTTTGAAGTAATGATATTTGCTATATTGTTCGGTAGCCGATCCGAAACAGTTTTCAAGCTGTAGAAATACTTAATAAAATTGTTCTAGTCTGTTTACCTTTACTTATTTCTCTATTTGAAGGAAATTTTGTGCATTTGGTAGTCATCTGCATTCGTATTTTTCATCTAGACTTGCTTATTAAGAAGAAACAACTCAAATTAAAGACCAGACTTCCCTTCATCGAAAATAGCGGATTTTCCCCACATAGCTTCAATTTCTTGGCATTGAAAAGTCGTTGTGCACCTCAAAACTGATGGTTAACGAGTTCGTAGCGGTTTTCAACTTCAATGGCTACGTTCATGTTAAGTTCACTGACATGTTGACACAAACGTGATTAAATATAGCTTTAACCTGTCAAAGTAACGTGACACAAGTAGCGTCAATTATTATAACAATAATCACATCGTGTTTCTTTATATTTATCTGTTGCTTGATGTATATGGCGCCATGATAGTGAGTTCCCGGGAGGGGGAACTGATTTTGTCGTTGTTGAAACTATGATGTATAATACTCAGACAGTATACAGTGCCTGGTTGCAGGGCCATTAGTGGCTTGCGATACATGTACCTTAGAAACTGCTTGGACAAAGGGTCATTAGTGACGTCAAATACTCGGACAGCAGAAATTACATGGATGAAAAGTCGTTACTGACGTGTAACAGTAGAAACTGTAAGGACACAGTGTCATTAGTGATTCGTAATATACTCATTCAGTAGAAAAAGGACACAGAGTCATTAATGATGCGTAATATACTCAGACAGTAGACAAAAGACACATAGTCATTAGTGATGCGTAATAGACAGTAGACAAAGGACACAGAGTCATTAGTGATGCGTAATAGACAGTAGACAAAGGACACAGAGTCATTAGTGATGCGTAATATACTCAGACAGTAGACAGTGGGCATAAAGTCATTAGTGACATGTATTATACTCAGACAGTTGACAATGGACAAAGAGTCATTAGTGACAGATAATATACTCAGACAGTAAGTAATAGAATCATTAGTGTCATGTAATATACTAAGACAGTAGGCAATAGACACAATCATTAGTGACATGTAATATACTCAAACAGTAGACCATGGACATAAAATCATTAGTGACATATAATATATTCAGACAGTAGACAATGAACGTAGAGTCATTAGTGATGCGTAATATACTCAGACAGTAGACAATGGACGTAGAGTCATTAGTGACATATAATAAACAGTTGACAAAGGACAGAGTCATTAGTGACATATACTCAGACAGTAGACAATGGACGTAGAGTGATTAGTGACATATAATAGACAATGGATACAGTCATTAGTGATATGTAGTATACTCAGACAGTATATAATATACTCAGACAGTAGACAAAGGACATAAGAGTCATAAATGACATGTAATATACGCAGACAGTAGTCAGTGGGCATAAAGTCATTAGTGACATGTATTATACTCAGACTCAGACAAACAAAAAAAAAAAACAACACCCGAACAACAAGAGCTCAGAGTGACCAAGAAAACAAGACTTTGACCGGCCAGGCATGAGGTAAACAGTAAAAACAACTTTGCGGAGAGCTGACCATTTGGAAATAATAGATAACAGAAACTCGGTTGACATAGCCAGTGGGCTAAACCACCCCCCTCCCTTTCCCCCTACAACCCCTCACCCAGCGCGAAAGCGGCGGAAGCCGAAAGCGCCCCCTACATTAGCAAGCAAGCGATATTTTTTTATATGTATGTGCACAAGCGAGGATAATGACGAAACGGCGATCTAGAAAGACAATCTTATATAGGGAAGATATATCACTTGACAACAGGAAACGAGCTGTAGGCTACATGAATGTCTTGTGCTATTGCAAACCAAAACGTGGAACAAAAAAAAAATCAACCTTCACTGGACTCTGTCTCGGAGCATTTTATCCTCTTTGCGTCGTCATGTTTGTAATGGATTCCTGTTATCTTGGTCCTTGAGAGTTCCAATCTACGTTTTAACAAGCAATAACTGGTTTGTAATTTGATTATATGTCTTTGTCATCCAGGCAAACTCCTACGAAATGTTCAATCCAACTAACAAGAAAATATCTACAAATGATTAAACACAAACAACTATTTATTAAATCTAAACTTGAATTAAACAGGTATACTAGTAGTATAATAACCAAAACAAATACAATAGAGGGTCAAAAACCACACACACACACACACAAATCCATGTAAGACAACTCTATCTTTCTTACGACAACAGTTACTGGTACTACTACAGTTGTCATCAATTATTATTAATTGCTTCAAATTTTTGTAGTGGTGGAAGTCATGGACAGATGGCGATGTTAGACACTTCCACATTTATTCTTAATACAGACTGACGACTACACAGAAAAGAGTGCTTTTATGCAATACAGTGAGGTTCTTTTACACGCCATTTCGCTTCGGTTTAGGTCAGTCTCTTTTTTTTTGTTTTTGTTTTAAGTTGATTGTGAGAATAGTGTTTCAAGTAGGAAAAAAAAGCAATACGTGCAAATGTGTGTATTGTCATCTTTTAGTCTATATTTGCATCATGAAATGCACTTCAAATCGGCGTCGACAGACAGGGTATTTATTGTAGTCTAGACGATAACTTACAAGGAACTGGTTGTATTTCTATCTATGACACGTGCGCCTCTTAGTTAATTATTATTTTTAATTATTCTTTCATAACTAATTTCAAGTGATGAGAATATTAATTTTATTTTATTAATTATCCTCCAACAGACACCACTCGTCTCTCACTTGGCGGATATTTTGGCGTTGTAAACGTTTTCACAATTCCACAACATAAAACAACGTTTACAGCCACATAAGGTTTATGCAGGTGGAAACTTCTCACTAAAGGAGAAAACAAATCCGACTTTAATCTATACTTAGCAAGCTCCCATCCACCTACTTTCTTCTCCAACATAAGAATATCAATATCAATATGCGTAAGGTCAGTAAATTTAACAATAAATTTATTAAAACATCTATAGTAGCAGAAGGGAGAAATAAAAATTAAAATTAAAAAAGAAATACTTTTAATAAACAAATAATGCCCAAATCAACACATTACTTAAAATATTTTTACACCCACGTGATATATAGGCTGTCAATTTTATCATGTGATATAATCCACTGTGTGCAATGACACTCGAGATTAGCAATTCATACTCTTTATTGACAATTAGTTAAAATATTTTCATGCACAGTCACATGGCTGCTGCAGGGGATATAACACTTTCAACATTTTGTATTTTGGCAATACACAAACAAAACAAAAAAAAAGTAATACTAACAAGATGATTGAACAAAACTTCTCCTATATCAACATACCAAAAAAAAACTGTTTAAAAAACGCCACTCGAAATTGTAAAGACAATCCCCACTCCCCAACCATTCTTCCCCCCACCAATCACCATATTTTCACTCCCCACTAAAAGGAAAAAACAAAACATGCTCACCCCACTGAGAAAGAGCAAATCGCATTAGAACATAATAAAACACTACAATGAACATTAAAAAAAAATACACTGATAGATCCAAAAAGACACGGGCACAGGGGCAGCAGTACTAAAACCCAATTGTCTATACACTACAAACTCCACTCCACACATAATAATGATAGCCGAAACAGTCCAATTCAAATGGCACTCCAAGAAACTCCCACCCACCCCAGATATTAATCATCCACAACTCACTCTCAGCATTTCACTGAATCAACAATCCTTACAACACGAACAGAACATACAATATTAATAATATAAGTCAACTAATTAAAGACCTAGAAAACAAACACGCGAACCAGCTTCCTCTGGATCCATAGCCAATAATAATAGGAATAAAAGGAAATGACAGCCGAGGGGCCAAAAGGGACACAACCAATGGAAGACCCATCTCTACACCATATATAATCACAGAAGCTCAGCAATGATTAATAAGACATTCAAACCCCATCCCACCCCCAGCAACAAAAGGAAAAACTTTCATCAATGCAATCTATGAGAAGAGAAAGTGTGCAGTGTTGCAGTGTGGGCATGTTTTTGCTTGAGCGTTAAAGGTGGTGCAGTTTGGGTGTTGCGTTTAGTCTGCGTCTATTGATTGCTGTTCTTGCTAACCAGACTTAGCGAATTTAAGCTACTCTTCACAAAAACACACACACTACCCACACCCGCAAAAAAAAAAAAAAACTACGGAGGCGGGAGGGGGGGGGGGGACTATACATAAAGTATTCACAAAATTCCTAACAAACACCTGCACTATATAGAGAGTGGCTTTAAAAATAAATTAAATTTAAAAAGGACGATACGACGACTGACTATAAGAATGACGCCTACCATCCCCCATCCTACCCCGAGACAAATGTGAGGAGGCAAGCCCTGCTTGTGCACCCAAAGATGAGAATGTCCAAGACGAAAACCTGAACGCATGCACAGCCAGAAAGGGGAGCTAACGAACAACAATGGACCAATTTGATAAAACTTTACCCGCTCGAAATCGGCCTCGGCCGGAAGCGTTCCCTAAAAATTAGCAGTAAGCCACGAACCAATCAATGAAAGGTTACGGCACTCTCATTTTCTGAAACGGGTCAAATAAATAATTGGTAATGTGTTGTAAACTAATATTTACTGACACATTTCATGATCCTCATTCACACACTAACATACACGCACATGTTTGCACACACATTGACAATGAAACAGATGAATTATAAAAGAACACCACATTTCACAAAAGAATATGCTAGCTTTATTCAATCCCAACTTCACGTGATAAACAAAAGTAAAACCAAAGCCTTTGTATGAATAGCTTAGCATTTGCCACTTTCCTGAAAATGCATACAGCCCATAAAATCACCAATCAATTATTCCGTTAAAAAAAATCAAACCAAATTACACGTATGCTACTTTTTGTCTCTACACCTACAACGCTGCTTGACCAATTAATTTTAACATCACATTCAGTTCCCTCTAAATCAGTCTAAGTAATAATTAGATTCAATTGAATTTTTCAGTCTAAATTTCGGTCAAAAGTTCATCAATGACTAATCGAGAAGAAACTTACTCTTAAATCTGTCTTAATCATATTGATAAAATTTTGTCAGAAAGTATCATCATTAACTTCTAGTTATAATTATGAAAAATCATTCTATTTTGGTCTGAATAATGATATTCGTATCATTTAGTTTGGCTATGGCATCTGCCTGAAAATCCTCTTCGGTAGTGGGTTTCATCCACGGAATATCATCTTGGCTAACCATTTTTGCTGAGCCAAGTTGGAGCGCAATGTTGTGACTTCCGGTACATGTGTTTAGAAGAAAGAAAATGTCAGCTTTCGAAACATTAGGTCTCGATGAATGGATAGTGAAGCAGTGTACATCAATGGGATTGACAAAACCCACTCCAATCCAAGAAAATTGCATTCCACCAATTTTGGAAGGTAAAAGAAGGTTTAGTTACTGTTTAAAATAATTGTTGTTCGTTGATCACTGCCTAAAGTATGTTTTACTGAGTTCTTCAAAGTGAAAATCATCAAAACATGTATAGATACGTCAGTTTAAATAAATAGTGTGTAATTTTCATAAAATATTCAAAAGTTTCGTGATACTATTTAATAATACTATTAAAATTTCTTTCATGCTATAAAATTTAGGCCTCTACTACGAATGTACGATGTAACAATCGTAGACGCAACTTATTTATGGATAGTTATTTAAATATTTTTTAAGTGGGTGGGACCGCATAATTTCAGTAGATTTTAGTAACTTTTAACTATTAAATAAGTGTTGATTAAAGCAGCAACCACCCCCTTAGTTAATAAATTGTTTTAACTATATTTAAGATTCATGTGTGCTTTTTAGTAGTTATTTTATAGTATACACATGTTCACCATATTCACTTATTCATTGTAATTTGTGTGTATGCTACAGGAAAAAACTGTATTGGCTGTGCAAAAACGGGGAGTGGGAAGACTGCAGCATTTGCACTGCCCATGCTTCAGAAACTATCAGAAGATCCCTATGGCATCTTTGCACTAGTACTCACACCTACAAGGTATGTTCTCAGTCTCACACATATGCACATCACACACACATATGTATATACATCACACACACGCACACACATGTATAAACAGATTAGTCAATCCTGGCTATCGCAGTATCTGACTTGATTGAGAAATGAGTGATATCACAATTATCAGTTATACTTGAATCTTTGAATCTGAAGTGAAAGTGGTGTGAGAAAGGTATTATGCAATAAATTATATTAATTTGAAAACACATTAACTCTAAGTATAACCAATTATGTATTGACATAGATCATAAATGTGTGATAGTGATACACTAATATTTATTAAATATATGCCTTTGAATTCATTATTGAAATGAATTAATAAATAAAATAATCTATAAGTTATAACAGAATTCTTTGCAGTTGAATTGGTATATTTATTGAATTAACTATATTCTAATTTTAAAAAATGAACAGGGTGATACTGGCCTAATTTTGAAATATAAAATGGGATAAGTTAGAGATAAAAATTCAAATATATATTTCCATGATGAATATTCACAAATAAATTTCAGTATTATTGACCTTCAAAACAGATGCTTGAAAAAAAAAGTGTTTACTGATGCTAGTGATAGGAGATGTAAAAGTTAAACAGTTGTATACTGTTACCAAAAAAATGTAAAAGATGCAAATATGGCAAAATAGACACAACCTTGATTAAATTCTATGAGATGGACAGATTGTTTGCTTCAGACTCAGAGTGTTATAATTGGACTGATTTATTTTGGGTACATTTAAAGTTATCCCAAGGCACTTCTATCAAAATTTATTACAGTACCATATTTACAAATAAAATACATGTTTTGGGAGAGGAGGAAAGTATCTTTATTTTCATATAACATTTATTTATTTTGGATAGAATTGGAAGACAAAATAGTGTGATAAAAACAGATTATTTTTAGTGCATTGACAAGTAGTTGTCAGCTTAGCAACATTACTGGAACAACTGATAGTCACAAGAATTGCAGTGTGATGGGAGGTAATGCACATTAACTTGACATTTTGGATGAATTCATTTTCAGAAGCCCAATGAATTCACACAACCTCTGCTATGCACCTGTATATGAACCAACAGAATGCTTGTGGCAAAAAAATGAATAGCTTTGCACTTTTGTATGACACAACAGACAACAGACTGCTACTTAGTGCTAGTGGCAACTAGGGAACTGCTATGCACCTTGATATGACTGAGGCAACAGAAAAACATATTGCTAGTACCTGTGCACCTTGTAGTTGTAGGAGGCAGCATGCAACAGATTGCAAGTGGCAACAAGATGAACTGATATTCATCTTTATATGAGACAACATACAACAGATTGCAAGTGGAAACAAGATGAACTGATATTCATCTTTATATGAGATAACATACAACAGATTGCAATGGAAACAAGATGAACTGATATTCTTTTTCATTTGAGACTATATACAATAGATTGCTAGTGTGGAGCAGAAGAGCATGAAGAAAAGAATATATATATATATATTATTTTATTAATAAACTTCTATATATTTAGTATTTATTAATTAAATAATAAATATCTTAATAAATATCTTAAAAACATCTATATCTTCAAATCTGATATGTTTAATATTTATTAATTAAATAATAAATATCTTAATAAACTTCTATATCTTCAAAACTAATACAATATATAGCAATTATTATGATCACGAATCAGCAAGGCAAATGCTATTTCATGTACACTTTTTTCACAAGGTTATTGCAGCCTACCTATAAATGTTTGACTTTCATACTTTTTTTTTCTCTTAACTATCAGGACATCACTTGGAGGAGCCTGTGCCATAGTTAATAGATTTGTAGTCTTATAAATAAATTTTGTGCAAGATTTTGTAAGGATTGGTAGGGAACAGATCTTAACTTGGATGAATGCTTTTATAGTGAGTTACTGGCATTTTTCTGTTCCTATTCAGGGAACTGGCATTTCAAATCGCAGACCAATTCAAAGTGCTTGGGAAATCAGCTGGTGTTCGAGTCACAGTTATTACTGGAGGCATGGGTGAGTTATGCTAAGAATGGTGCAAGCATTAATTTGCTAAAATTGATGGATAGGTGAGTTTTGCTAAAACTGATATATAGGTGAGTTTAGCTATACCTGTTTTGTAGGTGAATTGCTAAAACTCTTGTATAGGTGAGTTTTGCAAAATCTGATATATAAAATATGTCATATGTGTATCTAATTATTAAAGATCTGGTCTCTTCTCACTACTAAACAACAGAAAACTTTTTTCTGTATGGAATTACTGATTCTCAGTCTATTACAATCACTAGGGGTGAACAAACAAACACGTGTATATGTGTCATAATACCATCCATTTCAAAGAGAGATTTACTGAGATTAATATAGTACAGTGAAGATCCTCCTCACACACTTAAGTTGATTAACTGGTAGAAGGCCTTTCATATTGTGATTGGTGCATTTTGAGGACTGGACAAGAACCATAGTGGAACTGGAAAGTGTCTGTTTTGATGATTAATCTTTAGACATACGAGAATTGACTTACTGCATTATAATTAGCAAGTAAACACAATTTGATTCTCAAAAATTATCCCTAGCAAATTACCTAAAATTTGTAAATCAATCTGCATTTGATCAGGTTCTTATGGATATATATATATATCATATAGAGAAAGAAGAATGCCACTGGTGACAGCTTGCTGATCAACTGTTATATCATTGTGGTTGTATTCATTCATTTTAATTGTTTCATGATTACTAATCAGCACTAGTAAAAGTTATTATTTACCAGAACACAAATGATAAGCAAGAAAAAACTTACTTTTTTTTCCAGATATGATGAGGCAAGGACAAGATTTGGCAGTGAAGCCACATATTGTTATTTCCACACCTGGGCGCTTAGCTGACCACATAGAGAGCTGTGATACTTTTAACCTTAAGAGGATCAGGTTCTTGGTTAGTTCAAATTTAAAAGATCATCATAAATTAAGTTTTGCATTGCTGAAAATAAAATTCTTACTCTAGTGTTAATAAAAAGTTGTATGTTAAGGATCTGCTATTCAAAAGTAGCATAACCTTTTGGGATTTTTTTTTTAGCTTATTTTAGTAAAGTACACTCTTTATCTTTAGATTCTTATATGACCAAATACAATTTTTAGACTGTTTCACTACATATTAATATCCACAAGGATTAACAATAAATGTGCAGTTTTAGTTTGAAATCACATTTTAATAGATATTTCAAATCATCAGATTGTAATCAACATTTCTTTGCTTCTAGAATCAGAGCATTTAATGAAAGTATGTGTGAGCTTTAACATTTAGAATTTTGTTAATAGGTATCATTCAGCAAATTATGACACTTGTTTGGATTCTTAAAATATACAGGTACTGGATGAAGCAGATCGAATGTTGGAAGATAACTTTGGAGGACAGCTAGAGACTATTATGAGTAAATTGCCTGCAAAAAAACAGACTCTTTTGTTCTCAGCAACCATGACACCAACGCTGCAAGACTTGCAGACAACAATCTTGCAGGATGCTTTCCTGTGGTCACAGGAATCAGAGTATGATTGTCCTTGAAACATCTCTTGCAAGAAATAGACTGTATGCTAACAGACTACATATTGACAGACTATATTTCAATAGACTGCATGTTGATGAATTGCATGTTGACAGACCATATTTCAATTGACTGCATGTTGATTAAAAAAAAAAACCCTTACATATTAATTGTATTAACTATGTCAGTAGAACAGATGGGGGATTATTGAAGTCTTGTGGATTAGATCAGAGGGTGATATATTAGCAGTTATGTGAGCTGTGGATAAAACTTGATGTTAAGTATAGTAATTGTATGTTGTGTAAATACACCCATTATTGTTTAAATTAACTGTATGACTGTGTAAATAGTCTTGATGTTGATTGCATTAATTGTATGTTTGTGTAAATATAATTATTTATTTGATTAAATTAACTGTATATCTGTATAAATGGACTTGATTATATTAATACTATATCTGTCAGCATTGAAAAGACCAGATGTTGTTTATATTTACTAAAGTTAAAGGTGAAATCACGTAGGAATGATGACTAACCTGTATGATGGGACACCTATATCTAGTTTTTTAAATATTCTAAGCTACTAAGTTCCCTTTATATTTTATTTTTGTAACTAATTGAGAGAAATTATATTGATTCAAGTTTAATGTTAATGGGAAATAACCCTTATGGTTTGTTTGAATGTAATATGGTTATCTCACACACACACACACACAGCTAATGCATATTAAATCATTTTGGCTTTTTAAAAAAATGAATAAATTAATGAATCTTAGCAAGAATAAACTAAATTTGTTCAGATATATTGTTCAGAGAAAAAAAATTATTGCTAATTCACTTTTAATAGAGCATCTTTAAGCATGGTAAATCTCAAACAGCAAGCAAATAGTCATCAGCTAACACATTTGGATTGCCCTGATTTTAGAAATATAGTTAGGTGTGACCAACATACTTGATATAAGAGTTTTACATTTGTCTCACAAAGTTGTGTTTGCTTTGATATTAATATGGAAACCCTAACATTCTTGATATTTCATATGTTGTGATAATTTGTTGTATGAAAACTATAATGAGAGAGATAGGCAAATTTTGAATTATTGATGTCGCGCATGTTTCTTTTTGTAGTTTATTTTACATATGATGGTCATTACTGTTTGAAATCATGAGTGTTTAGGTTCAGAAGCATAATGGAGTAATAGTTATAAGACTAGGAAAATCTCAGTGCATTAGAGTGGTGAATAGGGCTGTCAATATTTTCTAAAATGCTGCCTGGGTACCCATTCGAAAATTAGCATGCTCTCCATCCCAACTCGCAATCTCTACACAAAGCTACTAACCATTTAGCATGCGCTCTATTTCACACAGTAGCCAAAGGTATGCATCTAGTGACTTACTATTAGTTATATGATCTTTATATGTACAATGCAAACTTTTATTTTTAATATTATCAATCATTACATAAACGCTTTATTTAAGGTATGCATCTAGTACTTACTATTAGTTATGATCTTTATATGTACAATGCAAACTTTTATTTTTAATATTATCAATCATTACATAAACTAAAGTAAACTAAAACTAAATAAAATGTCAACAACAATAACATATTTAAAAATAGGGCATCAAGTTTAATCGTCCTTTGCCGATAGAATTTCATCGCACAGATTGCATTTCATCGTGTCACTAACCAATAGCTTGGTGTGACTTCGCACAGATGATGTCTTCCCCATATTAAAAATATTACATTACTATTTCATTTATTGACAAGTTTGATTACTGAAGTCTTATTAACATCAATAACATGCTACACTTGTTAACGAGCACAACAACCACAAGCGAAAAGAAAGGGTGCGAGTCATGGTGATTGGTGATCTATGTCATAAATAATTAGATCTTGGTACAGTGGCTGTTCAGCGTGTAAGCCAACCCATGGCCGGGATGCGAGTGTGACCGGAGGGGGGAGTGTGCTAAATAGTGTATAGACATAACAGCTGCATTACCACAGGTACCCGTTCTCAATTTTACTACCCGGGTATTAGCACAACAGTGGGTACCCATTGGCATCACTAGTGGTGAATGAACATGATGGTAGCAGCAGTGAAGGAACATGATAGTATCAGTTGTGAATGAACATGACAGTGTCAGTGGAAAACTTCAAGGCATTAACCACACTCTAGTCATATGAAGAAGTAAAATTTAAAACTGTTTTAAGTTAGGAATAGCAAATCTTCCCTTCCTCTTATGATGGGAAATTTGTGTCCATTTAACAAAAGTATACTGCAGATTCCATTTTTATAATATACAATTACATTTTGAAAATTCAAAAGTGTGCATATGTGTGTGGGGGGTCTTTTCTTTAAAAGTAGAATCACAGCACCTATTTTCTGATAAGTGACATTATAAATATTCTTCATGTCTTGCGAATTCTGCTAGAAAGTTTAGTACAAATCTAAAAATTAATTAAATATATTTTTTTAAGTGGTTTTCTTTTCAAACTGATCAGGAATGCTGAACATGTATCATAAGTTTCTTCAGAAAGAAGTTAATAAATAGCAAAATAAATATGAAATAGCAAATGTCATCTCAGTATTAATACATTTTTCATCAAGCAAAATAGAAGATTGTTATCTTTAATACTTTTTTCAGGCGAGCAACTGTAGAGGAACTAAAGGAAGAATATGTCCTAGTTCCTGCAGACCTAAAAGATGCATATCTCATTCATGTATTGGATCGTTTTATTACCCAGAACCCACGTTCATCTGTAATTATTTTTGCTGCCACGTGCAAGTGAGTTTGAAATTATCACATAATATGTAGGATTTCACTATTCCTGACTATTGAAAGATGAAGCTTTCTTCCAGTCATCATGTATATATAAGAATTAAAATTCTTAAAGTTCCTAATTGTAGTTTCATAATTATTGGCTAGCATGAAAGAGTGTTTTACTACACAGATTATAGTAGAGAGGGCCATGATTCAGGTTTGAATTATTTTGAGAGTTTAAATAAATAATGTTTTTCTATTAAAAATCTGTTCTTCATTAAGTATAAATTAAGATGTGTTATAATTTTGTGTATATAGCCTGTTTAATTCTCTTGCCTTTTATTACTATAGCATTTAAATCAGGTAAACATAGATTCTGGATGTCACATGTCAACTTATTTTGCATTTATTATTGTAACGTTTTAAACAGATATGCACAGATTCTGGGAATGATTTGTGAAGAACTGGGATTTCCTTGTGGAGTGCTTCATTCCATGATTCCTCAAAGATTTCGTCTGTCATCATTAACACGATTCAGATCCAACCAGACTCGTATTCTCATTGCTACAGATGTTGCCAGCAGGTGTGTTTGTGTTTGAAGCTTTTAGTGAAATATATTTTATGTCTTGAATGATAACAAATTTTATCTATGTCTATTTTTAGCATATTTAGCGTCAGTGTATTGTATTTTGAATTTTATCTCTGTCTTTTTCTAGCATTTTTAGTCTCAGTGTATTATGTGTCTTGAATGATAACAAACCCTTGGCTTTGGCTTTAGTAGCATTTTTGCTTACAGTGATAATGAGCATATCAATTTTTTTCTAAAATTGCATTTATCTACAGGGCAGTTATACAGAAACTTATATTACCAATTGATTGCAAACATTTTTTTTTACTAGAGGATTGGACATTCCAACAGTGGACCTTATCATCAACCATAATGTTCCCAACCGACCAAGAGATTATGTTCATCGGGTTGGTCGAACAGCTAGAGCTGGTAGGGACATGCATTTAAATTTAAATTAAAATTCTTTTGCAGTTATTTTTCTTTAAATTCTAAACATTCATGATGTATGTTTGAAGTAACTTTCTCAGACACATTAATACAAAGTGAAAGTGAATTCGGTAAGTTAATATTTCATATATTTAAATGAATGAATTTAAGAACTGGATACTCAGTTCTAATTTAGGTTAGAGCTGAGTTTGTTGAGTTTTTATTAATATTTTTAAAATATTGATTATTTTTAGGGCGGTGTGGTCAGTCTGTCACTTTGGTTACACAGTTTGATGTCAAACTAGTTCATGCCATTGAACACTACATCAGTAAGTATTGTGTAACTGCTTATTATATTTTTAACCTCCATTACAAACAGGGCTGGCTTACAAAATGCTGAGCCAGTGGTGTTGGTAGGTGGTAGGGCTCTTTCTCTCTGACCTAAACACTAAAAAAAAAATATATGAATAGTCATTTCATTATCTTCTAGAACTGCCTTCATGTGCAACTTCATCCATATAACACCAATTAAGGAGAATTGATGCTTTTTTTATAAATTCCTTTCTGACTCCTATTATGATTAGTACACTTAAGCAATCCTACTTAAAGCTTCATGTTTACACATTTAGATGGGGGAAAAAATCATGTTAAATTTAAATATTTCATATATCAAATTACAAGTATTTGCAGGAAAATAAATTTTTATAAGTATAATTCTCTTATGAAATGTCTTGTTTCCATTTCTGCTAAGATGTCTTGAAAATTGACTGACTAGCACATATTTTTACTTTCAGTATTGCACTATTGACCTAAGCGATATAGATTATATACACAAGAAAGTCAAGTGCTCTTTTTCAATGGGAGTCATTTGTGTGTTTTATGCTTTAGTGGCTAAGGCATTATTACCAAAATTATATTCTGTGTTGTTTTCTACATCATTTCTTTTGGAAGCACTCCCAAGGCACATCTTTTCCAACAGCCAAAATTGGCTCTTATCACTTCTATTTATAAAGCCATTCTTACATTATATGTTTCTAGTCACAAATTCATTTGATTCATATAATTTGTCAAATCAAAGAATCTTAAATCTTGCTGTCTGGTCCTTCAGAATGATTAGAGTTCATTAAAGAATATATTAATTTTTGTCCTCATCATAATTATTATTACTTTTTTTTAAAAATCTGCTTCATTTCAGATGCCAAGATGACAGAACACCCAACAGATGAGAAAGAGGTGCTGAAGATTTTGACAGAGGTTGTGGTAGCTAGACGAGAGGCAGAAATTGTTAGTTTTTATTTTTGTAGTCTTTGGCTCTGTTTCTTTATATGCATCTTAGAATAAAGTGCAGGTTAAATGTTATAAACAAGTCTTTTATGATCTAATCAATTGTTTAAAAATATATACCCATAATATTGAAAATGATTTTGTGTAAATATTAATTAGGTTAATACAATGTGTGCATTGCCAAAAAAAAAAGCATTGCTGCTGCTAATAATTACTTAGTTTATGCCCTAAAATCATTTCAAAACTGAATAAATAAGATTATTTTGAAACCTCAGAAAAAATAATATTCAGTGGATATATCCAACAGATTGGTTATTGCACGCAAAAAATAGTCACATTGTGACAGTACAGTCACTTAGACTAGACGAATGCATGCAAAATGTAAGTCACATTGTGACAGTATATTCACTTAGACGATTGAATGCAGAAAATAGGTCACATTATTATGACAGTATATTCACTTAAACTTGACAATTGCAAGCAGAAAATAGGTCACATTTTGACAGTACATTCACTTAGACTAGATTGCATGCAGAATATAATCACATTGTGACAGTACATTCACTTAGACTAGACAATTGCATGCAAAAATAGGTCACATTGTGACAGTATATTCACTTAAACTAGATTGCATGCAAAAATAGGTCACATTGTAATAGTACATTCATTACCTTAGACTAGACGATTGCATGCAAAATGTAGGTCAGACTGTGACAGTACATTCACTTAAACTAGACGATTGTATGCAGAATATAGGTCACATATTAGACTAAATGATGACAATGCAGAAAATAGGTTACCTTGTGACAATATATTCACTTAGTTTAGATGAATGCATTCAGAATATCGGTCAAATATCTACTGAATTAAAAGTTACAGTTAATGTTGACATTTATGTTCAGTTATACTAGACAATTGTATGCAAAAATATAGGTTACACATTAATTGTGTAACAGTTGACAGGAAAAAAAAAGACTGAAGACTCTGTAGAAGGAGAACTAAAATTAGTATTTACAAATGGTTTTAAAGGAGAATTTTACAAGCAATTTACAGGAGAACTATCTGTCAGTATTTACAGACAGTTAAGGAAAACTTTTCCTCACTATTTACAAACAGTTTAAGGAGAACTTAAGTATATATTTACAAATAGTTTAAGGAGACCTTATGTCAATATTTACAAAAAGTTTAAAGAGAACTTTAGTAAGCATTTACAAATAGTTTCATCAGAACTTTTGTCAGTGTTTACAAGCAGTTTTAGAACTTTTCTCAAGATATGTGAGAAATTTTAGGAATTAAAAGGAATTTTTAAAGTTTTTACAGTTTTAAGGAGAACTTTAGTATATACAAACGATTTAAGGAGAACTTATATAAATATATATAATCTGTTAAAGAAGAAATGGTGTTAAACATATAAATAGTTTAAGAAGAACTTTTGTCAGTATTACATACAGTTTAAAAAGGAGCTTTTGTCAGTATTTACAGTTTAAAGAACTTTTGTCATATTTACAGTTTAAGGAGCTTTTGTCAGTATTTACAGTTTAAGGAACTTTTGTCAGTATTTACATTTAAAGGAGAACTTTGTCAGTATTTATATTTAAAGGAGAACTTTGTCAGTATTTACACAGTTTAAAGGAGAGCTTTTGTCAGTATTACTATTTACACTTTAAGGAGAGCTTCTCTCACTATTTACAAACCGTTTAAAGACAACTTGTTTCAGTATTTATAAACAATTTAAGAAAAACAGTTATCAATATTTACAGACAGTTTCATGGAGAACTTTTCTCAGTAATGTCCGCACCAATATTTGCCATCCATCAGATCCGAAATTGTTTGTAAATACTGGCTAAAGTTCTCCTTAAACCGTTTATAAATAATTACCAAAGTTTTCTTTAAAATGTTTATAAATACTGAGAAAGTTCTCAAAAATGTAAATATTGACAAAAGTTCTCCTATAACAGTTTATAAATATTAACACAATTTCTCCTTAAATTGTTTGTAAATACTTACCAAGTTTTCCTTAAACTATTTATAAATATTAAGGAAAGTTTTTCTTCTTGCACATTGCAAAATAGTAAAAACTGTAGTAATTTATTTTTTTGTTTTTTTTTATCACTGTTTGCATTCACAAAATTTGATTTTTTTTTTCCCCACCAAAGCGCTTAGATGAGCAAGACTTTGGAGAGTCAAGGGCGATCAACAAAAAGAAAAAGTTGATTCTGGAAGGAAAGGTTTGAAAGTAGTTTTTAAATATTTTGTTTTCCCCCAACTCTTTAATAATTATATTTTAGCAGTGAAGATTTTAACTTGTACTTTAAAACAAATTACTTTCACTTAACATGTACGTGGACATGTAAAAATTTCTCACAAAATGACAGTACTTATGAATGTTATTATTTTTAATTTTTTATATTTGCATTTGAAGATTATATGCAAATGCTTATACTAGAATCAGAATTTGTACAAACCTCAAAAATTCGTGAAAGTTTGTGAAATCTGAAGTGGTCTTATCAGTGAAAACTGATAAATGAAGGACAACATTTGTGAATTTTTAGGGAAATAGCTGTTTATTATATTTCATGTCTTATTTTATTTTGCAAAACCATAATTTAAAATCATACACATTTCTTCTTTTTTGTTATTCACATGATGGGCACTGTGTGCTTGTGTGTGTGTGTGTGTGTGTGTGTGTGTGTGTTTAGAAGACAAAGGGAAATAACTCATAGTAAACCAGACATTTTAAATTTTAACACCTATTTTGCCATCCTCCTCAATTTATTGTGGAAAATTTCAGTCTCAACAATTATTTCCAAACCAGCAATTTATACTTTTTTCAAGATTTCTTTTAGAAAGAAATTTAACATACTATTGCTTTCATGCCACTGTATGTTGGTACCCCGTACATGGACGTCACGAAATACACAACAATTTGAGGTCAATTGACTCGTTTAAGCCCCCAGAGGATTAGTCCTTACATTTAAAAGACAAACAGGATGGACTAACAAACACACTAACGGACGGACAGATACGATGACAGACGCAATGACTACAATTAAATTAATTTTACACAAAATGGAGAGAACAAGAATTGACACAAGGCAGATGAAAATTAATAAAATATTTATATAAAAGAAAATTAAACAAATAAACAGAATCATTCAATTACAAAATTACACTTAGTACAATACTTCTAATCTCTATCAGAGAAAATTAGCTTCCCCTAACTAACTGTCTTCCTCTGAACAAGTCATAGTTTCCTTCTCAGTTCTCCAAAGTTTGAACAAGTTCTCAATGTTTACTACACAGTTATAGACCATTCTCACACTCCTGGCCAATGTACTACTGTTACATAACTCAGTCACAAGGCGGCGTTTAACTGTCACTGGTAAAGTCTATGTAGACCTTCTTTTCAGCAGATGAAAATCGACAGCTGATACACTTCAGCAAACAAGTTGGTGTCCGCAGTAGGAGCGATTGCTATGAAATTATAAAATTTGTTGTTATATATGTGATGTTTCTTAGAATAAATAAAATTGATGTTTACTGGAAAAATATAGTTTTAGTGGTCAATATAATTTTGCTGCATATACTAGAAATCGAATAAGGTAAGGCTATATTTAGTTGGGATTTTAAAAAATTATTCTCAATTACAATCAGTTTTTGATTATAAACATTTTTTAAAAAGGTAACTAGAGGATATGTAGTTTCTTAGGTAAATTTCTCAAAATGTTATAAAATTTCATAGGCATAAATCTCCCTGTTGTTGCACTTGCTTGCACTGTTAAATATGTTTAAAATCCTGTTAAGTTTTATTGTAATAAAATGCTTTAGCTTCTTCCACTCAACTAAAATTACTGAAATTTTAAAGTGTGATTCTGTAGTCACATAAGTTGAATAATATACTTTATTTATTAATCATAAATGTGACTAATAAGTCAAGCTTTACAAGTGAGAAAGTTTGTACAAGATATCTCACGTGACTGTGTTAATGCATGGTTCTTACCCAAGAATTTTCCATTAGAATTTAAGTACAATTTCTGTTCTGAATTACAAGTAGAGTGTACTAGGATAAATACAGAAGTGTCTATAATTGTTTGGAATATGCTAATATTAAATGAGTCAGTTTTTAAAAAAATCATTTTATGTTGTCGCAACTAATAGTTTTGCTTGTTGATAATATATGCAACATTTTTAAAAGTTCATGAAATTTGTTGCTTACGGTCTGCTTGGAACCCCATTGGGAATTTGTCCACACTCTTATTGATAGTCATTATGCATCTCTATTGTCTATTTATCTGTCTGTGTGTGTGTATATATATATATATATATATATATATATATATTTATATATGTATTTAGGATCCAGAGGAAGAAGCTGAGGAGAAAAGAAAAAAGCGACAGAAAAGATTGGATGGGAAAAGTAAAGAAGAAATCAGAAGTGAGAAAGAGCAAAGGAAAGACAAGTACAAGGCAAAGTTTGCCAAAAGAAAGAAGAAAAAATTACAAGCATGAAGCCAGTTAGCAGTTGAGAGTAGATGGAATGACAGATAGTTAATATTAATCTAATGTCCAGATTAAAAACGGTTTGAAGTTAAAAGAATAATATTGGCAAAGTGTTCATTCATTTTTTCATAAAACTGGCTTGTTGACTGTGTATCATATGATTGCATAATACTAATTATTACTACCTCCTATGACTGTGTATTATATATCCTTCGTGACTTTATTATATGGCAACCCCATTGCGTATTGTCTGTAGCATCTTTAAAGAACTGTATTCAGCACACTGTATATGTCTTGGAGGAACCATCACGGGACACTGCACACAATTAAATCATTCTACTTCACCCTACTGATATATATGGTAATTGTATGCTCTGCTTGGTGAATATATGTGTGCATGCATGTGTGTAAGTGTGAAGAAGTCAAATAAAAATATTAGCAGTAAAAACTATCATTGTTGTGAGTCTGTTCCCAAGTAATCACACTTGTAAAATTTAACAGCTTGTTTCTCAAGAGAGTTTCACTTGAAAACAAAGGAAAAATATGTTTTCAAATACAGGCTCTTGGTTTTTAAAAAAAAAAATCAAAAAAATATAAAGTTCCCTAAACATGAAAAAGCATTCAAACATTTTCCATTCATTTGCCTAAACTAATGGAAGAGTGACAGAACAAGCTCAAATTTATTCACTCGCAAAAATATAAATGTAAACGCTTCCTAGCATGTCTGGCTGGCCAAGGCGGGATTCAGTCCCGAAATCCGTGGGCTAAAGCTCTGGAGGATGTTGTTGCCATTCTAGATGTTGGAGTGGGAGGGGTTATCTTACAGAGCCCTGGCCAAGTCTGTACTTAGCATTCAACCCTTGTCTTCACTGGTGTGTTGTTTTTGCTGTTAACCCTGTCATCGTGGCTGTCTCCGATATCCGTTGGGATGCGCTAGCGCCAGTAAATGTGATCTAGCAGCAGTTGAATCATGTGATTAAAATATTCCCGGCTGCTGCTGCTGCTCACTGGGCCGCCATTGTTGCTGTCGGCGGTGGTTTTGTTGGCGTTGTTGCTGCTGTTGGTGACTCTGTTGTGGTTGGCGTCGTCTTTTACTTTTTTGACCCTGTTCTGTTGCTATTGTAGCCTGGCGTTCTATTGTTATGATTGTTGGAGTTACTGTTTCCGTCGATGCTGCTCGTGGTGGCGTGTCTGGTAAGGGTGGGGGATGTGGAACCCTGAGCACCCTGGTAAGCTCTTCCAGAGCGGTGTTAACTTATGACTGTGATTCTGTGATGTTTCTTTTTAATCTTCTGCTATTGTTGTGGTCGTTGGCTGTATATTTTTTCTCTGGTCGCAGTGATTGGAGTCTGGGCCTTCCCCCCCGTTGTAATTTGAGTTGTAGTCTGTGAGTACGCCTGTCTGTTTTCGTGTTTTGACGTCAGTGTGGAGTTTGTTTTTGTTGTTAAAGGAATTATTCACACGATGTCTGTTTGCGTTTCACTGGATCTCAATATAGGTTTGCAAGATGGAGAGAGGTGACCTTGAAGAGCCATGTGAAGTCTTAGAAAGTAGATAATAGCTTGTACAATTTGTTCGCTATTTGCTTCTCCACTTTCTGGTGAAAGATGACCCAGTGTACTTCATTGTAAGCTTTGTTGATTGCTTGGGTATCTGTATGTAGTCACGTGACGTCATTGTGGATGATATGTTGGTCTCATAGTCTTTATGAACTTTCCAATAAACTTTGTGTGACACTACGCCACTCTATTTATTGGTTATGATTATTATTAATCATCGATAACTAATTACAAGTGATGAGAATCTTAATCTATGTTATTAATAATTTTCCAGAAGACACCAATCGTCTTTATCATTTGGCGGATATGCGGGTGCTGTAAACGTTTTTCTCTTCCACAACATTAAAGACATTCACTGCAGCACAATATTTCTGTAGGTAGAAAACTTCTTACCGAAGGAGAATATAAATCCATCTTTAATCTATATTTAGTGAGCCCCCATCCATCCACTATCTCTCCAACATATGGTTATCAATGTGTAAGAAGTTCAATAAATTATCAAATATACATAGATAGTAATGTCAACAGAGGGAGGAAGAACAGGAAAAAAGAATCCGTGACACAAACAGTATGCTTACCTGAGGGAGGGTCAGAGGATAGGACAATATATTTGCCAGCCCCAAAACTATCACCCATAGCTCCCCCCTCCCAGCCTGAAGCAACTACAACTCCTATGGAGACTCAAACAACAACAAGAAAAAAGAAATAGGCAGTGCCCTCTGCCGCATATAAGAAAACAGCAACAACATCAATCCCAACAACGGCAACCTCAACAGTAACTACCATCTCATTCCACATCAAGGGGAAGTAAACTCGGACCACGATCACAACAAAATAATGGACTAACTACCACCAAAACCATTGTGATTAACCATCACTTCGTCAACATGATATTACATATACATATGGACAGTTTAAACATGCCTCCTCCATCACCTTGGAGTCGTAACAACAGTCCTCACGGAAACAACCGAAGGCAGAATAACCAATAAAAGTTAAACAACAACAACCCCCCACAACAACATCGCAAGGGTTTGAACAACTCGAACGTGTGTACGTACTAAATGTAGACTTGGTGTGGTACTAGCCTGGCTCTGTAAGATACCCTCATCCTGCCTCCTCTCATCCCCCAGCAGTGTTCAACAGTTCCAGGACACTGCTACAGCGTTCAAGACATCATAAGGGAGGGAAAAAATGAAAAAGCTCAAGCATCTGAGAAAAGAGATAACAGCAGCACCATTAACAGAAAAAGAGAGCATTTTCGCAAGCTTAGTTCTGACAGTTTTGTGCCTTATGTCCCTTCCCCCCACCCGTACCCCGATTTACCTGTGCTCTCCAATCCTAAACATTTATGTCAAATGGCCTGCGCGCTGCTATGTTATACAAACAGAGTTTTGTAGTCAGTTTCCGGTTACAATGAATCACACAAGTTATTTCAAAGCTAAAAATCATAAATATAAGCATTGGAAAGCAGTGCGCAACGTTTGGATATACACGCAAGTTGAAAAAATTAAAAAAGGGCATTAAATCAATTTTTTGGGGGGGACATTTTCCAATGACGCATTGTGACTTGTCAGTGTAATGTATTCTCGCTTTTTATCGAAAGTCATCAGAGATTACTTCAAGAGACAGTAGCTTTGCAGATGAAAAATCATCCACATAGTGTTGATGCATGCTCTTTTAATTTCACTGAGAAAAAGCCTAACGTTGGCAAGCCTATAACTTACGTACCCAAGAATTATATCTTGGGTACGAAAGAAAGACAAGTTCAAAAGCGTCGAGTGCTGGTGAGGTATGTAAATACATGTACAAGCATACCAGCTAAACATGGTATAGAAGTGGCTATTCTAACTCGTCTAATTAATACATCTTTTTGATGACCCCATCTTACTTTCAAAGTATTTTGAGATACTGCAAATGACTAACTTAATAATGAACAGCTCAAAGGGGAAATATATTTCTCAATAACAAATCCACAAAACAGGAAGCTGACCAC
Source organism: Sinotaia quadrata (assembly GCA_028829895.1). Classification (NCBI taxonomy): domain Eukaryota; kingdom Metazoa; phylum Mollusca; class Gastropoda; order Architaenioglossa; family Viviparidae; genus Sinotaia; species Sinotaia quadrata. Next base: position 42,837,862 of record CM054177.1, on the reverse strand, counting down.
AAAAACCTTAAGGATTTAGAAATATCACCGACCTTGACATGTATTTAAAGTAAGGTCGGGAAGGTTGTAGTAAGGACCTAACAAATCCGTTTCAAGACATCCATCACTTTCAGTCAACCGAAGAGTAAGCGCTTTCGCGATCCGTCACTTTATGACCGTCTTTAGAAAGTCCATAAGATCACAGACCTGTCCAATACATGTACTGATTTGTTGCTGATATTTTACTCATCCTGGATCCAGTCAACGATGGACAAACAACCATCATAACTAACATTAACAAAATCAAAAGAAAATATGTAAAATATTCTTTTCCGGTTTGATTTTGCACTGCTGTAGTAGGGGAGAATAATTTTTTCAAAATAATAACCTAGTATAGCAAAAATTCGACAAAACAAATTTAAAAACAAACTAAATAACAAGAGAAAGAACTATAGAAACACTGTCTTCCATATATGGTATATTTCTAAGGCCCTGACGTCATTGCGTCTATTTTAATAACTGTCTTACACACTACACAAGTCAGGGAAACCGTCTACCGGAAGCGAATTGAGCCGGAAAAGAAAGTCGTCCTCGATTGCTTAGGTTTGATTTAATGTAGTGACTGGTGCTTGTACTCAATGGAAATATACTAGCAGGTGGAAATGTGTTGAAAATAACAAATGATTCCATACATCGCGTGCGAGTGATTTCAGAAGCAACTCTACTGGTGGCTGTGGTCAGGTGTGCGCTTGTGATCAAATCGACAGTGGCTGTCCCAAGCGAGTTTTGTGCTTGATTGTGGCCGCTGTCCGTATACACAGAGATGGTACGTCGATCTTTCATTACAGTACTCATTACTGAATCTCTCGAATTCTCTTCCTCTTTACGGTCAGTCTGCATGCTAGTTACACGTTCTTTCAGCCTCCTTGCAGTTGTATGGTTCAGCAATGGACTTCTATAGGAAGTAGAAAACATTTAATTTTGTGGTGGACAGAAAGAAAAAACCAGTTTGTAAAGTATCTGCTGTTGACTTCGTTAAGTAGCATCTCAGGATCAGTAAATCTGAACATTAGATTTGGAATAAAGTTTGAGGAGAAATATAGTGTGTGTGTGTGTGTGTGTGTGTGTGTGTGTGTGTGTGTGTGCGCGCGCGTGCGCTTAATTACGGGCATTTAAGATTAACATGCGCAGTGAAAGAACTCTTCTGCTTATTTAGTTTTCATCATATAAATTGCTGGCATTTTCGTCACTAATTCTGCATCTTAATAACGAATACTTTGTAAACTAGAATTATATTGACAAAGAAATTTAATGTAAATTCCTTCAGACTGAAGTTGTTTTACCACTCTGGACACAAGGTGTGGTCACCACACCCTACACTATACTAGAGCATAAGGCTAGCATGTTATTTGAAACAAAGCATTAAAAAATATAAAGTATTCAGAAATGAACAGTGTTTTTATTTTCCTATTGTTATAGTTTTGTTATTATTCACTTAAAGAAAATGGATTATTATATTGCTATTGGCCTGTACCATATACATAAATAATAGCAATATAGCACTTAACAAGACATTTAATATTTGATTGTAAAAGGTGGAAAGCTGTTCTGTAAATGGATTATAAGAGACTTTAAATAATACACAGTAAAATTATATAAACCTAAAATGAAAATCAAAATTTATAACTTCTCAATTTATAATTATAGCTATAATAGAATGTAACTGTAAGTGTGGATAGATATACCTATAACAGTGTTATAACTTATATGTATATACTTTATGAATCTTTTCCAACCCTCCTGTTCCTTACTCCTGCTGCTTTGTAACTGATAAATCCTAAACATTTAATCAACCAGTGGTTTACTTGTACACATTCAGGAAGTGTCTAACATAATTTATTTTTAATACAATCTTGTCAGTTTTTAATACTAATCTTGAAAATTATGGCCTAATACAAGCATAGACACACACACAGAGTTGAGCATATGCATCAGCTCATAACAACACACTTGGACCAGTCTCACACACACCTACATACACTCCCAATCAAATATACACATATACACACTCAAAGTCAAACAAACACATATATACACTCTTGAGTCCCAGTCAAGTACACATACATGCACTCAAAATCAAACATACACTTACATTACATACACTCCCAGTCAAGCACACACATACATACACATTCAGTCAAGCACACATATACATATAGTGATATACTCAAAGTTGAATACACACATTTTGTTTGAGGAGAAGGAAGTACCTCTCTAGCTAACTCTGTGTGATTAGACAAATAAAAACCCATTTACTTCATAAGATTCTGAATGGGGACAAGTTATTCTTGTATAATTATTTATTTAGGTTCAGAAGTACTCATTACATGTAATAAATTGTATTATATATGTTGCGAAGTACTTTCACTGTCCAGTTGTGAGAACAATCTACAACTCCCAATGTTGTAATTATGAATGCATTGTCAATATAATGCATAATTCACCACCCACTGTGAGTCTTTGTTACAAAAGTATTGTATACTGATAAAACCTAATGCAATCACAATATATTTATGTAATGTATATTCCATTTGCTACTGACAATATATTACATGCTCATTGTAATAATACACTCACTATACTATAAGTAACACTAACAGATGAGTGATACCATATCACACAATACAGATACTAAGCATAATTATAAAAATACATTTTGCACTTTTTCTGTAGTAATAGCATGTTTTGTCATTTCTCTATAGTTTTCTTAACCTTAAACAATGGGCAGTACTGTAATTATTTATACTATATAGTCCTAATGTGTATATAATTATATATATATATAGATTTGCAATATGTAATAAATATTTGTAATAAAACATTCTTTTTTATTTTAAAGCATATATATATATATTTAATTAAAGATAAAAATCAAAATGTAAAACAAAATTTAAAAATAATTTATTTCTCTCATTTCTTTAAATTTCTACTGTTTCTCATGAGTTTATGAATTTGTGTATGACAAAAATCAGTACATTTGCAAAACCTGATTCTTAGACTACTACCACATTAAAAAGAGATTAATGGTGAACAAATTCAGCTAAATATTGACAAGGATGTTGTTATTAACTAAAGATTTCATTAGTGCATATCACCATCAGCAACAGCATTTTGAGGTGCTTCACTTTTGTCCAGACAGGATTTTTTTTCCTCCCATAAAAGTTCCTTAGCTTTATTTCATAAATAAAGTAAATGCACACTTCCATTTATTCATTTTTTCCTGTAAAAGTGTACAGGACTATTTCAGTAGCTGTTTTGCTTTTCTTAACAATTAGTATTACAGAAAGAGAGGAATGAGAAATGCAGTTACATAGCTGTGGCTAGAGAGTGCAGTGCATATAAATTTAAACCACACAAAATATTTTGTCATTTACTATTTTGCATTTGGCATTGATGATATTGACTGGAACTACATATTATGCAGCACACCACAATAGTAGATACGTTAATGCAAATGTAATAGCACTTCTGCAGAACTTCACAGATTGCCACCAGTTACAATGTATAGGATATTGACACTTTTGGATTGTCTGCTCTACTGGCAAGAATATATATGTGCTGTATATTTCTACTATGTAAATGTATTCCTGTTATTATATTGTTTTAGTCCTAAATTAGTGGCTGGTGGAGAAAATGATGGGAAACTAGAAGTAGTTTTATGTATTCATGAAAGATATTGAAAATGAAAATAATTCTATGTTATTTTGAGTAAGTTGTCCTTGTCATAAACACACATCAAGATTGTTTCAAACTTTTATAGAATATTAGTCCAGATAAGTGAATTCTGACTTTTGCAGAAGTAAACACTCAACCACACAATTCTTACCACAGTTAAAATAATCTAACAGTCACTGAGTCAGGTTTTTAAATCTTATAGCTTTTTATAGCACATAAACCATTTTCAAGTTTATACTATAGCGAAATCTCACTTGATCTGCTTGAGACCTGTTATTTGCTAGTATAACATTATGAAGTTGCTCATAGTCATATTGTAGGTGAAAAGAATGGAATAATTTCTAATCAAAATATATCAGCCATATTTGATCACTTGTATATTTTGAGATCATGTTAACAATACAGTAACCTGCACATGGCCATATATATGTGTTAAAAAAGTTGGCAGATATGAATGCATGATTTTGGGTGGAGACCTTATTTACTAGAAAGTGAAATCCCTAAGTATAAGTATACTCTAACTATAATCTACATACATTATCACAACAGATCAGTGTTTACTTAATGAAATGCAAGATATACTGTCAGGCTGAAATTTTTTAGTATGTTTAAAATTTTTATTTTAATTAAACTTTTTATTCTCTCTTGACAAATTGCATTATGCTTATTTTCCTTTGTTCAGGCATACCATTGGCAAAGCCACAATGTCAAAACAAGCGGTGTGGATGACATGGTGCTGTTACAAAAAATTTCAGAAGCTGGTATTGTGGAAAACCTTAAGAAGCGGTTTATGGATGATGTTATTTATGTATCCTTAAAGTTGTCTGTAATGATTAGTTTCCTATTAAACTTAAAGTAATTTCTTGTGTTACTGTTGGGCAAGTATGCTAGTTGCTACTGTTGTGCAAATATGTAACTGCTGAATTATTTTTTTTCTTTTATTGGGTAGTCCCAACCAATTTTTCAAATTTGATTCAGAGTAAAACAAATGTGTATTAGATGATATAAGGTTGCTTGTAAAATTCTAAGAGAAAATATCGAGTAGTTTATGAAATATCATTTGAATATATACAAGTTAGTCATCATCACTTTATGAGATGAATAAATGCTCATTTTTGATACACCGTTAAAAGTAAAAATCTTCAGCTATGAAATGGCAAAGTTAAATTATAACAGAAAGGATACATTCTAAATGATAAAAATGCAGAAGTTGTTTTCAGAGAATGTATTATATTTTACAGATTGTATGCAAACTTTATTTATTCAAGTTTTCTTTAAAATTCAGCTTAACAGTTAAACCTTGATAATAGTTATACTGGGAACACTAGTACATTATTTACACTCTTTTCTTTGGTGAATTTAGTTTCAATATTTCTTATTTTAGAGAAACCTTTTAAATTTAATAGAACTTCAAAACTCTCTCCATGAAGGAACATGTGAATGTACTAGTTATGTGGTTGTTAAGCACAGTGTACAGTTTATTATTTTTATTGTGTACTTTCATTGTCATTTTATTATCCATACAGCAAACTGTTACAATTTAAAGTTTCAAAAATGCATTTCGTTCTTGCTGTTTAACTGCTCTATACTCTTTTCAGTATTTTGAGATGTATCAACAAACCATTCTATTTTGACTTACCCCAATGAGAGAGTGCAGCTTTTGATTATGCTTTATATACAACTACAAGGTTTTAATATTTGATTTTAATTTTCATTCTCCTGAACAAATGATTTCCACTTGATTGTTTAGTAAGATTTTTTTTTAATGGGAATTTATGTTCAAATGAGGCGATCTGTAATGGGTGTTTTGTGCCAAAAATATAGTTTCCTTTATTTGGTTTTATTACCATTTATGCAGGTAGTTAATAAACTGAAGACCCCATTGTAGTAGACTATTATATATAGCTCAAATGATCTGAAGGTTGCAAACAGGAAAATGTGACCTACATAGAGTAGACAATTATATATACATGTCGCTCAAATGATCTGAAGTTTTGTTTCCGTCAAGATGTAGCAAACAGGAAAATGTGACCTGAATTGTAGTTTTAAACATTGCAAAAAAAATCTCATACATTGCTGGTACTAATATCTGTCACTAAGAGTCTGGGAAGAAGGTATTTTGAATGCACCATACAATTTGACTGATTACATTAATTTATTATTGTTATTCAAAGCTACTGAATTGCTCAACTGCTATGGCTTAATATATTTGTGCTTTGTATGTATGAAGATGTAGATCAAGTTGTATGTTTTGAGTTTATGAAGATATGAATTAAGATGGGTATTTTGGAATTCAGATCAAGATAGGTGTATGACGATATGGACCACGATGGGTGTTTTGAGTTCATGAAGATATGGATCACAATGGGTGTTTTGGAATTCAGATCAAGATAGGTGCATGAAGATATGGATCAAGATGGGTGTTTTGAGTTTATGAAGATAGAAATTAAGATGGGTGTTTTAGAATTCAAAATAAGACAGTGTTTGAATATATGGATTGATGGGTATTTTGAGTTTATGAATATATGAATCAAGTTGGAAACTTAGGACAAATGAAGCAATTTGGAAAGTTATATCCTATATATAAAAGTTAGTTCTGCTGCATCTTGAAAGTATAGCTCCATTGTATATATATATATATACATATATTTCAGAAACTAATGAAGTATGATATGAATAGTTTTCTGTGGGGTATACTAAAACATTAATAACACGGATATATGGTCATAAAGGCCAAAAGGTGAACTTTATTAATTTATTAATTTCATCAGAAATTAAATTTACAGTCTAGTATAGTTGTGGTTTTTCTGAATTATATTATTATTATGATACACAGATCAGTCAGAGCCTAAATTACAGTAAATGTTTATGTGTCTTCTTTTTTTTTGCATGAGTTTGAGGACACATTACATCATATCATTTCCTAATCTAATTAGTTGTTTTTTAAATTTTCTCTTTTGATGTTTGTTATTTTGGTCTTCATTGTTAAATTAAAATTAAAAGTTCCCAAATATTAAAAGGGTTTGATATTAACATTAATTTCAGAGGTCGTTGATGATCTTCAACTTATTTTGTAGACATCTTTTATTAGGATGTAAAAACATTCTTCTGACAGACCTAACAAGCTTATTCACTTTGTATCTCATTAGCTTTCTCAAAATCTTTGCAACCCTACCACCACAGAACAAAAATAGATTATCAAATCTGTCTTTACAGCATTTTTTCTTTAGTATTATTTTATGTATCAGCATTTATGATAATGTTAAGACTTCACATTTATTAATAATGTGTGGTGGAATGGAATCCAACCATGAAAAATCTAATATATTACAAAATAATGTATTAAGGTCACAATATAAAACTAAACTAAGCTCCTATTGAATAGATTTTATAAATGTATTTAAAAAGGAGAGGCTTTTTATGTTTAATTTAAAAAATAGTATTTATTTAATTGGATTTCCACTTTAGTCTCTAAAAGCTGCCACATCACAAAGGAAGAAATATTAAGGGAATTTCTCCACCATAATCATGTGACAACAAACCAAAATATCTTTTAAAAATCATTATTTCCTGACCGAAACTATTAAGTATTTTATATTTTACTGGTATTCATCTGGATTGATAGCAGTAATGCATTAATGCAAGTTTATATTAGCTGTCCTCTATTTAAAACTCTTGTGTTTCTCATTCAGAATGCCCTCCTAATCTTGTAATTGTCTGTGGATTATTTGACTGCTCTATCAAGTGAATTGTGACTGATCCATTTTGTGGATTATTTGACTGCTCTATCAAGTGAATTGTGACTGATCCATTTTGTGGATTATTTGACTGCTCTATCAAGTGAATTGTGACTGATCCATTCTGTGGATTATTTGACTGCTCTATCAAGTGAATTGTGACTGATCCATTCTGTGGATTATTTGACTTATCCATTCCAGGCAGATAGTTACAAAGTGATGTGATTGGTTTGACACTAGACATAGATAGTCACTAAGTGATGTGATTGGTTAGGCACCAGACATAGATAGTCACTAAGTGATGTGATTGGTTAGGCACCAGACAGATAGTTACAAAGTGATGTGATTGGTTAGGCACCAGACAGATAGTTACAAAGTGATGTGATTGGTTAGACATCAGACATAGATAGTTACAAAGTGATGTAATTGGTTAGGCACCAGACTTAGAGTCACTAAATGACACCAGACAAAACAAGTTGCACTCAGTCATAATAGAGAGATGTTGATACTTGAGAGACTAAACACACCAGCCTGAGTAAACTGGTGACATTAAATATGTAACAAAAGGGTAGATTGGAACTGATAGCTGCTTAAAGATGTTTTAACAGAGACACAATGATGTTACAGTTGGCAAAGTCTGTATGAATAAAACTATAATTCTGCCTAGAAGGAGGACTGGATTGAGCAAGAGTCAAGCAATGGTGTACACTTGTAGAAAAGATCTCCAGAATATAAAACATATTAGATGATACATTCTTCTAATGTTGTGATCATTTGTCAAACTGTACATTGGCAGAGCACTTTAATGATGTCACCCAACACTATCATATTCATGCATATTACTGACATAACATCTACAACAAGCTATATCTTATAACTACGATAACAGTAAAGTACTTATACACAGTCTGTTTCTAAGTAAAGGACCCACATTTTTCTAATCAGTAAATTAAACAGTTACTTGCATTATTCCCTACCCTACTAACATGAGATAAAGTCACATAAGTGAATAGATTGTAGTTTACATAGATAATAATAAAATTTGTGTGCCGAGAGTAGGCACATTATCACAAGGAAAATAGAAATTAGAATCACAGATAATACTTCAGCAGGAAGACTCTATATCAGTTAGTAGATACAAGAACAAAGTATGCTTTAGTGAAAGACTGTTCATTAGAAAATGTATGAGAAAGGTGTACAAAATAATTTTACACAAAAGTTAAGCAGAAAAGAAATGCTCTCTCACAACTTAGAAAACAGTTTAAAATTACAACAGTGGAAAAATATAAAGTATTTATGTAAAATCAACAGTTCAGGGCATCTATGGATGGATTGATTATGGCTTAAGTGTCAACACATCCTCTATTAAAGTAACAGTAGCTTGTCTATTCAGGTCTGGGTGTATATATATAGTTTTATTACATAATGATGGTTGATAAGAATGAGGAAATGCTCATATGCCAACATCAGAGTAATGGTTAGGTGGCCCACGTTTACCATGTTTGTCCAGATGTTGGGGGAGGGGGGGTGTTATGTGGAGAGAAATATTGTGTCAAGGTCAAGCCAACTACACTATCATATCATTACATTGTAAGTACTAAAGGATCGTGGACCTTAAAGATGCTCACCTCACCTCACATAATAATGGCACAGTAATTATCTGCTATGTACAAGAAAGTGGATGAGGAAGCTTCTTGACACTACATTACATGCTAGTAACTCACTCTCAAGTTTAGGAAACAGAATTTTTCTCTTTGAATTTTTTAAATAGTGTTAAATGTTGGTTATATTGCAACATGTGTGTGTTCCTTCCATTTTCCAGATATTTTTTAACTTTCATTTTCAAATTTTTAACTCTCTGGTTATGCATCTCAGATCATCACTTGGCCAGTTTATCATTTGTCTCCCTTAGTTATAACATTTCTGATGTACTAATAATTTATTTGTAACTTTATGGACAGACTTCACACTGAAAATATTAATGATTGACATTTCTTAGAAAGACTCTCTTGGGTCAAAGGGAATTTTTGGCCTAACATTAGTTGTCAGTAAAGTAAATGGATCTGTTTACAGCACAGTGTCAAATAGATTATTATCTTTGTTTTATAATCAGGTCTTTCTAATGTGTTATTCCAACTTTCTGTTTAAAATGTTAGAAATGTAACTTTGATTTTGTTATTATCAAATGAATTACATGTTTGCCATATTTAAAGCATGAACTGTGACTTTATTTGTACATAAACTACACACATTTTCTTATTTTTAGTGCATGAACAATGTGCTTTTGTGTATTTGTTGGGGGTGGAGGCCACATAGACTTTTGTTTAATAGTAAGATTTCTTTATACTTTTAGTGCATAAACAATTTTCTTTTTAATTCAGACTTTTTTTTCCTGTTAATATTTGCACAGAGTGGGTTTTAAAAATACATGTAATTATTACATACACATTTTTTGTTGTTACTGTTTAGATTTGCAGAATTGCACACTGTCTGGAATTTTATTTTTAGTGCATGAAATGCAAGGCATATAAATTTTATTTTGACATATAAATGACATGACTTAATTAACTATTATTATTTTAGAACATTAACTAATTTATATATTATTATTATACCAGTGGTACCATTACTCCTAGACTGACTTGCTTTTTCTTGTTCTTTTTTCCGCACTTAGTTACATTTTTTTTTGCTTAAAAATAATACAAATGTGATGGTCTGTGTGACTTATTTTCACTTGTTTTATTATGTTAACTTTATGCCTTTGTTTTCATCATCTACTGGTTTGCTTTTATATTTGAGTGTATGAATTTTGTGTTTTTATTTTTAGTACATGAAACATGGCTCTTTTTCTTTTGATTGATTTTAGTACATTAACAACAGGTACATCTTTAAAAAATTTAATATATAAGCTATATGACTTGTCACAATCTTAATCTGATGGTAGTAGTAGCCACACCCAGATCTCCTGACGCATAAGAATTATGGTAAGAATATTAATTTATCAAATATTAATGACATAAGGGTGTATGATGCCAGTGCCACTTAGTTAATGATTATGATTATTATTATTAATTAATCTTTAATAATTAATTAAAACTGATGAGAATCTTAATTTATTTTATTATTAATTCTCCAGAAGACACCACCTGTCTCCCTCACTTGGTGGATATGCGGGCGCTGTAAATGTTTTCTCTCTTCCACAATATTAAAGACAAATATTTACTATCAGACAATATTCCATAGGTGGAAAATTTCTTATTGAAGGAGAAGTCAAATCCCTCTTTAATCTATATTTAGCAAGCCCCATCCACCCATTTTTTTCTCCAACATAAGTTTATCAATATGTGTAAGAAGGTCAATAAATTTAACAATAAATTTATTAAATCAACAAATATTTATATGACAAATACAATGTAAAAGATTACTTGACATCAATATTTTCATGAAACCACATTCGAATGATTTCTTTATTTCACAATTTTATATCGAGAGATAATACAATTCAACAAATCAACAAATCGCAGGATAGTTCTTAGAGTGCAGAAATCGGGTTATTAGAGATTAGCAATAATAGTCTTTATATAACCCGAATTAGATAAAGCTGCAATTGTCTTTTGTGTGCTTTTTTTGCAATGTCACAAGTTTATTGTCCACTATCAACTCCACGTGTCTCTCTCCACACATGTTGAAAAACACCGATGGGCTTTTATTCTCTTGAAGCTAAACCAAGATGTAGATTGCTTACCTGGACCACCCATTTAGTTTTCCAGAAACAGTGACAAGACGACTGACAGATCAAGGGTACCGTAGACTTGCCCTCACTGCTAAGTAGCATATGCATTTCTGACCTTTCATTGACTTTTGTCATATCCTGCTTGGCACCCTTATCCACACCAACAGCCTCACACACACAGCTTTCAAATCAACATATCTAATGAACAGATACACTAGCATGTTAAAATAGACAAGCAAAATTACTAAACTCACATGCTTCTGATAAGCAGAAACATAGGCATAATATGCATGCTTAAAATAGTAAGAAAGATATTTTAATTTAATCAGTCAGAATTTTGATCTTTACATCTGTTGTTTTTCTTTAATTACATGAACTATTGACATATGATTTTTATTCATGAACTGAGTGGTTTGAATGGCTGAGTATAATTTTTTATTCATGAACTGAGTGGTTTGAGTGGCTGAGTATAATTTTGTTTAGTTTTACTTTTAGTTGTCTAGACATTTATTTGTATACGGAGAAGATAGGAAGTTGTGGCTAAAATTCTTGCTACTGCTGATCTCAGATTATTTATTAAAAATTATATCTACATTATTTTTAATGTATTGGTCATCAGTCTGCAAGAAACCACTAGTCTTCACCTTATTTGAACAGTGGTTGATTTTTTTTCTCTGCTTCAAAACAAGCACAGTGGACTAGAGAATACTTCCTCATGTTCACCTATTGTTAAGCAATTACAAATCTTTTCACACAAACACACTCACATAAAAAAGTAGGGAAAAAGAGAGCAGAAGAAAAGAAATATGAGAGCCAGTAATTATATCTGATGCAGGGTTTCACATTTAAGAATAAGACTGGATCCGTTCATGACTCAGATATTTATCTGTGTAAAATTACTGAGTGTTGTCTGAAATGCATGTTGAGTAACTTTCTCTTTTGATACTCCATTAGAAATGTGATCTCATTAGTCTTTTCTTACATACTCTATTAGAAGGCTATTTTTAGGAACTTTTTCTTTGGTACTCTCTGAGAAATGTTATTATGGAGTGACTTTTTCTTCAATAGTTTCTTAGAAATGTGATTTAAATTACCTTTTCTTTGGTACTCTATTAGCAAAAGCTAACTTTAGCATTAATTACTGTTAGCAACATTTTTTGGGTGTATTTGTCTTTGGTACTCTGTTATATGTGTAATTTGAGTGACCTTTTCTTTAGTACTCTGTGAGAAATTTGATTTGGGTGACTTTTTCTTGGATACTCTGTTACAAATATGATTTAAGTGACCTTTTCTTTGGTATTCTGTTAGATATATGATTTAAGTGACCTTTTCTTTGGTATTCTGTTAGAAATATGATTTAAGTGACCTTTTCTTTGGTATTCTGTTAGAAATATGATTTAAGTGACCTTTTCTTTGGTATTCTGTTAGAAATATGATTTAAGTGACCTTTTCTTTGGCATTCTGTTAGAAATATGATTTAAGTGACCTTTTCTTTGGTATTCTGTTAGAACTGTGATTAAGGAGTGGGGTATCTACTGCCCCCTGCAGCCCCTGAAATGCTTGGGGGGGGGGGGCCTTTCAACAGAAGAGCCCCAATATTTGTATCTTCAAAAATTTTCTATATTTGAAAATATGTACATGCTCCACTCAAGTTTTCACACATCAAGATTTGACAGTTGACCTCGACATGCTAATTCTCTATGGAGCAAACAGAGAGAGTGTGAGATGTGATTGTGTGTGCATGCGTGTAAAGGCCCTTAAATATTAAATTTGGACAACCAAAAAGAATCAGCTGCTAGTCCATTAATTACATGGTCTGGCCATTGTCTTTAACCTCACAAACTACAGCATTTAAGGTGACATTAACAACAGATCTTTAGACTGTAAGTATGTACATGCATGGACCCATGGGCAGCAGGCATCATTAATCCCCTGTCATTTGCCCTTCCATCCTCTCACCACTGTGGCAGGATGGGTTTGGAAGTTTGTCCTTATTATGTGTGGAAACTAAAGAGGCAAAATTATTGGATGTGGAAGAACTAGTTAATGATTTTAGCTAGCGAAAGGCAAGATGAAAACAGTTTAAAAGTGAATAGATTCTAAATTAAATATTATTTTAATAAGATTTGATCCTTTACAAATCACTGGACCTAATAACATAATTTTATTAACAATTACAAATTTAGCATTTTATAACAATAACCATATGGGTGGGGTGAATGTGGAAAATGGTGGGGTGGTGCATTTTAGATTTTTGCAGGTTTTCCAGCATTTGAAGTTAAGCTACTATGACTGAGAGTTACTTTTTCTTGGGTACTCTGTTAAAAATGTTTGTAATTGGGTACTTAATGAAAGAACTTTTTCTTTGATTAAACTGTTAAAAATTTTATGATAATAACTGTGTTGAATTTGTCTTAGCATTCCACCACTCTGTTGGCTTTCTTTTTGTAATCATGTTGGTGACTATTTTATAAAAATAAAAGGTTGGGATTATATGAAAGTTGTTCTGACTTTATTGTACTCTATTGTATATTGCATCAGTACCAAGAAGCACCCATCCCAAAACAGAATTATGCAGCCCAATAAATCTGATAAAATTTATATTAATTTATTTAATTAAGCACTATTGTTTATTTCTTTCACAGCTTTTTGTTGCAGTACAAATATGCGCTTTGTAATACTATACTATTCAATCCAATGGACTGTGGAAATTTTGCCTGAGTCCTTGAGGAGTTTAAGTATTATCAATATTTTATTGAATACTTAAATCTATACATGTCTTTTGTAGTTCATTAATATTCCACTCCACTGGCTCATGAAAACATGTTTAAGTCTTATCATTCAATTAATTAAGCATTGATGAATATTGTACTCATGGATCTTTGCACCTTAATAGCCTTTGTAGTGCATACATATTCTTTAAAATTGTATAGAGTGAAACTGCTCTATTTTTTGTTGTTTGGTCTTAACCTATGATTAGACATACATTGGGCCAGTCTTGGTGTCAGTGAATCCATTCAAACAGCTACCTATTTACACGGACAAGGAGATTGAGATCTACCAGGGTGCCGTAAGCTGATCATTCCCAACCAGCTGTGCTAGAATATATTTGCACATAGTTTCATTTTACTTTAAATTTCAAGTTCCACTTTTGTTACATTATGAACTAAGTTTGGCAGAATAGCAGATTGCTCATTTTATGGAAGAAAATTAAAATTAAAACACCAGTTTTATATCATGGTTCTAGATGCCATTCATAATTTTAAAGCATAATAATGTGATATGTTGTCAGTTTCATATAATGATAAATATACTGCTTTGAATTAAATCTGCTATGAAATAGCTCTCTCTCTCTCTCCACACACACACACACACACACACACACACACACACACACACATTCCTGAATCTTCAAACCTAGGAAAAAATATTTAAAGTACTGATTTATTTTTAATGAGTTCAGTTTTAGTGTGTTTGTGAAATATGTTAAAGTTACATCTGGATGAAAGAGAAAGCTCTGTATTGTTGCCTGTTTTGCAGGATTTCACATGTTGGCAATATTTATGTTTGATCTCACTTTTACTACTGAAAAACTACATGTGCAGGCACAGTATGAGAACCCACCACATGTGTTTGCACTAGCGGACAACATGTACCGCAACATGCTGATAGAGATGGAGAGCCAGTGTGTCATTATCAGGTAGGTAGGCCTGAGTGCCATGAAGTTAAACACTCACAGAACATAACACTTTCAAGCTTAAATGTCTGGCATTCTTCTCTGGCTGATTTTCACTGACAAATGTGATTGTTCTCTGTTCTGATTTTCATTGGCAAATTTGACTATTCTTTTCTATTCTGTTCTGCTCCGATTTTCACTGACAAGCGTGACTTTGTTCTGTTTATTTAATTTTTGCTGGCAAATTTGTCCATTCTTTTATATTGTGATTTTCACTGGCATTTGACTTTAATTCTGTTTTGATTTTCATTAACAGATTCAAATGTTCTGCCCTATTCTGATTTTCAGTCAAGTTTAACTGTTCTTTGTTCTGATTTCACTGACAAGTTTAACTGTTCTTTATTCTGATTTCACTGATAATTTTGAATGGCATCAGTACTACTAGTAAATTCATGGTATGGAGAAAATTTTATATACTTATGCTTATTCTACTTGGTAAATTTTTAATTGTCTTTAATATCTTTGAATGGGATTTAATGTAATGAGGTCATAATTTTTTTTCCAAAGTGCCAATAGAAAATTGATGCAATTTATGAAGTTATATTAATTGTAAATCATCATGAACATAGTTGTAGAAGAAAGAAAGAATTAATTTCATATCTTTAAATGTCCTGGCAAAATTTAAAAGCCACCATCTTTAAAGAAATGTTATTTGGGTGCTATACTTGTTTCATAGTTTTCTTTTATACACATGGCATCCAATGGCTAAACAAGACCAAGCTTTGTTTTTAGTGTTTCTCACTTTTGCAGCTAGAGTTTATAGTCATACATACAATACATGAATGAAGACATTGTTTAGCATTAGTCAATTTTCAGTCATACCTCATGTCTACTGAAGGGACTTTGGATTCTATATATCAATGTCATGGCCATTCTTGTCAATTATAAAATTTGCAAATATGCATTATTTAATTATAAACATCTACTGATGTAAAACATGTTTGCAGTTTAGTGAGGTTCCTCTGTTCTTGATCTTTAACTTTTACTACAGGCCGAAGAAGTTATAAGCAAGTTCAACGTTATATATATATGTATAAGTTGAAAATTTCTTAAACTGACATTCCAGAAACTTTTAATGATATCATAAAACCTTAGAGTGGAGTTGAAAAGTGATTAGGTTTTGTGTGATTTTTGTTTTTTTTCTCATTTAGCTATAAGTGATATAATAGTAAAAATATTAAACCATTGAAATCATTAAAGGAGGATATTTGTTATTATATATTTTATTTTTAGAAAGAATGACCTAAGGGTAAGAGGTTGGCCATCATTATATTTTAAGACATTAAGTGTCGGGATATCTTATCTATTACATTAGCATTGAGAATGATGACCTAAAGGGAAAAATATATATATATATCAGCTTCCGCTAATATTGAAAATAAGCAACATTTTTACGCATTAGACTTAAAAATGAACTTTTGCAATTTATTTTTCATTTGAATAAGTTTTGTTTATTTCATACTTAGAAAATAAAGTTTTCTCAAAAATTAACTCATATCAAAAGGTTTGTCAGAATTCTCTCAGAGGTTTACAAGCCACAGCTTATATTGAATCATCACTTTGAGCACTCACTAAATACTTTTAAAAAAATTCATTATTAGCTTCTTCTGTTATAAATTGACTATTGCAGTTGGAATTTCAATTTCATCAGTATCAAATAGTATTTCAGCTTATTTTAGGGAAAAGATAATTTGTGATTGTACATAACTGTGGTATTAAAGAAATGTTTCATCAAATGAGTGAGCTTCACACAATACTTTGCAGTGGTGAAAGTGGAGCTGGAAAGACAGTGGCCGCCAAACATATTATGGGATATATTGCTCGTGTCTCTGGTGGTGGCCCCATGGTTCAGGTAATAATAATTTTCTCAGTTTCATTATTGTTCTTTTTTTAATATATAAGAAACAAGAAGTGTTTTATGTATATGTTAGTTATATTTTCCCTATAGTTTTTCTTTTGTAAATTGTTATAAGAACTTAAACATTTTTAACTAAGTTGTAAATTTGGAGAACATATGCATGAGATTTCTAGTAAGCTTTGTTTAAAATTTATTTAGTAACAGAAAAGTAATGATTTCATTATGTGTATATTCTCTGTAATTTGCATTTTAAACAAACTGTTTTGACAGAAATTTTTGCTTTTTTTAATTTGTTAGCATACTTTGAAAGGCTTTCTTAATTTGATATGCAAAATTTAATTTAAGGATGATTATAAATTTTTTAAGGATTCATGATATGTTTTTATATGCTATTTTGTATAGATTATTGTTGTTGTTGCTTGTGTGTTTTTCCTTATTGACAAGGTAGTGTTTTTTCCCTATCAGTTTCCTTAAAAGGCAAATACACCAGTTTTCATTGACAAACACTTCTGTGTCTATTCATAATTAAATAAAATCTAATGTTTAGTCAGTTTTACCTTTAGTTGAATGGCAGTCTAGTAATTGAAACACACATTTTTACAAGTGTATAATTCAGGAATTCAGAAACATAAGCAGTAAGCATTGTTTCATCACAAATGGTGTACGGCATTTGTAAATAACATTCTCATAGAGTGATTGCTGTTGTCATCTTTACTTATGAGAACCAAACAAAGCGTGTGCTAGCAGAGTATTGCTACCTCTGAATACAGACATAGTCTTAACATGTTTCAAGAAAGCTTTTAAAATGTGTCTTTTTCGCTAAGGGTAACAATGTTAACTTTCACAATCTTTTCAGTTAATTTCTTTATTTTATTTCTACTCTGCCTGGCATGTCATTGTTAAAAACAAAGCATAACAATCATTTACTATGTGTTATTCATGTATATTTGTTTCATACTGTAACAACCATTTTTTATGTAAAAATTATTTAAATCACCACCATTATTATTATTAAGATAATAATTTAAATATTTGATGTTTTAGTTTCTTACTGTTCAAAGCATTATTTTGCTTTCTGTTTTCAGCGAGTAAAAGACATTATATTGGAATCAAATCCATTATTAGAAGCTTTTGGGAATGCTAAGACAGTGAGGAACAACAACTCTAGCAGATTTGTAAGCATCAGTACTGTTAGATTGCATTGACAGATTTGTAAACATCTGTTATTATTACATTGGATTTCATTCATTTGATTGTAAGGATTTGTACTACATTAGAATTCATTCTCATGATTTGTAAGGATCTATTCCATGAGTGTTAAAATTTAGTGGTAAGATATATATATGGGAGAATCATCCTTGTGTTTAAAAATACAATGTCATCATTAAGTTCGTAAAAAAAATGTGCCTGTGCATCATAGAGTTTAAAGGTAAATAGTAAACATCGTACATTGCTTAAAAATAATTTGTTGGTATCTCACCGATGTGTTTAAAGGTACAATATAGTGTGTATAAATTCCTCATTTAAAGATGAAATAAAATGTTTATCTGTCTGTCATTTACAAGTTCACTCTAATGTACATCCATTCATCAGTTTATTATACATTCCACTGTGCATCCATTGTTTGGTTTACAAATGCATTATAAAGGTACCCATCCATTGTTTGGTTTACAAATGAATTATAAAGGTACCCATTCATTGTTTAAAGTTGTATTTTATAGTCTATCTTTTCATTTCTTTTGAGGTGTATTTTACTGTCTGTCCTTCATGGGTTTAAAATTGTATTTTACTGTCTATTTATTCATGGATTTAAAGTTGCATTTAATTGTCTATATATTCATGAGTTTAAAGTTGTATTTTACTATCTATTCATACATATATTATATGTATATAATAATATATATTGTAGACTGCATATCCATTCATTTATTTAACAGTTCATTGTAATGTGTATCTGTTCATTAGTTTAAAGATATATTGTTTTGTGCATTTATTCATTAGTTTAAAGGTACATTAGTGTGAATCCATTCATTAGTTTAAAGGTACATTGTAGTGTATATATTCAGCAGTTTATAGTTACATTGTAGTGTGTGTCCATTCATTAGTTTAAAGGTATATTGTTGTGTGAATCCATTCGTTAGTTTAAAGGTATATTGTAGTGTGAATCCATTCATTAGTTTAAAGGTTATTGTAGTATGATTCCATTCATTTATATAACAATTTTTTGTAGTGTGCATCCAGTCATTCATTTTAAGGTACATTGTTAGTGTCTTCTTTTCATTAAAAAGTACATTATAATATGTTTCTTCTAGTCATTATAAGGTACATTGTTAGTGTCTTCTTTTCATTAAAAAGTACATTATAATATGTTTCTTCTAGTCATTATAAGGTACATTGTTAGTGTCTTCTTTTCATTAAAAAGTACATTATAATATGTTTCTTCTAGTCATTATAAGGTACATTGTTAGTGTCTTCTTTTCATTAAAAAGTACATTATAATATGTTTCTTCTAGTCATTATAAGGTACATTGTAATGTGTCTTCTAGTAATGAACAGGTACATTGTTGTGTGTAAACATCCATGGATTTAAAAAATAAACTGAAAAATTTAGCAATCTCATTTTTTTTATAAAAAAAACATGGTTTTCATCCTATTAAATGGAAATGTTTACCCATCAGGTTTGAAGCTATTTCTTTTATAGTGTCAATTTCATTTATATTGTTTAAACACTATTAAAGTTTGTTGTAACTATACAGGAAGCAGCTTCAAAGAATCAAATCAAATCAAATCATCTGATGATTCTGCAGACATATAAGAAACAGTTTTATCAATTTCTTAT
Source organism: Sinotaia quadrata (assembly GCA_028829895.1). Lineage (NCBI taxonomy): Eukaryota > Metazoa > Mollusca > Gastropoda > Architaenioglossa > Viviparidae > Sinotaia > Sinotaia quadrata. The sequence continues at coordinate 42,818,245 of CM054177.1, read as the reverse complement.
GTTTTTTAGGGTAAATATGTAGAAATCCAGTTCAGCAGAGGAGGTGAACCAGAAGGAGGTGTCATCTATAATTTCCTTCTCGAAAAGGTATGAAATGAAATCTAAAAATAATTTAATAACTCTTTATTTTTAATGTCAGCCATTTTGTTATTCTATTTGTTGATTATATATATAAAACCATTTTGTTGTTCTATATATATATATATTTCATACACTTATAAAAGTTGATTTTATTTTATAAAAAGTAACATTTTGCAGCTTAGTGAATTTTAAAAATAAAATCTAAAGAAATCCATGGCTTCTTTCCTTCTTAATCTGTTGTAAACATACATGTTTTCATTACAAATTTTCATAAGACATTTTAAGACATGGTTTTAAAGTTAGTTTTGCATGCTGTCTTGAATATGATTCAGAGAAATAGTGAGTGAGTATTTTAAAGTTAGTTTGAAATTCAATATTTGGTGAGTCAGTGTTTTAAAGTGACTTTTGCTTGCAGTCTCGAGTGGTGAGTCAGAATGCTAATGAACGATCATTCCACGTCTTTTACCAGCTGTGTGCTGGTGCAACAGACCAGATGAAAAGTGTGTAACAGCTTCTTGCTCTTTTATTTATTGATTACCGAAACTATTTTTTTTTATATTGATCACCCATTATTTTCTTTCTTTTGTTGCACAGTTTTTCTCTGTATTGTAGAGGCGTGTTGTGTCTTCATTACTGTGTGTCTGTATTCCCTCTATCTTTGTTTCTCACTTGTTGAGTCTTCATTACAATTATCTGTATACCCTCTATCTTTGTTTCTCACTTGAGTCTTCATTACAATGTGTCTGTATTCTCTCTATCTTTGTTTCTTATTTGTATCTTTATTGTAGTGTCTGTCTTTCTTTCTCACTTGTTGTGTCTTCATTGTAGTGTGTCTGTATTCCCTCTATCTTTGTTTCTTATTTGTATCTTTATTGTAGTGTCTGTCTTTCTTTCTCACTTGTTGTGTCTTCATTTTAGTGTGTCTGTATTCCCTCTATCTTTGTTTCTCACTTATTGAGTCTTCATTTCAATTATCTGTATGCTCTTTGTCTTGGTTTCTCATTTGTTTCTTCATTACAGTTATCTGTTTCCCCTCTGCCTTGGTTTCTCACTTGTGTCTTCATTACAGTGTCTGTATTCCCACTGACTTTGTTTCTTACTTGTTGTGTCTTTATTAAAGTGTCTGTATTCCCTCTGTCCTTGTTTCTTACTTGTTGTGTCTTTATTAAAGTGTCTGTATTCCCTCTGTCTTTGTTTCTTACTTGTTGTGTCTTTATTAAAGTGTCTGTATTCCCTCTATCTTATCATAATTTTGTTCTCTAACATTCTTGAGTTTTTCACTTGTTTTTCATATTGCATTTTGGCATGTATTGCTTAGCAATTGCAACAATGTTATATAGCTCTCTGGTGACACCACTGGTGTCCTGGGCAGTTCATTGACCCATATTATTGCAGCATAACCAAAGCCCTGTACCTGATTTAATGTGTATTTTTCAGGGTTTCTTCATTGCTAGCTGTAATTGTATACTCTCAGACTGGCACATTTAAAATACTGCTATCAGAGTAATAGCCTTTTGTTATCTCATTACATGTAGATTGATTACAGTAATAACCTAGTGTATAATGTCTATTTTACATCTGTTACCTTGCTTCTTCTGATATGGATGTGCTGAAACTGCTGCTGTGTTACTGAAACATTGAGAAGAAGCATTCAGGATTGTCCAGTCTTTGTCCTATATATTGGTTTCAACTTCACACGTGAATACTTGTTTACCTTATCTACCAGAAAGCAGCTTGTATCTGGAATTTTTGTGTGCAAAAGAATATCTGCTTCAACCTATATTGAAACTCCAGTGTCTATGGACTAGAGAAAAAAAATTATTTAACAGGTGACCACAGGGACAAATTAACATGCTAAAGCAACATATAAAGGAATTGAAATCCTCAGTCAGGTTCCTTCCATCAGTGATAAAAACCAAACAGAGAAACTGAATTGATATCAGTGCAGTGCTTCATCTCTCAGAAACAACACTGTATCCACGGTTATCAAATATTCTAGCAAAGAAACAGCAGCAGATTTCGCACTAACTTTATTTGAATTAAATATTGATTTCTCAAAAGTTCAAGATGTTCTTTTATTAGCATTTTTGTTTACTGCTCAGTTATTTTAAATAACTATAGAATTTTCATTTTACTGTATTAGATTTAGAAACTAATACACCAAATACTATATAAATAATGCTTTTTATTCATGAAATATTTCTCCTATTTTCACTGGTCCCCAGGTGTAAAATGGTTGAAAACCACTGGTCTAAACTCTATATGATATTGGTTTGTTCCTGAGATGATTGTCTAAACTATGTATATTGGCTTTTCCTCAGATGATTGTCTAAACTGTGTATATTGGCTTTTCCTCAGATGATTGTCTAAACTATGTATATTGGCTTTTCCTCAGATGATTGTCTAAACTGTGTATATTGGCTTTTCCTCAGATGATTGTCTAAACTATGTATATTGGCTTTTCCTCAGATGATTGTCTAAACTATGTATATTGGCTTTTCTTCAGATGATTGTCTAAACTATGTATATTGGCTTTTCTTCAGATGATTGTCTAAACTATGTATATTGGCTTTTCTTCAGATGATTGTCTAAACTATGTATATTGGCTTTTCCTCAGATGACTGTCTAAATTGTGTATGATACTGGCTTGTTCCTTTGGGTGCAAGAATTGAGAGTATACCCATATCCCTAAATAGTTGCATTCATCAACACTACAATGTTAGAAATGTACTTGTTTAACCAATTACCTTTCTCCTATCTTGATAACTTTTTTTTTTTATATATAAAATATGATTCTATAAATGACTTTGCAGACTGTTAACATTACAAAACTGCTTATTAACATTGCAAAACATCTCACAAACAATTCATGACAGGTGACCTTGGAGTTACCACACCTGAGTATTATTACTACCTGAACCAAAGTGGCACTTTTCGTGTGGATGGTACTGATGACAATCAGGAATTTCAAGATACGTTGGTAAGAATCAACAAACAATTTATTCATTGATTGTTGTCTCTCAGCCTTCTGTTACCATAACTTTATTTACTTACTAATAGAATTTTGTGAAAATACTCTATTCTCTTCTTATTAATGAATACCTTTGACCAGTTTTCTTTCTTAATTTGATAAGAGTATTTTTAGAGTATTTTTTTTCCCCACGTTAGACCTGTAATTTTATATTTAAAATATATTATATATTGATTATAGTAAAATGGATATCTTTTGGGAAATGGTGAACCTGATTTGCACAATATTAACAATATTTTTGTATGGCTGTTTGTAACTATTTTGTTAATGATCACAGAACAAAATACTATTCATAAAAAGTAAATTGGAAGATCTTTTATACAAATAAAATGTTAGTTGCAGTGATGCTTAATTGTATATCTCAACAAAGTTGACTATAGCATTTACAGCAGAATGTCAGTATCACCTTAAAAATGAAAGTTGGTGTTCAAAAGATAATATCTTCTGAAACTTGCATTCACTGAAGAAAGATGTAGTCAAAATTTATCTCTGAACAAGTACACACCAGTTTTGATTTTCTAAAAGTAAGCTCATCATAAATGTGAGAACAAGGACTAAATGAAACTTGTCCCATGTAGGTCAGCCTAACCACACACACACCCTCTCTATTTACAGCTATTAAATGTTTATTCTCATATCTATTAGTTTCCTGTACAATCATGTTTACTAACAAATCAGTAAAATAAAGTTTGAAAATATTTAAAAGATCATTCTCACCTCACATGCCTATATTTAGCTTCATGTCTGCTTCAGACATTTATAAGGCAGATTATTGTTCCTCATCATCAGTCCAACCATTTTGAACATTGTCAGGGTATTTGAATCACTATCACATATAAAAAAATGCATTTTCATCTATTTGCTCTTATAATCAGTAACTTCAAAACACAAATGATAATTTGGGTCAAAATTGGAACATCTATATAATTCATAGCATTGGTCACTTTTGAAAAGTCACAAATTGAAATGTATATTTCCCTGTAAATGGCTTCCTAGAACCAGTATGAACGAATGTGAATGTGAAATTATTCTATTCTAAAGGTTCTGATTGATTAATCCATTTTAGCAAAGCACATGGCTAGCCTGTGTTAGCATTGCACATTTTTAAGACAGTTATCAAATCACACCAATAGTCAAAGCACTTCTCTGGTTGCATGAACTTTTCATGATTTATAGCCAAAGAGTTGAAAAACATTTGTTAGCAATAGACTTCCAGACAATGTATATGAGTGTGTGTGAGAGTTCCTAGATTGAACAGGAAATTAACTTCCTTATATTTACCACTAATACCCCACAGTGTGTGTAAATACGAGAGAATGTTCCTAACTTGACAGGACTATTGTCTCACCTATGTCCCTTATGTTAAGCAGTGTGTGATGTCATTTTTCCTATCTTGAACTCATAGTTTAATTATCTCAAAAACATCACTAAGCACCATTTTTTCTGTTTGATGAAGCGCGCAATGCAGGTGATGGGGATTGATGCAACCACACAGATGACAGTTCTGACGCTTGTGGCTGGGATCATGCATCTTGGGAACATTAGCTTTGTGGAGGAGGGAAACTATGCCAGGGTTGCTAATGATGAATGTTCGTACCTATCTGTCAGTCAAATATTTTACTTATTTGCATTGAGGACTACGTGAAATTGCCATTATAATGTTATAAAATGGTTTAACTATTATTTCTGAGTAGTTGTAGCCTAGTGTGGTTTAGAAATATATATATTTTTAAGTGAAGTAGTTGCTGATTTTTTTCTCTTAGAAATATTTACCGAAACTGCAGTAGGAACTAACTTGCCCTAGATAGGTCATTCATTTCCGAAGGCAGTCTTGGAGACCTTACCAGTTCCATGATAACTGAAACTAAAGAATTATTTGCCTCTAATCATGGTACTCAGTAGTTGTCCCTGAATGACATTTTCATGCTTGTGTAACCCACACAACAAATACAGGAAGTGGGGAGGGCCATTTGGTTGTAATTCTTGGTAAGTGTTCAAAAAATATATTTAACTTTAAAAAAAAAAAATGGAATGCATAAGTATCCCCCCCTTCAGTAAAAGAAGCACAAATTGTGATGAGTGAGATAAATGCTTCAAACCAAAGAGCACATTGAAAACGTTGCTGGCATGTTTGAACAAGAATGTGTCAAACTTTCACTCATACACATTCACTAACATTCACTAAGGTGAAGAGGCACATTGAATCACTGGTACACTTGGATAGAGAATGCAGATGATGTATCTCTGTCAGATTGAATCACTGGTACACTTGGATAGAGAATGCAGATGATGTATCTCTGTCAGATTGAATCACTGGTCACTTGGATAGAGAATGCAGATGATGTATCTCTGTCAGATTGAATCACTGGTACACTTGGATAGAGAATGCAGATGATGTATCTCTGTCAGATTGAATCACTGGTACACTTAGATAGAGAATGCAGATGACGTATCTCTGTCAGATTGAATCACTGGTACACTTAGATAGAGAATGCAGATGATGTATCTCTGTCAGATTGAATCACTGGTACACTTGGATAGAGAATGCAGATGATGTATCTCTGTCAGATTGAATCACTGGTACTCTTGGTTAGAGAATCCTGATGATATATCTCTGACATATTGAATCACAGACATAGGTTCTCTTGAGACTCAGAATACAGATGATGAATTCTGGCAGATTGAATCATGGGTACTCTTTAAGATCAAGAATAGAGATAATGAATTCTGGTAGATTGAATCTCTGGTACTCTTTAGATCGAGAATACGGATGATGAATTCTGACAGACGAACCACTGGTACTTTTGAGATTGAGAATAGAGATGATGAATTCTGGCAAATTTAATCTCTTGAGATGAAGAATGCATTCGATGAACTTCTGATAAATTGAATCATTGATACTCTTGAGACTAAGAATACACTTTATAAATCTCCTGTTAATTGAACCAAAGAGATTACTACTCTTGACACAGAATACAAATTGAACTTGAGAACAAGAATGCAGTGTATCTCTGGCAGATTAAACCAGAGATGGGTTCTCTTGAGATCAAGAATATAGATTGTATATCTCTGTAGTTGTTTTTGTTATTTTCATCATAATAATTATTATTATTAATATTATTGCATTTTTTTGCAGTCTTGGCTTTTCCAGCATTTCTATTTGGAATAGACCAGGAGTATCTTAAAGAGAAATTGACAGGCCGCATAATGGACAGCAAGTGGGGAGGGAAAAGTGAGACCATAGCGATGAAACTTAATGTTGAGCAAGCAGAATTCACCAGAGATGCTCTATCCAAGGCCATCTATTCCAGAGTTTTTGACTTTCTTGTAGAAGTAAGATTATATTGATTTCATTTTATTTTATTTGCTCTCTTCTTTCAATTCTCCAACACCTAAAATTTTGCATGGCTGCTCACTCCATTTGCTTTAACTAGTATGCATTCATTAGCTTTCATATTTACCAGCATATGTGTAGCATGCATATCTATCACAGCTGTACTCAGGATAAGTTTATTTAGAAGAGAAGAAGCAAGTGCAAAAAGTATGATCCATATTAAGGACAATTGCAGCACTGCTCAATTAAAATGTAATTAAATGCAAATATGTCATTTTTCTTTCTTTCTTGCCTGTCTCTTTGGCTTCCAGATAACTGACCATTCTACATTTTCTGTTTCAGTCAGTGAATCAGGCTATGAGACGGCAAGGACTTGAGATCAATATTGGCATCTTGGATATCTACGGCTTTGAAATCTTTCAAAAGAATGGGTTTGAGCAGTTTTGCATCAACTATGTCAATGAAAAACTACAGCAGATTTTCATAGAGCTTACATTGAAAGCTGAACAAGTAATTTCATTTTGAAAAATCCATTCTTTATAATTTTTTTTATAATGCATTTGAAAGTTTCTTTAAGTCTACAAAAAATTACCTTTGCCATTTGTTACACAGAAATATCTCTCTGTTCCATCCATCCGTCCATCCATCCATCATCCATCCATCCGTGTATATATTTTGTGTTGAAATTATTAAATTTTAAAAGAAAATTCCTTTTGCTTTGGTATACACAGGAGGAGTATGTTCAAGAAGGTATCAAATGGACTCCTATAGATTACTTCAACAATAAAGTGGTATGTGAGTTGATTGAGAGCAAGAGCCCCCCAGGTATCATGTGCATATTGGACGACATCTGTGCCACCATGCATGCAGTTTCAGAGGGCGCTGACCAGAAACTTTTAGCTGTAAGAAACACTTTCTGCTGCATAAAATACTTTTTTAAAAATATTTTAAATTGATGTAATTTTTCAAAGAAGTCTATTCTTTTCGGTGGTTGTTTAAATTTTTAAAAAGTGAATTAAAAAATAATATTGTGGTTATTGCCATTTTATTGATTCCTATTTCTGTTACTTAAGTGTATATGTGAGGATTGCTTTTCCTGATACCTTTCCAAATGACCAGACCTCTATTATTATGGTATTCATAAATTACAAATATAAACATTCAGGCACATGTGCACAGAAAAGTGTTGACATAGGCACATCTCAGTACAGGCCTTGGAGATTTTCCAAACAGTACACTTGTTTCTTTTGTGCTTCTGAGGAAAAGAGGTAAAGTGTTCAAATGTTCGGGGGGTGGGGGTGGGTGGGTGGGGGCAGTAGTAGAGGGAAGACAGAACAATTGCCTAAGGGTCCACAATAAATCAGAATTGTTGTTTTGTTTTGCTTTTACTTGTTACTAGCAGTTAGCTTTTTATTTATTGTTAAATCATCAACATTAACTGAGAAAAAATTTGCTTCAAGTCCTACTCACTATACATGGAGGGAAAATATCTTTATGTTATTTTAATTATATGTATTTTTTTGAGGGGGGGATGGAGAAGGGTTGTCTGTATAGTAGCAATCTAAGGTCTAGAGACAGCAAAACTGTAAATGTCCGCCTTTAGTTTTTTGTAACTTGATGCCTCTATGTGTAAAACTCAGAGCCCCTATTTTCATAAAACCAAACTGTACATTGTGTAACTCTCAGGGCCTCTTTGCACATGTAACTCAGGATATCTGTGTACATGTAAATTGGGGCCTATATGTACATAAAACCAAATGTACCTTGTGTAACTCAGGGCCTATATGTACATAAAACCAAACTTTATATAGCATTTTTATTAACATGCAAAACTACTTTTTGCCTGCTGACACTGATATTAAGTTTGAATTTTACATTTTTAGAAACTGGATGGCCATGTTGGCACTCACAAGCACTACAATGGTGGGAGCACTAACTTTGTCATCCATCATTATGCAGGACAGGTGAGTGACATGTGCATTTCATGTGCATGCATGCTTGCTTGTGTGTGTGTATGTGTGTTTGATTGTGAAAAATATGTATGTTCACTCTTGACGTGGGTTCATTTAAGCTTTTCAAAGCAGTACATTTTATCTGACATAATTTCTTTAAGTTCTTTGGTTGGCAATAAATCACTTAAACTTTTAAATTGAGGTAAGATCTGTTTAAATCTTCTATTTGACTTTATTTCTTGACATCAGCTCTTGGCAAAATATCATTGCAGCCCTTTATTTCACATAATTTCTTTAAACATTCAGTTGACAATTTATTTATTCTCTTTGGTTGGTAATAATATCTGTTTAAGCCCTTTATTTGACATAATTTCTATGACTGGAAATAATTAATTGAATCACCTGGTTGACAGTAATTTAAGTTAAGCACTGTGATAATTCAGGCACATGCTTCAATTCACAGTTCACAATCAATTTGAATGTAAGCATAAATAGTTAGTTACTGACTTATTAAGGGTTTGCTTTCAGTTTTATATAAGGTGGAGCTGACAAAAAAGAAAGGTTGTTAAGATTTGCTATTTGCTGCACAAGGTTAGGACTTAAAATCCATTACTCGATATTGGCTTTCCTGTTTATGCAAAATTTTCTGTACTTTTATAATGATACTATCTGATTAGGACTATTTGTGTGCATTATTTATTAAAGTATGTTGGGTTTATGGCTTTTTGCAGGTGAATTACGATGCAGACGGGTTTTGTGAACGTAACAGAGATGTGCTGTTTAATGACCTCATCCAACTCATGCAGTCAAGTTCCAAGTCAGTGTTGTATTGTTCTTATTTTGCTTTCATAATTAATTTAATCCATTTCCTTAATATTTTTTTAAATCACTTGTTACCATTGTACTGTTTGCATACTGAGGTCATAATACTCATTCCATGTATATTTACTTTGTAAAGTAATATTGATTCTTGTGACTGTAAAGTACCGCCTCCAACTTTATTTATTAAATCACAACATACTTAAACAGTTAAAGCTGTAGTCCATTTCTGATTAAGAAAGAATTATGCCCATTAAAATTCTTATAATAAGTGATTAATTTATTAAAAATGTTTATAAAGATAAAAGTTGCAGGTGTTTGAGCTATTTATTACTGTTTGCAGCTCATTCATAGTCAGCCTTTTCCCAGAAGATGTCACAAATGTTACTCGTGGACGACCCACTACAGCCAGTAGTAAGATAAAGGTACATTTTTCTATCAAATGTGCATACCTTAAGAGTATTAATACCTGTCATGGGCATGCAAATCCTGGGATACATATTAGCTGCAGAGAGATAACAGATTGTAATGTATTGAGTAGTTTGCCCCTTTCCTAGATTTAGTCTCCCTTAATATTTGTTGCTTTGGTACTGTAAGGATGTTTTAAGCCACGGATGTACAGTTTGCAGTTTTCTTGATTGGATCAGCATTTTATTGTTGTTGTTGATTGTTGCTATTGGTCATTTCTTGTTGCTTGTCTTCAAGTTAAGTTTGCTTTGTTTACTTTTAATAGTTGTCTCCTTCCTTTGACCTTGATAGCATCGTGAATAACTCTTGGTCTTTTTAATAAGGCCTTCTAAATAATATTTTTATTCTCTCACCCCCTTTGTGTACCATTATTCATTCTTAAGTGATATTTGTCATTATGAATGCTGATCAAGTGTCCTATGGGAGAAAATCATTAAAAGATACTTCGCTATCTCTGTTCCGTCTACCAGTAAACATGACTTAAGGCACATTCATATCATTAACAGATATCCTTATTTACCTTGCCAGCAGAAGTGTTAGTAACATATGCAGACAACATATTGAGTCCTGTTGGACTTATCTCATTAGCTTCATTGTAGGGATGTGGGGTGACTCTACAGACACTCGGTTTGGTCACTGGTGAAGTCAGGCCACATGCTAAATGTACTTTAGGCTGTGTGCACAGTACACTTGGGTGAATGGCATGTGAGTTTGGCCTCTGGCATTAAACCTCTCAGCTTGGTGCTGCATATTGGCACATCAGAAGATGTAGGTTACGCTAGGGAAAGGGCTTATTCTTCTCGTCTACTCGTACGTACTTTAACATATTAAAGTTCCCAAGGGTAGAGAAAACCAGGGGAGGTAACAGCTGTAGATGTTTCTGACCCTTAATTGCAAACAGTTATTACCACAGGATTCCATCTGATTTCCCAACCTCCATAGAACAACAGTATCTTTGTTGAAAACAAATTTAGGTACCATTACTGCATGAAAAATTCTATTTTACATACAAAACAACACAGCAGAGAGTAAGGTTGTAAACCCCTTTGTAAAAATATTGATTCTACTAACCTGGAGGGGAAAGTTCTCAGCTGATCTCTGGGATTGTCTTGCTTGGTTCATTTGGGGACATTGACTTCGGACACAGATGTTGCATTCCATTATTAGCACTGCCAGCCAGCCAATATTAATTACTGATTTAGTGTTTCCTTTGTTAAGAATAATAAAGTTGCATCACACTATTGGCACTGACAGACTATTTGGTGGTATTCTAACAGAGGGTGAAGGAATTTCCATCCTGCAATTCTCCTCTACACTCAGTACTCACTTGTGGGTATCTCATGCTATATAAGGAGGAACACACCCTTAGCAGTAGCAGTATCCCTCCAACCCCTTTTTGTCAATATCTCCTCTTCACCAGACACAGAAGGCAATAATGTCTCTATCATGCATTATCCAGTTAGAGTTCTTAACATTAACCTACCATCATTTGGCTAAAAGTCAGCAGCAAGTTGTGCCGCACTTGGCCAAAAGCCAGTAGCTATTTGTGAAGCATTTAGCTTAAAGCTATCAGCAAGTTATGCAACACTTGGATTAAAGCTATCAACAGGTTATGCAGCACTTGAATTAAAGCTATCAACAAATTATGCAGCACTTGGATTAAAGCTATCAGCAGGTTATGCACTACTTGGCTTAAAGCTATCAGTAAATTATGCAGCACTTGAATAGAAAATAGCAACAAGTTGTACAGCATTTAGCATAATGCAGGAAGCAGATTATAATAATTAGCTGCCTTTCAGATCCACACCATATCTGATAGGTGTACAGAGGTAAATATAAAGACCTCCATATTTGAAAGTTAAAAAGTCATTTTTCCCTCCATCCAACCCATTTGTTCTGCGTAATATTAAAGAACTGTTTTTAGTTTTTACTTATGTCCAGGTATGGAGGTGAGACTTTAGCCCTTTGGTTTAATCCTTGTGTCCAATTTGGTCCCTGGCCTAAAAACATTTGGACACTCCTGATCTTATGGATTATAGCATTTTAAACTTATATTCTGTGTGTTTGATTATAATTCTTATAAATTATGTTTTCAACCTATTGTTTTGAATATTAAATTTATTTATAGACACAAGCCAACCAGTTGGTGGACACCCTGATGAAGTGCACCCCTCATTACATCCGTTGCATAAAACCAAACGAAACAAAGAAAGCTCGTGACTGGGAGGATAGCAGGTACAATCAGTGATACATTTAGCACATTAAGTGGGTGATTGTGTTAGCAAATAGAATGAATGATGGTATTTAGCAAGTACAGTGAATGATGTGTGTAATAAGAACAGACCCGTCTACCTTCCATTTTTAGTGGAAGAATCTCCTGGTCTTATCTCTAATCTTATGTTCCTCTGCCCATGGAAGCGATTTCCACTTTCAATTTAATTTTCAATAATTTTCTGAATAGTTATGACAGGACGCCAGCCACGCACGTCAGTCAATGATAGTCATTATGTAAAATACTAGTGGGCTCCAGCCATCCTGTAACAGACTGCCAGCCAAAGATACTAAAATAATTGGTAGTTTGCTTCTCTGGTTGGCCATTCGTATCTGTCGAAAACGCACTCGTTGTTCGGAAGTGTGCCTATTTTAATGTTTTAAACTTAGCGCCTACAAAATGTCCATAAATCAGCTCTTTGTAGAATAAGAAAAGATGGCAGATGCAGAGTGCGAAATTGTTGATTTCAAAAAAGAATTAGAGAGACTTTCAGAAGAAAATCAAGTCGAAGAGAATAAACCACAAGTGAAAAAAACTTGCTATGAACAAAAATACCAATCAGACTATCACAGAAAGTGTAATTACCTGTGCCCTAGTGGTAAAGGGGAAACCTTTTTTTTTGCACAGCATACAGACTAGACTTTAAAATTGCACATGGTGGACTGCACGATGTCTGTAGACATTTTTAAACAGCATTGCATAAAAGCAACATGACTTTATGCAAGGGAGAAAGAAAGCTTACGACCTTTTACCAGCCAAAGAAGGATTCTGAAACAGATGAACTGAAGCTACAGATCACAAGGACTGAGGCAACTATGTGTCGTTTGATAGCTTTTAACAATCTACCTTTGGCTTGTGCTGACAAGTTTGATAGCTTTTAACAATCTACCTTTGGCTTGTGCTGACAAGTTTGATAGCTTTTAATAATCTACCTTTGGCTTGTGCTGACAAGTTTCCTATGGTTTTCAAGTGTATGTTTCCAGACAGCAAAATTGCTGCTGGTGAGTGTTTTTTGTTCTTTTAGTTTTTATTATTAGTTTTGGCATTCTTCTGAATAGGGACCACTAGTCTTTGTCTTATTTTTTATGGAGTGAAAGTTACAGGAAAGATTATAAGATTAATAATTATTAATAATTATATTTAATTAGCATTCTACTCAGGTTAGGCTAAGTAGTCCCTACACCAGCAATCCTCTCTTTGTTTTCTTTTCTTTTTTACAGTAAGAGTTAGGGTTAGTGATAATTTAAGGAGTATGGTTAAGCCTGTGGCCAGTAGTAGAGATTACCAACCCTTCCAATAACCATAATTCAAAGAGTCAAGAGAAGACCCTAATTTTATGGATTAGTCCTAACTGTAATTCCCCAAATTATTATTTAAGTGCTACTTTTTTGGTATTTTTAAATGTTTGAAATAGGCCTTTGAGTTACTAATTGATCTGTGAGTGAGAGGAGGGGGGTAGGTAGGTCTGCCGTTCAAACCAAAAGGACAACACAGATCTTGGCATTGGAGAGGAAGCACAGGAAATTATTTCAAAACCAGAAGAAAATCACTTGACAAGAATCCTTACTTCACAGCCTTGTCATTGGCAATGAGAGGCATTCTGAATGTACCCCACCATTCTGCACACTGTGAGAGGACCTTCTTCTGTGTAAGAAAAAAGAAGCATGCTACTTTGAATCACAAAACACTTATAAGTCTCCTCTTACTGAAAGGTGAAGATCCTGTTCCAGCTGTTGAGAAGATGGAAAAGAGGGCATTGCAGTAAATAAAGTCTGCGTATGCCAACAGCTTGAAGAACTAAAGAACTACCATAACAACATTGTGTGAATAATGTCTAATTTTGTTTTCGTGTAAAGTATGTCACTTTATTTGTATTTATATTATTAGACTTGGCTGGCTGTACATCATATCTTCAATAAACTTCCCTGTATTCCTGAAGATCATGATGGCTCATTATTCTGAAATGAGGAGATTCTTCTTCAAATGAAGTCTAAAGAAATACCTTGGCCAATGTATTTCTAAATAAAACTGCCTGACACTTGGTGTGCATGACAAAAATTAGTCTAAAATAAAACACTGCAATGGAGACTACACAAAAAAAAGTAGATAAATCATAGACAAATGTTGTGCTTTACATAAATTATTACATTATTGGTAAGTTCATTTACAAAAATTAACATTATGTGTTATTATATTGCATTTATTTTATATTATTGTATTTCTATTAAAATGCTGATTCTGCATAGAATCTTCTGCTTTTCATAAAAATTTTCTTCTTTTGGTTCATTGATCTTATGGTCTGCTGAGAAGGGGAGTAGGAGGTCTGTAAGAAAAGTGGTGTGGGTAGCAAGTACAGAGAGTAGCATTCATAACAAGTACAGTGAGTAGCATTCATTGCAAGTACAGTGAGTAGCATTCATACCAAGTACAGTGAGTAGCATTCATAACAAGTACAGTGAGTAGCATTCATAACAAGTACAGAGAGTAGCATTCATTGCAAGTACAGAGAGTAGCATTCATAACAAGTACAGTGAGTAGCATTCATAACAAGTACAGTGAGTAGCATTCATAACAAGTACAGTGAGTAGCATGCATTGCAAGTACAGTGAGTAGCATTCATAACAAGTACAGTGAGTAGCATGCATTGCAAGTACAGTGAGTAGCATGCATTGCAAGTACAGTGAGTAGCATTCATAACAAGCACAGAGTAGCATTCATTGCAAGTACAATGACGATAGCAAATAAAATGAGTGATACATATTGCCAGTAGAATGAGTGGTGTGTGTCAAGTACCTTGAATGATGTAAAATGGATGATGTTAACAAGTAGAATGACTGATGGTGATGTGTGTAGCAAATAGAATGAGTGATGCATGTAGAGGTGGAATAAATGATGTGTGTAGCAAGTAGAATGAAGATATATGTAGCAAGTAGAATGAAAATGTATGTAGCAATGAGGATATGTGTAGAGGTAGAATGGATGATGTGTGTAGCCAGTAGGATGAGTGTTATGTTTAACATGTAAGTTGAGTCATATACAAAGTATGTGTAATAAATTATCTGTATATGGTATATATAGAAGGGGAAAGATGAGTGTATGTGTAATGGGGAGAATGAGTAATATTAATCATAGGTAGGATGAGTATATGTGTAACCTAGGATGATTATAATAGTTACAGAGAAGTTAACTAACATGTAAAATTGCTGGGTTTTTTTTTCAAAAGATTCTCTTAATATAAGATTATTTTTTAAAACTTTCATCTCTAATTAAAAAGATAAAACTGCATAAGAGTTTATAAAAATCAGTATATATGATAGTTACACCTGCATTCAGTCCAGAATATGCTCATTCATATGATTAAAATACACATTCTTTAACAGAAACTTTTGATTTATAATTAATTAAAATATTTGGTCACTCTTACATCTATCATCCTGGTTGTAATCGAGCATCCCCTAATATGAATTAACTTGTCTAGTTGTAATCAAGCACCCCCTAATATGAATTAACTTGTCTAGTTGTAATCAAGCACCCCCTAATATGAATTAACTTGTCTAGTTGTAATCAAGCATCCACTAATATGAATTATCAAACATTGGAGGTTAATGCATAATACAAATGGCTCTTTAAGTTGGTACTGCCATCACCCAACATTGAGATTTGTTTGTTGATTCTTATGTACAGAGTTAAACATCAGGTGGAGTACCTTGGACTAAAGGAAAACATCCGAGTGCGCAGAGCTGGCTTTGCCTACAGGCGAGAGTTTCCAAAGTTTATTAAGAGGTATTTCAGTTACACACTTTTCAAAACTTTAAAATTATTGTATTCATTAATATATACACACACACACACACACACGCACACGCACACAATAATAAAAAAAAAAAGAATTCTACAATTTCTGATCTTGGCTTAATCAGTGATGTGGCATCCATTCATCAAAAAGATCATTGCTTGCTATGACATACTGAGTTCAAATCAGACTTGATTCAGCATAAATTTGTACATATGGAATAGAATTGCCTGTTGATAAAACAGGCTGTTCAGTAGTCTTTTAATAAGAAATTGGGAGAGCAAAGAAGCAGAAATCAATCGGAAGACCATGAACATCTGAACATGCTGTTCAATACATGAGACAGTCATACTACAACAGATCTACTCACATAGTTGAGAACTTAATGTACCTAAAACTATATCCCAGAATATGTTGCATAATTGTCTAAAGTTGCTTGTGTAAAATGCAACTAAGACCTGGCTCACTTCCCTTGGATGGAGAAAGAGTGCCTTTGGGTAGTTTTAGGGGAGCTATAAATGGTACTTATGTTGAAAGCTATTCAGATAAGGCATTTCATTTTATGATTTTGTACAAATTTTCTACAAACAGCTGAGTTTGTTCCTTATTTGAAGAAATACTAAGGTTTTTAAATCTTGGAATTAAAGTTTGATGACCTTGTAATTATTACATGAATTGTGCATCAGGTTTGTAGGAATTGTTAACTGTCTTATACAGTTCGTATTACGTGAACATGTGCATTAGATGTTACCAGGATGTGTGTCTTTTTCTTTTTTTGATGTGTGTGTGTATCAGGCGTTACATGATGTGTGTATTATGTTACAAAATGTATTATTTGTAATAAGTGTTACATATTTGTAATAAGTGTTACATATTTGTAATAAGTGTTACATGATGTGTATATCAAATGTTACAAGATGTGTGTATCAGATGTTACATGATGTGTGTTAGGTGTTACATCATTTTTGTATTAGGTGTTACATCATTTTTGTATTAGGTGTTACATATTTGTATTAGGAGTTACATATTTGTATTAGGAGTTACATAATGTTTATATTAAAAGTTACTTGATGTGTGTCCCTCTTAGGTGTTACATGACATTTGTATTTAGAAATATTTAATGTTAAAATTGATCATCTAATAAAACAAAACATATATTTTATCTATTGTTTTCTAGAAAAAAGTGGTTGTTGGTAATTACTAAAGATGTTATTGCTATAGGTATGCCATTCTGACACCTGAGACCTACCCAGCTTGGAGGGGTGACTCTCGTCAAGGAGTGAATCACTTGATGAACTGTGTCAACATGGACAAAGATCAATTCCAGCTTGGAAAGTCAAAAGTTTTCATAAAAAACCCAGAGGCAGTGAGTGTTCTGTTTTTGTTTATCTAAATTCCACCCTTAATGAGTGCAAGATAAGGCAATTTTCATATAAGAATAATAATATAATACAACCATATAGATTTTGCAAACTGCCTTGGATTTCATATCTGATTGGTTACTATTTTTAGTTTGTAGAATTAAAATTTGAATTGAGCTGAGCAAATTATTTTGGGCCAACATGTTTTGGTTTCGAATCTTGCCAATGTTTAATGGGGAAAAAATTAATGTAGTATTTGTCATCATAATTGTGTTTCTTTTAATTTTTCATTCATCAAAAAGAAGTTATGCATTAGAATCTCATTAAATTGGAAGACGGATTGGAGTAATAGATGTGTAGATTATTAATAGTTACCAGTAAAAATGAAAATAAATTAACAATGTTTGTGTTTTCAAAACGATATTCATATTTATGTTGATATTGAAATTTGTTTATTTTAATAAACTGTTATAAAGTTAAAATAATTTTTATTTTAAAAACTGTGAACATGTATTTGCAAAATAAATAAATTTGATTTTTTTTTCTTCTTCTCTAGCTGTTTCTCTTAGAAGAGATGCGAGAACGTAAATTTGATGGGTATGCTCGCATCGTTCAAAAAGCTTGGCGACGTCACTATGCACAGAAATTATATTTCAAACTTCGTTCAGAAGGTGAGTGATTAAAAATTCCATTTTGATTTTTGTTAGCTCTATAGGTTGGCAGGAGAAAATGAGAAATTAAATGTCAAATGGTCTTAAGGCATCAAATCAGAGGTAAAAACCTTATTTGGAATATCATAATATCTTAAAACTACCCAAAGTAAGGTTAAGACTCAGTTTGTCCTGCTGGGTGACGTGCAAGTAAAAGGATTAAGTTTTTTCCTTACACCCCGCCCCCCCCCCGTTTGTTATTTTTTTCTAATTTGATTTATTTTGTGTTTTAAAAAAAAGTTTGTACTCTAAAGTTATTGTTACTAATTTGATGTTTCAAAGCATATCACTTTGTTTATATATTCTACATTGTATTCTGTGCTTTGGCTCAGAGAAGTATGATTAGATCATCATATAAACTTTTCCATTGTAGTTTTCAGGTAGGTAAGGGGGTGGGTATATTAAAGGTAAGGAGATGGAGCACAGTGAGATATAACTGAGCAGGGGAGTGAGCAATATACATGACTGCAGGAAAGTTATAAGAGAAGACTAAGGGGTGTGTAGATATTTTGTTTGGTGTTTATTGAGGGTAGTGATAGATAGAATGGAATAAAGGGCTGCTGGAGTAAGCCTGTAAAGAGATAATAAAGGTAAGGAGGCATATTTGTGCATTGTTAAATAGAGAAAAATTAATAATAGAAATCCAGGCTAGAAAAAATATAGGAGAAAAAGCAGGGTAGAAAGAAAATGAAAAGTATTCATATTGTTTTAATTTTAAAAATAAAAATGTCAAACTTTTTCTTAGCATCTGATCTACTGTACAATAAAAAGGAACGTCGAAAGTACAGTTTGAACCGTAATTTTGTGGGTGATTACCTTGGATTGGAAGATAATCCTGAACTACGAGCTCTTGTTGGTAAAAGGGAGAGAATTGAGTTTGCTGCCACTGTCAACAAATATGATAGACGGTTCAAGGTGAGTTGCCTTTCCAAACTTGTTACATATATTCTTAATAACTGATCAATAAAAATAGTAAACACAGAAACAAAAACAATTTTTAGCTTTTTAGTTTTAATTTTAATCCTGGAAAAGTTTTCTTTTCATACTTAGAATATAGATGATTGTAAATTATGTAAACAATTGTTCATTATTTAGATAATATGATACCATACACACATACATAAACACACACACACACACACAAATGAACTTTAAATGTTTAAAATGTTAGGGTTAGTTTGAGTATTATATTATTTCCTACAACCCTGTAGTATTCTTTACCGTATGGTTAAACTTGTAATTAGCAACTTTGTATAAAAATAGCTTAGCATCATAACACTGCTCTTGTGAAACAAATTAAGAGAACTTAGTTATGATAGGCTGTTTTCAATAGACAGTATGGTTTAGAATGCACAAAAGCTTATTTCGAAAGATCTTTTTTGCTTGTTTTAATTTCTAAATGTACATGCTATTAAATTTGTGCAAATAAATTTTTGAAGTGGGAGACATAAAGCATATTTTTTTTATAATAAACCTGATCAGTTTTTTTCTTTCATTCAGTTTTGAAACAGCAATCAAATTACAGGTCTGAGTGAGTTTGAGTAAGAGAATGAGCAGTTGGAATGTAGTTAAATTTCTTAATGATTAGACAGTTATTGGAACTGTGTTAGCAACTGGCTGTATATTTTATTATGATTGTGAACCCTTCCAGAGTGTCAAGAGAGATCTGTTGCTGACAGGGAAGATGCTCTTTCTCATCGGTCTAGAACTGGTCAGTATGCAGTCATAAATGTTGTGTGGTTTTTTTTGTGTTTATGTAATCTGTTAAAATTTAAATCTGCTGGATTTGGGGTTGTTGTTCATTTTACATATTTTCAGATATGATTTGTTTCTTTTAAATTTCAAACTGATTGTGACATTTTTATTAACTAAACTTTATTTAGTTGTTAATTTTATGTATTTATTTGTTTAGGATTTGGGTGTTTATGAAGTCTGTGTGCTAATCTTTCATGTAAGAAATTAGGGGTTCAAACTCCACTCTATTCAGTTTAATTTTTGAAATATATATATAGTTCCAAGGAGCACTGTGAATGCCAGAGAAGGAAGTCCTCAAAGGAGTCAATCAAGACTGAGAACATCAAATGAAGATGAAAAGTCTAATGTGGCTCCTGTGAGGAAAGAAGTCAATTAGAAGAAAATATATACACACACACAAAACCCATAGCATAGCATTCATATGATTGCACCTCTGTTCCCTTTTCTCTAATTTTGAATTAATTAATCCACTCACTTTTATGCATATAGCCAAAGTGCATACACTAGAGTGGCACTCGAAGTCAAATGTGTTTATTTTGTATTGTTAATCAGTTTATTTACTTAAATAAGTCCATCTATATATACTGCAAATGACTGTTCTTTTAAAGTGTTAAAATTTAAGTAAACATGGACCTCTAATATTTAAGAAAAATTTATAAATAGCAAAATAATAATGATATCATATGCTGTGGTTTTGTATTATGATTTATTATTAAAATTTTGATGCACCTTATTTTATTGTGTATGTGCATACACACACACACACACATACACACACACACACACACACACACACACACACACACACACACACACACACACACACACACACACACACACACATGCCATGCACACACACATAACCAGCCTTTTGTATAGAGTATACAGTTTATTGGGCACTTGAGTGAGTTTTGATAATGGTGAGAAGGCATCATCATTATAATATTTAGTTTCGTTTCTTCTGGGTATTTATGAACCAAAATCAAGTTTTTTAAATGGCAGCCATATTTCTAGATATTTCCGATACAGTTTCTTCATTTTTGTAAATTGTTTCATTATCTGTCATCATAGATTTTGTCCATAATCTAGTGTACATTTTAAGTCTTCATAACAAAGTTAGTAAAAGTTTGTTTTTTTTCATTTACACACAAAATTACAAGTATTGTAGTGGTCCAGCCATGCTTTATGTACACTATGCACTTAACTTACATGCACAACACATGCTACATAAGACAGTACATGACAGTGCAATGCAAATAACTGATTTATGCAGTATATACTTATAAGAAGTTGAGTCTATTTATGTGAAGTTTAAAAGGCGGTATTTACTATGCACGTACGTGATTTCTGCACTGCAAAATACAGATAAATGGAGTAAAATGTACTTGGTTATTTATCTTCCCTAGAATTTAATCATCCATTTCTCTCCCTCTCATTTGTTTTTTTACTATTATATCATTTATTTTGGTATCAAAGAATTATAAATAAATTATCAAGTAAAACAAAATATTAATCTTTGTTAACTTTCCAAGACTACATATTAGTTTCTTTTGTAAATCAGTAATAAGTTGGGGTTTCTTTGTTTTATTTTAAACCTTTTAATAAATAATTACTTTTTAAACTGACAAATATTAATAGTGTTTATAAAAATAAGAGCAGTAACAAAATCTTCACTCACTACATCAGCAGTGTTTCTAATGTCTCCTGAATTCAGCACATTCCAGAGCTGCTATGTCAGTGATGTCCCTTGAGTACAACACACCATTAACTAGACCAGTTTACTATGTACAAAGAAAAAAACCCATTATAACTGTTATTGATCTTGACTAAACATCAACACGAAACATTTATTTATAGATATGCATCATTCACCAGATGTGCATATCATGCACAGATGTTGCTAATACACAACCAACTTTAAAGTATTATGAGACACTCTCTACTACAGCACAGCATATATATGAGAACATTTTCATGAGACAATCTTTACTACAACATATACATATACTTTCAGAACAGAACCATGATGAGACAGTTTATCTTTCAAAACAACATACTTTCAGAATTATAGCATGCAACAATCTGTACTACAACACATACTTTCAGAACAGAACCATGAGAAAGTATACTACAACACAACATACTTTCAGAATGGTGGTAGCACGTGACAATCTTCACCCTCTTGTTTGCATTAGGTCAAAAAGGGTCCAGAGAAGGGCAAGAAAAAGCTAGTAGTGAAGAGAGGCATTCCACTTGAAAAAATCACAGGAGTATCACTGAGGTATGCTGTTTTGATTTTGTTTATTGATGTGTGTTGGGCTTCATTCACAGTGGGTATATCGTAGAGCAATCGTTTATTTGAGAATTTTTTTTTTAAAATACTCATTTTGTGTGTAGAGCATTGTTTTAATTTTAATATTCTAATAATAAATCACATCTTTTCTTACTGTATATCCTGTTTTATTGTCACAATAAAGTACTTTTTTTCCCCACCCTCATCCCTCCTCTTTAGTTTCTTTCTTATTTTGATGCATTCATAATTGGTGTATTTTCCTTTTCATTTTGTTGAAATTTTTTTCAGGTTTATTTTCTTGAATATATTTTAGTCTCTCATTCAAGAAGATCAAAATTTGACTAATCCCTTTTTTATTTTAATTGTTGTGAATAAATCATTTATATTATTCTTATTTTAATTGGTGTGAAGGGAACATAAATCAATTCTTTTATTATTTAATTGTTGTGAAAGCAGTATAAATCAGTTCTTTTATTATTTTAAATAACATAAGTATATTTTGTTTGTTAAGTGTATATTTGAAGAAGAAATATATTGACATGTTTGTTTTCTTTTTCAACACAGTACACTACAAGATGACTTTTTGATTCTGCACGTTCAGGGGGAATATTGCAGTTTTATGGAAACCATTTTCAAAACAGAGTTTTTAACCACACTCTCCAAACGTTATAAAGAAAAAGTCAGCAAATCTTTAGACATCAAATTTTCAGACTGGTCAGTAATATTTATTTTTTGATGGACAATATAGGGAAAGGTAGAAAAAGACAAATTTGACTTGTCTTCAAAAGTGTTTTGTGTACATGTTCTCATATAAAATAACACATTTTAAAAACTTTTAAAAAATAAAATGTGTTTTATTAAAATATGTAACATACACCATACAGAAATCTATTACAACATATTTTGAAATCAAAATATTACTGTGGCAGAGTAAATTTGCTTATCCCTTACTGAATGATCTTTCTTTGACAGCCTGCAGTTTTCAGTAAAGAAAGAAGGTTGGGGTGGTGGTGGTCAGCGTGAGGTCCGGTTTGTGCGAGGCCAAAACTCTGAAGCTGTTCTTAAATCCTCATCCAAGACATTAACTGTGTCCATAGGTCCAGGATTGCCTAAAGATTCCAGTGAGTCAGGATGTATTTTTGTTGTTTTTAAATTAATTTTTATTTTGATCTTGTTCTGTTGGATGTATTTTTATAATTTGTTTTTGTGCTTTTTAGTTGTTACCGGGCACTGAAAAGGTTAAACCATTTAGTCAGAGTGTTTTTATACTTTGTTCATGCATTGATTTATTAATCATTTTGTTATAGTGTTTTTATACTTTGTTCATGCATTGATTTATTAATCATTTTGAAAAGTGTTTTTTTATAATTTGTTCAAGCTTTGATTTGTTAAGCTCTTTGTCAGAGTGTTTTTATAATCTGTTCATGCATTGATTTGTTAAGCAGTTTCTATGGGTGTGGGTATGGTTGTGGTTATATTGGTGGAGCAGTGTTTTTTATATATTTTTTGTAATTGTTCAGATTCTGATGTTAAAGTTTTCCTTTTTTGTGGGGGTGGGAATATATTTCTAAAATGTATTTTTGTTGGCAGTTAAGCCCTTTTGATTGTCTTTGTTGAGAATAATTTTCAAATGTCAGAGTTTATTCACTATAATTTAAAATTATATATATGTTACTACATTTGTTGTAGAGATGAATATTTAAATTTGTTATTTATCTTCCAATTCAGAAACCATAAAAGGCAATCTAAATATAAGTAAAAACAAGTTACATTGCATGATCCCAAACCAAATTTCTAAATACTGAATGACCAGATTAAATGATACAGGGATGTTTGAACAGAAGATTTTTTAAAAGTTACTCTTACATTTTCCTTCTTAAATTTCCAAATCTCACTGTTACTTGTATTAGACCTTAAACATCCAAACCTTGCCATTACTTGCTACTAAACTTTCTTAAACATCCAAACCTTGAAATAACATACTAAACCTTCTTAAACATCCAAACCTTGCCATTACTTGCTACTAAACCTTCTTAAACATACAAACCTTGAAATAACATACTAAACCTTATTAAGTGTCCCAATCTCACTATTACTTGTTACTAAACCTTTTAAATGTCCAAACCTCACTATTACTTGTTACTAAGCCTTATTAAATGTCCAAACCTCGCTTGTACTAAAATTTATTAGCTATCCACATCTCACTATTATTTATTAACTATCAGCATTTGAAGTACATTCTTAAAACCAGTATCGTATCCACATATGATCAGCATTTGAAGTATATTCTTAAAACCAGTGCTGTATCCACATATGATCAACATTTGAACTACTTGCTTAAAACCAGTACCATATCCACATATGATCAGCATTTGAAGTACATTCTTAAAACCAGTACCATATCCACATATGATCAACATTCGAACTACATGCTTAAAATTAAAGAAGACTAATTCTAATATTTTTCAGATTGATTATTTTTCCCTTAAATTATGATTAGTTGCACATGTGATGATGTATTTATAACACTGATTATAACACTGTTAAATACCATGTAATACAATTTCTACTGCATAACTTAAATAATAAAAACTTTACCTTTATGATTCAAGAACCTGGCCGAAAACCCCAAGTAAGCAATGGTGCTGCACAAAATAGACGTACACCAGGACCTCCGGCACCAGAGGGTGTTGCATCACGCAGAGCTCGGGTTGCACCTAATAGACCAGCACCACGACCACCTTCTGACAGTGCGCCTCCCCCCCCAGTAAGCAATCCTCCTTCACGGAAACAAGGCGAGTTAAAATTTTTCTTAAAAAAAAAAATTAAATCAGAGGTGAATGATTGAAAAATATAATTTCTGTGTTGCTTTTGGACCTATTTATAACAGTTGTGATATTTGCCTTAGAAATTTTTGTTATGTTGATTTGTTTGCTGCGAATGGTTTGCAATACAGTTACATGTTTTTCATAATTTGGTCACTATGTGAGGTTTCAACCATTTTGCAAACAAATAGGAATTTATGGATGCTATCTGTTTAGCAAAATTACACTACATATGTATAAGCCAGTCTTTATCTAGCAGCCCACCATAATGGTTTCTGGTTGAATTAAACCAATTGAAATTTATACTAGAAGCACAGTTTTTGTCCTGGTTGTAAGCTTTGATATTTTTTACTTGATAGAACTTGTGAGACCAAACATTGCAACATGTTAAGCACTAATTTCAAAAACAGTTTTTGGGTTTTTTGCAGCATATCGAAATAAATTTTTAAATAAAAATTGTTACTGCAATTTGTTATAATGTTTTCATACTTTTCTGGGGTTTTATTTGAAATTTTTAAGACTGTGTAAGATGTGCTAAACAAACTCTGGTCTAATGTTTAATAAATATTTTGTATTTTACTGTGATGCACTAATATTATACTGATGAATTATATTGTGCATATACATTCTTAGTTCATAGACAGTCAAGTCAGGACATTCAAAATGCATTGATACAGCAGAAGCCTCGCGGAAGCATTGACAAGGCACCCTCCTTGCCCCGTGAAGGTGCACACCATGTGAACAAGAAAATAAATCAAGCTATCCTCAACAACAACAATGACTTCATGAAGACCCCAGATCCGGGTGTTGCAGGGTATACCTTTTTCTGTATTTTCTTTCCGATAGTTTATTTTTTCAGGATTTCCTGAACAGTTTGGAGCTTTGTGGCCCAAAACTAATTTGCATGTACAGGTTCCTTATTTGGATTATGAGTTGAACTTTAATTTTTGTGCTAGCAAGAACTCTTGTGCTTTTTGTCTCTCCACTGCATTTTGATAGCAGTGACTGGTGTGTCAAGTGGCAGGTGGCTTCTCTTAGTATGATTGAATTTGTCCTCAACAACAGATTGTGTTATGCTTTCCTTGTTGCCAATGAGAGCATGAATTATGATATTTTTTATTTCTTTCTCATTACATACTGCTTATAAATGTATATTTTCTTTATTAAACCTTTTTAAAATTAGTTTCTTTGTATTTGTTCATCTGAGATCATGGTTTCATTAATTTATTAATCAATTTTCAAAAGAAATTTTGGAGGCATAAAAGAGAATTTTCAGAAATGTTTTTTTGCATGAATATTTACTAAAGCTCAAATTATCGTTCCCTTTTGTAAACAGTCACCATAAGAAAATTATAACATGTTGACTTTGTTAACGGAGGAGTTTTGCAGAAATTTGATAATGTACAGATATATATTCACCTACTTTGTTTCTCTTCTGAGTAATCTTTACCATGCCAATGAAACCAAATGTATAACTCATCTACTCTGCATTCTGTCTTGTTTCTTGGAAGGCATGCTAACTCAGAAGTATACAGCGAGCAGAAGTAAGTGACTGACTGTTTTAATATGAATGTTGAAGAGAGGATAGAAAGAAAGATAGAAATAGCACATGAAACTAACTAGCTATTAACTGCCACTGATGTTGAAAAGTAGAATGGCATGAGCTTGCAGTTCTTTGCATGAGAACAATGTGCTGTGCATGCTGTCCTGAGTTCGTGTTCCTGATGTGGTGTGCTTCATTCACTGCTTATGTGTCTTCTAGATTTAAGATGTTGAATTTTAAGTATGAGCGTGTGTTTTCAGTTCTAGATTTAAGATGTAGAATGTTAAATATGAGAGTGTGTTGATTTAAGGTATAGGATTTAAGTATGATGTTTGTATTTCTAATATTATTATAAATTATAAATATGAGAGTGTGTTTTTAGTTGTAGTTTCCTTTTGTTCTCCCATTTTGTTATTTCACTAGGGATAAATTGAGGCTTTAAAAAAAAAAAGTGAATTGTACTATATATGCAATACTAAATTAAAAATCTTTTTTCCTCTCAGGAGAAAAAATACTGTCAATTTTTTCATTTTGATACTGAAAATCTCTTTAAGTGGAGGTATAGTGTTTCTCATTAGTGATTTGTTAATGTGACATCATTATTAAATTAAACACTGAATCTTAATGAGGATAATTATCAACAGCTGAAGAACCAGAAATAATGTTTGATAAAAAGTGGAGCAAATTTATTGGTTGAATTGATCAAAACTTTCAAAGAAAAAGATGAAACTCTCTCTACCCCACACCCCTATCCCCAACCTACAAAATGCTAAATAAAATAAATTAATAAAATGAGCTCTTAGTTTTGGTAACTTTTTAATTGTAAGTCACAGAGATGGGTTGCTATACATTAAACTGAAACTCATCTTTATAAACAGGTTTTTTTTTTTAAATATCACCAAACTTTCAAACACCTCCCCCTAAAAATAATTTCTCCTTATACTAATACATGAATCACTACTTAACTCTGTCTTGTGGTTGAAGAAGTATATGAATCATTATTCCACTGGAGGGACACAGGCAATATAAACACTAGCAGGAATTTTTGACAGTAGCTGTTTGGTTGTTATTTTAAAACTCTTTGTTGTTGTTGTTGTTTCGATAACTTCTTTGCTCCACCGGAATTGCATGAATACTTTTCATCTTCTAGATGTTCTCAGTTTTTTTAGTGATTTTGTTGCAAGGCTACAGCCTATTTCCCGATAAGTTGGATATTTTTAATTAGTCATAGTAGTGGTTTGCTTTTGCTTTTGGGTTTGGGTTTTGTGGGCAGGATAGTAGGAGACAGGGTAAGTTAGTTTATTGATGGAAGTGAGTGTTTGTTGTTTCTTGAATTTAGTTTATAAGTGTTTTGTGTGAGAGTGTTGTATTTTCTTGCCCCTTTAATATGTGTGTGTGGTTTAGTTGTGGTTGTAATTGCTGAAGTGGTGTCTTTGTTTCTGATGTGTGATTCATATTATCTAAAATTAGTTGTGATTTTATTTTTATTTTTTTTAAAATTATTATGAAAGTTGTAGTACTACAGTCAATTTCCCAATGAATTTGAAACTCTATCAGTATTTTCTAATGAGTTGCATTTGTTTTGTTTTTTTTAATTTTTAATTTTATTATTTTTTTAAATTAAAATTATTATTATAGAAGGTGAAGTGTGTTTGTTTGGATGAGATACATGATTAGTGCTTGGTGTATGTGATTTTGATTATGTTTTGTTGGGTACAGTAGTGATTGCATTGTGAATGGCAGGTGTAGTATGTTTGTTGCTTCACTGATGATTTTTCTTTCTTCCTTATAATTGTTACATTGTAACAGAAAGTGTTCAATTGTGTTGTCTTTTTTTACAGTTAGTGCATGATTTTGGTTCATGATTTGGATTGTGTGTGAATCTTGTTGAGTTGTACCTTAGTCTATAAACTGCTCTATTGTGGGTTATGTTAGTTAATTGGGGAAGAATTAACAATTACTTAACAATTCTGAGTTTGTCTAATGTTTGCATAATTAACATTAACTATATACATATTTACGTACTGATTCTTGTTTATGATTGAATTTACTTATATAGTTGCTGTTGTTCATGAATGGTAGATAGGGTCATAATGTTTTATCCTGCTCGCAGCGCCATTTGTGGCTGATGATTTAGACCAGAGTGGTCAGGTTGTAGAGATGAAAAATGAGAGCCACAGTCACACCAACACAGAAATTGAACAAGACACAAGGTGCACTGCTGGCATAGTTCATATTTTATCTTGCTCCTTGTAGGCAGTACTTAAAGTACAGTTCACACAAGCCATAAACCACACTATAACATCTCTCACATAGTGTGGTTTCATTTTCTACTGTGCTATAAGCACCACTGAATAATGCGCCAAACAAGAACATATCACATCGAATGCAGTAGAACTTAGTAGAACATCGAAAATATCTAATACTGTCTAGTCTCCATCAAGAATATTACTCTAATTCTGCTCCTTTCTCCGACTATGAGACTGATACTCTCGTAATCTTATAAACTTATAATCTTGTAATCTCCTAATAATCTTCTAATAACCTCTTAATAATCTTTTAATCATCTAAAAAAATCTGAGCATGCCTTCCATATATATTGAGTGGGCGGCCATACACAAACACTCCTTAATTTAAGGGTTCAGTTGTTTTTCTTACACAACTTTAAATATAAATTATAATTCAATGCTAAGTGTCAAAACAAACATATATCACAACTGCCATAATCCTACTTTAAAGTGCAATCATTAGTTAGCATAAAATACAAAGAATTAGACTTATAATATAATAAAATGTGTAATGTCATGTTACAGAAAAAGTATTATCAATAGTTCAAATCACAAAATACATAAATATAAAAACATCAAACATCATGTCAACATATATCAATCAAAAATGCAAACTACCTACTTTTATAATATATATATACATACACACACATTTCTAATACAAATGAAAAATCAATATTTATGGTTAAAGATAGAAACAATTACACACACAGAGGGAGATGTTTTGGATCCATAATCACTCTGTGGGTTATAATCCTGCTTACTGCGTGTAAATACTTGTTGGCTTTTGTCCAACAAGCATTTATAGTAGCATGGCTTACATAATCTTATATGAGTTTTCAAAGTATGAATAGATACAGCTTATTACTGCAGTCTGTAAACAAGGGATTGTATTTAACAGCAAGGAATTTTGGCAGTCACAGTCCATAAATAAGGTAACATATTTAAAAGCAAGGAATTTTTGCAGTCGGAGTCCATAAATAAAGTAATATATTTAACAGCAAAAAATTATAGAAGTCTATCTACAGAGAATTATATTTAATGGAAAGGAATTAAGGCATTCTAAAACAAGGTATTACATAAAGGAATTATGGCAATCTATAAACAAGGTAATATATTTAACATCAAGGAATTATGAATCTATACATAATGTAATATATTTTTAACAGAAGGAATTATTAAAGTATAAATAAATAAATAAAATATGTTTAAAGGAATTCTGTCAGTCTGTAAACAAAAGTAGCATATTTAGCAAGGAACTATGATTCTGTAAGTTATATATTGAATTAAAAGGAATTGTGTCTATATATAAATAAGGTGATATATATATTTAACAACTGTGATTATGGCAATCTGTAAACTGGGTAATTATTTCAAAGCAAAGAATTATGGCAGTGTGTAAACAAGATAATAAATTTAACATAAAGGAATTATGGCAGTCTATAAATAAGGTATTATATTTAACAAAAACTGTGTTATACCAGTAGTTATCAAATTCAGATCTGTTATAACTGTCGTTAGTAGCTGTATGATTAAACTTATAAGTTAAACTTCTAGAAGATACTTTAATCTTTCTTTTTCAAATACTTGCTGAAATAAATTTACTTGCTTTGGACTAGATGTTTTAGTTTTTGCTTTTTGGAGAAAAAAACAAATAAACATAATTCATTGTGCACAGACAAATTGTAATGTCTTCATGGCATTGACTTATGTTAGTGAATGTTTATAATAATATTAAAAAGTAAAATTAACACAGTTGTCCTACAAACAAAATCAGTTTGTATCTAAGACAAGAACTCTATCACTTTGAAAGCTTATGCAAAATGCAAACTTTTTATATGTGTGCTAGATCTCTGGTAACAACATTTAATATTTATATTCTTATTATAATCTGCATTTTGCATTTGATTCTTTTGGTTTGGAAGACCAGTGTAGTGTGTCACAGCGAGTTTGACTACAAGCATTGTAACAGACTAGAAGTGTGGTGGATTAGTTGCCCTTTATATACTTGTTTACCTTCCTTTTTATTTTATTTTATTTTATTTTTTGAGGGTGATGGACACACTTTGCTTAGTTTTTCTATGCTTTCTTAAAATAGTTTTAAATTTTCACCTGTAAGAAACAATTTTCTTTCATATTTTCAGAATTTGTTGAAAGCCTCATTTTGTTTATATCATTAACGTTGTTACCTTTACAAAAGAAGTGTGTTTATCATAATGTTGTTACCTTTGCAAAAACATTTTGTTTATATCATTAATGTTGTTACCTTTACAAAAGAAGTGTGTTTATCATAATGTTGTTACCTTTGCAAAAGCATTGTGTTTATATCATTAATGTTGTTAGCTTTACAAAACATTGTGTTATAACTTAAAAATTTGATCATTTTAAACCTCGAATGTTCTGGAGTTAGTTACTTAGCTTTGTGCTGCTCTCATGAGTGTATCAGGAATAAGAGAAAATAGTATGAAAAAACCCAATGGATGGATCATTCACTTTAGAGTCATGTATGTAGCAAAAGAAGCAGGTTTTCACTTTACTGGATCCATTAATTTGTTTTTACTTAAGGCTTACAATTTCCTAGTAAAGTGGATCCATAAGTTTAGGTTGTTCTTACTTAAGGTCTTACAATTTCCTAGTAAAGTGGATCCATAAGTTCAGGTTGTTCTTATTTAAGATCTTACAATTTCCTAGTAAAGTGGATCCATAAGTTCAGGTTGTTCTTACTTAAGGTCTTACAATTTCCTAGTAAAGTGGATCCATAAGTTCAGGTTGTTCTTATTTAAGATCTTACAATTTTTAACTGAAGCAGATCCATACATATAGACTGTTCTTATATAATATTTCCAAGTGAAGCCAGTTTTCATAATTTACTAGTAAACCATACAGATGATTAAAAGAGTATAAAGCACTATTCACTTTTTGCTTTAAAAATTCATTTATATTTCATTTATCACCTCTAGGAATCTGATAAAAGAAGAAGAAAGAATAATGGAGCAAAATCACCTCCTAAAGCTATTTCACAAAACAGATTTGAATTTCAATGGCACCCTAACTGCTTGTTGCAATGACTCATGAATGTCAACATAATTAAAAGTACAGTGCTTACCAAACTAGGTTACCTTATTCCAGCAAAACACCAAACAATCAACTTGCAAATGGAATGTACCTTTTCATCAGCATTAGGATTCAAATAGAATGATTTAATTTTTGAATCATAGTCTCAAATTGTCATTTTAATTCCAAATGGTTAAAATGATCAAGTGTTATAATATATGCTTTATAGATTATCATGCCCTTATATTAAATCTTATTCACATACTTGTATTAAATTATTCTGGAATGCCTAAGATAAAACATTTTTGAATGTGCTTTTATTTTTTTTACTGGGTAAACCAATGGGATAGGTAGATATTATAGATCAAGACCAGTCAAACAAGAAAAATGTATGTAATATCATGTAGCCAATATAGTGTATCATTTGCTATATATGATGTTTTAGCCTGGGATGATTAGATGCTGAAAGAAAATCACTTATCTAGTCAGTGATAAAAATAAAATTTAAACTTAAAAAATTTTCTAACTAGATTTCACTACATTAGATTGGCAATCTTGTTAATCAGCATATGTAAATATCGATGTAATTTATTCATGTAGCTAATGATCTGCTCTGTTTTATGTATTCCTTAATTAAATTGATTTTCTTCCAAAGACTGATGTTTAACTTAATCCTTGTCATAGTTTAATGAAGGGCACATCACATTCTATTTTCACCTTGGTAGCTTAAAATGTATTATTTTCATTTATTAGAGTTTTTTTGCTTCCTCAGTTCTGAGATTGGCATCTAGTTTTTGACGAAAAAAGTTAGTCGGACTGGCAATCTGGTTAAACAAAAAATAAAAGTAGAAACAAAAATCAAAATTACACAACAAGAAAAATTCACCAACTTTTAGAAATGTAATTTCTCTTTAGATATACATGCACTGGTAAGTTGTAAATGTAACAAAAAAAGATGGGGTGCTGCATTATTTATAGAGAATATTACTTCATATAATGGTATCTTCTGGTATAGATTGTAACATCTTGTGTGTTATCTTCTATCTAACCATCTAACTACAAATAGCAGTTTTTGCTAATATATCAGTGTTGCTAGAAATACTTCATTTAACTTATTTGCATAATGCTGATCAGTATTTGGTTAGGTTAGAGGCAAAGAAATTCAAACATAACTTTAATTCACTGAAATTGAAAGGATTGATTTGATTGATATGTCTCACTAGAAAAAATGTGTGCATGCTTGTGTCTTTGTGTATGCAGTACTTGCATGCTTGTTTGCTTTTTGTCAAATTTACTCAAACAGATCATATTCTTGAATGTTAACATTAAAAAATTAGCTTAATTCTGAAAGATTCAATATTTTAATATTTCTTGAAATTATGCCAAACAAAATATCACTTTATAAAATGTTTTGAGTTCCTTTAAGAAAAGAAATATAGAATATATTTTTAAAAAATTATTTTATAGTTATATTGTACACCTTTACAAACAAAAACAGCAGCAACCCCAAAATTGTTTTTTTTAATTGATGAAGGCATTATGTTCTGATTTGATGCAGCCAACAACGTCAAAGCAAGAAATTACATCCTATACCTGGTGGTGAACGACCTAAACCTTCTTTAAGGCCAAAGCCAAGTCCCAAGTTGCCACAGTGTCAGTGTCTTTATGCTTATGATGCACAAGATGTAGATGAACTTAGCTTCAATGAAGGGGACACTATTGGCATTTTAAAAGAAGGTAAGGGAAATAACTGTAGGTTATTCAATCAGTAAAGTGGACCCCAATTTTAAGATACAATCTGTTCCTGAAACCCCATCATATTATGGAATATTTCGTAATGCACACCCAGTAATATATTGTTGAAATAGTATGTGCATTTTTATTATACACTGAACCATATTTTATTATGGAGAATCCATTGTAAAGTAATTGGACCAATGCTGAATCAGTCATAAAAAGCATTCTTATCGCACATTAACCTTATTTTATTCAGGAGAATCCGTTGTAAAGTGATTGGATCAAATACTGAACCAGTAATTAAGTCCATATATTTAAAACAAATTCTGCTTATCATTTGTAAATGTTGAATAGAAATTTTAATGAACCTGAATTTTGTGTGTGTGTGTTTAAATTAT
Source organism: Sinotaia quadrata (assembly GCA_028829895.1). NCBI lineage: Eukaryota > Metazoa > Mollusca > Gastropoda > Architaenioglossa > Viviparidae > Sinotaia > Sinotaia quadrata. The sequence goes on along the minus strand of CM054177.1, from coordinate 42,784,531 downwards.
TTATTTATATCAGTTTATTAAGAAAAATATCACTTCCTTTGCCTGAATGATGATTAGCACAGTGTGTCTGAATGATGATTATTAGTACAGTGTGTCTGAATGATGATTAATACAGTGTGTCTGAATGATGATTAGTACAGTGTGTCTGAATGATGATTAATACAAATGATGATTAGTATAAAATGTCTGAATGATGATTAGTACAGCATGCCTGAATCAGTGAATGATATTAGTACAGTGTGCCCAACTGATATTAAGACAGCATGCCTGAATGATGATTAGTACAGTATGCCTGAATGATATTAGTACAGTGTGTCTGAATGATGAACACTGGGATATACAGTCACTCAAAGAAAGTCCAACAAGCCAGGTCACTATTTTTTTAACTGAGCATCAGATGAAATGAATGTAGTTGACTTGCATTTAGGGGCCAGTTAAATATGAAAAATACATAAGTATTATTGAATACTAAAATCACTCTCAGCACAGTGAGATGTTGGCCTATGTCAGGTATGCAAAAGTATCCTTAACACTAAAATCACACTCAGTATAGTGAGATGCTGCCTTATAATGGGTGCACAGAAGTATCATCAAATATTAAAATCGCTCTCGGCACCATGAGATGTTGACCTATGACAGACATGCAGAAGTATCGGTGAATACTTGACCTGTGACAGGCACGCAGAAATATTGAATACTAACATCACACTTGGCACAATGAGATACTGACCTATGAAGGGCATGCAGAATCTAAGACCATCTGATCATCTGACCATCAGATTCATGTCTTTCATCTCATCCCTCATCTCAGTGATGGGTGGAATTGCCTGCACAATTTTTGTTGTTGATTTTGTTTTCTTGTTTGTTTTTTGTTGAGCATAATATACTAGAGTTCACCAAGTTTAAATGTGCATAAGATGCGACTTCATAGTAATACTGACCTGCAAGTTTTTTTATTGTAACAAATTACAAATATAAGGGTAGCACACAAAGACACATCATCATCCATTTTTAGCTGCTTTGTCTGTTGTTGCAGAGAGTTCAAGAAGTTTTTGCTACTTTTATTGCAAATCAGTTAAACTTGCAGAGAGAGTTCAAGAAGTTTTCGCTACTTTTATTGCAAATCAGTTAAACTGATCATATTTTAGTCATCAACCAAAACAAAATGCTCTTTTTGGGTGAAGTTGATGCTGTATGTATATAGTTTTACCTCCTTGCTTGAGTTATAAAACTTAGTCAAAATAGTCAATAGAAATATATTTACAAGTTAAGAATTTATGTTAAATTTGTTAGACACTTAACAAAACATAAGTCAGCACCGACATTTTTGCAATTTTCATGTGTATTAAATTTGTCATACTCTTGTCAGAAGCATTTACTAACCCCAAAATCTGTTCCCTTGTTAGGATGAAATCAATTGCAAAGGGAGGAGTTGTTTTTTGTTGTTTTAGAAGTTATTTTTCAGTTCTTTGTACTTAGTCTTCAACATTATTGTTTTGTAACCGAATAGATTATTTATCATTTTAGTTCTTGAAGTTAGAAAATTAATTATGGATGAGAAAACTTTCTTTATCATTTAGTGATTTTTTTTTTTAAACATTCAGAATTTTGTAGGTATTGTTTGTTTAACATTATAATTTAATATTATAAACTTTAAAAATGAGTGATTTTTGTTGTTGACATTTTAACAGAAATATTAACATTATCTCACCAGATCCTTCAGGTTGGTGGCGGGGCACATTACGAGGGAAAGAGGGGCTATTCCCTGCAAACTACGTTCAGAAGATGTGAGAAAGAAGAAAGAAACAGCACATTTGGCAATTTTAATTTAAATTCTGCAAAACTCAGAATTTAAAATGCAAACAGTTTTGCACAGCCTTTGCTCAAAATGGGTTACACTCTTTTCAGAATCTGTTTTTGTTGAAACATACAAGCCCAGGATTAAAGTGATCATTTCAGAAACTTGCTAGAAGTCCTCCACAAATTCCCTGCTGGTAATAAACAGTTTGTCATCATTTTACCATTTTATAAGTGCCTTTACTGATTTATGTTGGCACGAACAAATATAAAAGTGTGAAAGGTGTTTTGTAGTCTGCTCTCTCTTAGAATACTTCCTCTGCATTAGAATGTAGCTGGGGATGTAACCCCAGTGTAACCAATGTTCAGTAGAAGTATGATTAAATGAGTTAAAATACAGATTATACCGAAATAAGAGATCTTTCAATGGGTTTTGATTGACTGGCATGATTGGTGTCCCATTTTTATTTTTGTTCTTGCTGGAATAAATTCCTGCCTATATATAATCCATATTGGAATTATTTTACTTATTATTGTAATCTGTTCTGAATTTGTTAGCTTCTATAATCATCGCTAGAATTATTTTATTTCTTTAATCAATACTGGTACTATTTTTGTTTTATAATCCATATTTGGGATTATTTCCTTTCTGTAATATATATATATATATATATATATTAGGATTGTTTAATATAATAAATCCAAATTAATTTGTTTTTCACTTTGTTTTCTTGTATTTTTAAATTGATGTTTTAGTTTGCATTTGTTTTATTCCTTGGTGGGGTTTTATTTTGATCGTAATAAATTTCTTTTGTCCGTATTAAAATCATTTCCACTTTCAACAATAATTTACACTCGGAGCAATACTACATTAGTAGGATTATGTATTCTCTTTATTTCTGTTTTTAAATTCTCTATTGTTAGGATTATTTTTTCTTTTAGTGCAAATTTAATAGAATTTTTTCTTCAATCTATATTGAATCATCTCTTTTCTAATCTGTGCTAAATTAAAAGGATTATTTCTATACTCTGTATTGTGTTGGTATCATTTCCATTCTAATCGGTGCTAACTTAACAGGATTATTTATTCTCTCCATTCTGTACTGGAATATTTTCCACTCTTATAAATGCTAGATTAATAGAATTATTCTTCTATTCAATCTTTATTGGAATCATTGCCATTCTTAAATTCTATATAGATAAGTAGGATTAATTCCTTCCATTCTGTAATGGAATCATTTCTGCTTTAATCAGTTTTAGATTAATAGGATTTTTTTCTCTTGTCTATTGGAAATATTTCTACTCGAATCAATGCTAGGTTAATACAATAGACTTTTTCCCTCTTCAGTCTATACTACAGTTATTTCCACTCTAATTAATGCTTGATTAATATGATTATTTTTTTACTGAAATCATTCCCATTCTAATCAATGCTAGATTTATAAGTCATTTCAACTCTAAATCAAGCTGGATTGGGAGTATTTTTTCTTCATTTTATACCATTATTATATTTTTTTTAAAGAATGCTAGATGATTTTCTTTGTTAACTTGATAATGTGATTATTGTTAATGTTCCTTTGAATGTTATTATTTTTTTAAAATCTATATTGGGATTATTTCCACTTCATGCTGTGTAATAGAGTTATTTTAATTCATACTAAGAATATTATCTTTTGTAACACCTTGTGTAATTTATTTTCTCCTTTTCTGTGATCATAAATCCACAATGGAAGTTCACACTTCTTGGAGTTTAAATTCAGAAAAGTAATCTCTAGCCACATTTGTTATGAAATCTTTTACACTTTTTATTTTATACTTTGTTAAAAAGAAATACAGAAAATATATTTGTTAATTTACAGTTAAAATTAACTATTATTAAATGGTTTAAATACAATGTCTCTCATCGTAGTGATAAGTTTGGTGTATTACCTGCCATGTAGATATGCTTTTGTAAAACAGGCATAGTAGTGATTAAATTTATCCATTGTTAATTGTGAAGTTGTGCAGACTGCTGTTAGTAAAGTTGGTGCCTGCATTTTGCAGCTTGTTTTGCTCACCATTTCTTGATATGATGGTTATGGATTTATTTGCTTTGTATCAACATATTTATACAACTTTAAGCTGACTTTTAAATTCTACTAGTTTATCAAATGTTTTGTTTCCATTGAGAGGATAACTCATGAAGTGCAGGAACCTTTTACTGTTCGATTCATTTGAACCAGATCTGATGCATTGATTGGAGATAACTAAATTATGGCAATCATAATTCATGTATTAGTGTAATTTTGTTCACTTTCACATAAATCATTTTAAACATAGTGGAATTTTTTTTTAAAAGTATTCTGTGGTATGAAAAGAATTTAACAATGAAATTCATTGAACATCATTCATGGATGAAAACAAATGCAAGCTTTTATTTAATATTTTGGAATTTCAATTTTATTTGAACCTGTTGACATCAGTAAGCAATACTTATATGTTCATTTTCTTTAAAATAAAATACAAACATAAATAAAAGCCACAAAAAAAGAAACAACTGAGTGCTTATTGCCCTAATCTCAGTGATAGTTGACTGTGATCAGTTTTATATCAGTAACAAGACCATATGTCAACTATTTTCAAACTGCTGCGTGTTATACCTATTATATGAAATTTAAATTTGTTAAAGATCAGCTTTGTGAGAAATCTAGCAGTAACTTTTTTGTTATAAAGAAACTAACTACATATATTTTCCAATATGTTTTTCCTATATAGTCATTGTGCCTTGAAGGAATTTTATGACTGTTCAATACATTCCATTTTTCATTGTTACTGTTGTTACTTTTTTCTGACTTTCTCCTACTGGTATGCATGAAAGTTCATACATGAAAGATTATATTTTGGTCATGCAAGAAGAGAATAGATTAAGATCTATTTTGCTGTTTGAGAAATTTTTAGCATTGTTACTATTGGAGATTGTGCATGTGAGTCAGTGTTTTTATATATATATTATTATTGTTTCTCATATGTAAAATGTTTGTTTTAAGCACATAATTGCAGTTTTGTTAAAGTTATATTCATGCCATAGCATCATGAAAAAATAATTGTATTTTAATTAACAATGTTATGTTCAGAATTAAATTTTGATACTTAAAATGAAGGGAAAAGTTGGATATCAAAATAGTGGAATTATGCTTATGAAACAAAATATTTCTCTACTCACTTGATCATTATGAGAAGTAGAAAACCTCAGTTTTTATCTAGAAAGCGTTAATTGTAACAAAGTAATGCCCACACTAGCTGGAAAAAATGTTCTTTTTGTATGTTCATCTGCAGAAAGTTAAAAGATTTTTGTGACTTCCCCCACTCCTTTTAGAACAACATTCTGAAAGTGTGGGGGAAGTCACATTTTTAGGTACTTCTTCCATCACAACTCCTGCACTACCTATGTCCATAGAGAAACCTGTCAAGTTGAAAAATACCCATCAGATATTTTTCTTTAAAATAAATGTAGCAAGCTCATGTTCATATATATATATGTGTTTGTGCAAATGTGTGTGCATAAATGTATCAGTGTCATAAATGTTGTAGGAAATAATTTATTACTCATATAGAAGATATTTTATTGATCTTTTATTGAATATTGAATTAATGAAATTTGCACAATGCTGTTTTCTCATGTACTCTTAGTCATTACTGTATTGTTTATCTCAACAATAGTCAATTTCTGTTTATTGGTATTTGCATTGCATTTTTATAACATTAATGGTTTAGCTTAGAATAATAATGTTCTGCTTCAGTTGAAAGTATTTTTTTTAACCTGTTGCCTGTCAGCATCACATAGTAACATGGTGCATGCGCCTGTCAGGTTATTTTGCCATTCGCACAAAACATTGTATGGGTGACCTTACTAAAAAATGAAAAGTGGCTGTAATTATAAATAGATTTTTTTTAAAGTACAGTTTTGCTAATGCCAAACATTGTAAAGAATTTTTAAAGAATTTTTTTAAATATTTAACTTTCAAAAATAAATATATAATAAAATTACCTTTCGATGAATATCTTGAAAATGTTCTCAAAGAGTGTCAGCAAAAATGACCTGACATCCCAGAAGTGTCAATTTTATAAATGTTTTTTTATTTTGTAATACACAAAAATTTCCAAGGAATTGCAGAGTTCAAATAAATTGTTCACAATATTTTTTCTTCAGAACACTGCATTTTGAATTGAAAAGTCTTTGGTTAAGCATTATACATTTTTTAAAATACAGAAACGTAATGTGTATAAATCACATAACTGTCAAAGCACATTATCATTATTTTGCCTAATCAAATAAAAGTCCAGTTGCACAATTCATATTGCAAGTTGAAATCCATTGTTCATTTGTTCAAGCACCACATGCCACCAGTTTCAGGAGCACTCCATTTTTTTATTGGTTTCAGAATTTCTTCATCAATTTGAAAATCGCTAGGAGCTGGCAAATATTCATTGTCTAATGAATACTTTTCATACATAAACAAAAGAATCATGTGCTTCATAAGTCCAATTTGGCTGTATGCTGACACAGACTGTCAATGAACTAGCTTGCATTTGAAGACATGACTTGCAAGATTTCCATGTTGTGTAAAACACAACAGGTGACCCCCAAAACCAGCTTATTTCTATCACACGAACCATCTAAATAAAAGTATCCAATGGTAGAAGTGATACAGATTGCATGGACAGGGAAACATTCACTTCACACTGATTGGCTCATTTGAAGGACTAAGAAAATGCATGCATGGCAATGAACTGGTTTATGGTACTATGCCAGGCTAGGCGTCTGCATTTTTAGCAATGGGCATTAGGTTAAAAAGAGAGAAAATGTGTATTCACATGCATAATATTTTACTATTTTCTGTGGAGGAAAGAATTGGTAGAGTGTGATATTAAGGATTTATTTGAACCACTTACAGCTTTATATATATATATATATGTACATTTGCAGCATACTAATAAAATGTCTGTGGTATAAAATTTTCTTAGGTGCATAACACTAACTTATTTTAAATTGTAAACAGTGTTGATCAGTTTCTTTAAAAAAAAAAAAAGTAATAATAATACTGAGTTTAATCTTTTAGATTTAGAAAATAAAGATTGATATTGTATGCATGATAACTATGCATTTATGTGTAAGTATGGTTTGTATATGGGTTTTAAAATTATTATTATCTGTGTTTATGTGCATTCTTGCTTATGCATAAATATTTTTAAAGAAAGGAAGAGCCATAACTTATCTTAAAACAGAAAATCAGCAGGGTTTTTGAAATAGTATATTATTGTTGATTAATTAATTATATCTATTTTTAATTACTTATTTGTGTGTGTGTGTGTGTGTTGTGTGTATTATTAAATTTTTACTTATTATAACTTATACAAGAATTGTACTTTGAGTGCATGCATTTTGTAAGTAAAATCCACAGATTTAAGATTTCTTCTAAAGTCATCCTAGTAAGGGTTATTATGTGCACAAAATGTCCTTTTTCACATGCATATTAATTCACACACACACACACACACACACACACACACACACACACACACACACACACACACACACACAGAGGGAATTCACAACTTACAAATTAAAATATTGTAGGATTTTATATAGTCAGAAATGTTTGTAAGTTGGAAATATTTAGTAGTCTCAAATATATACCCTTAATCTCCAATTTCAATCAATCACCTAATTACTTTTGTTGCACTCTGAACATCTTTTGTATATTTTGATGTTTATTAGACATGATTATTAAACAATAATTTACATAAAAAATACAACTGTTAATGAAAAAAAACACCAATGATCTCAACAGTGAGTGTGTGTGTGTGTTCTGCAGAGCCTAGCATTTGTATCTTTGAAAGTTAGTAATTCAGATGTTCACAAGTCATGGACATGTATGAATGTGTGTGCATGCTTGCATGCACATATTTGTGTGTGTGTGTGTGTGTGTGTGTGTGTGTGTGTGTGTGTGTGTGTGTGTGTGTGTGTGTGTGTGTGTGTGTGTGTGTATTGTATACTGGCACCTCGGTATTCACAATATACACTCTTCACATTGCCTCATGCTTAATACTAAACCTTAAATTAAGAGTTCTTAGGCTATAAAAAGCTAGAAAACAGTGAAAACAAATGAGTACATGAAATTTATACAAAATGGAAATGATGATGATGGCATATTACTTCATGGCAAGGTTGTCTAATACTAATAGTGTTTGTAGTACTTGACAAAATGATTCTTAGTGAACATGATTACTGATGTTTGCAATATTAAATATTGCCTTCTACTGTCCACAAGTATTTATATTAGAAAATACTAATTAACATATTTGTTATATTGCTGCTTGCATTAATTAACACCTTATTGATTGCAAAAAGGTGAAGAGCCAAGTGCATAAAATGCAGGATTAGTAGAATTTGGGGTTTGAAATCATTTCCACAGCAGATGTGATTTCCTTCCTATCTGTTGATAAGTTTCTGAGATTAGGACACAGCTTTTGGGAAAATTTTTTTTTAAAATTATGGCTACCTCACAAATACCTGAATTTGTGAAATTTTGAACTCAATAGATGCTGAGATGCCAGTGCATTGTTGCATGCTTGTTTGTGCGTGATTAAGTTTATACCATGCCTTCAACAAAACTAGTTATGCATGTTTAGTCATCAGTCATTTAAAGTTAGCACAACTCTTCAACCTAACATAAATATACAAGCTTCAGTTGTAACACTACACTTATCTGTGAAGAATCACCTACATCAGAATTTAAATTAAGCCCCTTTTACTTCATGTCTCATGCTGCCATCTCATTAATTACAACTGTAAAATCAATTTTATTTTTCAAGCTGAATCTTGGAAGCATCAAGATATCCAAAAATGTCTGGAACCCATGGCATAATAAATCACATTGACCAGTTTCTGTTTTCTGTTTTAGTTCACTGCACAGTTTTGTGTTTAGAAATTTTTTTTTCTTGTTTTTTTTTTTTTTTTTTTTTTGGGGGGGTGGTGTTGGTAAGGTTACATTTGTACACTATAAATTTTAATTATAGTTCTTCCTTTGTTCCAAGTTACAAAAAACAAAAACAATTAAGAAAACTCCTGCTCCATCTAAATAAGTGTTGAATATTTCAGACATTTCTTTTTAAAAATAGATTGAGTATTCTTTGGGGTAGGGGGTGGCGGTTCTGTTTTGTTTTTTAAGCACAGATTTGTAATAAGAAGCATTTCACAAAATGTATCTGTGGATGTAAGCTACCTCTATGCTTTCAGACAATGATTTATCAAGCCCTTCTGTCCTGATCTGATTTCATGTTAAATCACATACATACAAGACAATCAGTCATTGCCATCATATTTTTAAAACTGTATGTTGTTTGTTAATTATTAAATATCATTAAGTAAATATTTTAAACAGATCAATTTATTTTACTTTGGAATAATTAATAAAATTTTATAGATCCATAATAAAATATGCCTACCCTTCAGATTGTAACAAGTTAACCTTCTCTTATTCTGTCAAATGTTTATCTTTTGTTGTTCTACAGCAAAAGTTTATCATTGGTTTTAAATCATTAATAGATGGTGACTTTATATAATTATAATAAATGTACATTTGGCTAAAGTTATTTCATCAATTTGATCTCAGATATAAAAGTCAGATTTGAATTTAAGAAATTAATGTTATGTAGTTATACTGTTTTAATTTTGACTGATTAATATTTCATTGAGTGTTAGTTGAAAAATGTAAAGCAAATGTCCAATTCTGTAGTTATATCACCATACATCAGGAACTACAGACAATATATTGCATGAAAAAACTTGTTTGGATGATATTAGGATGGATAAATCAATATGTTAGTTCTGTTTCATTGTTTTTTTTTGCTTTGTTTTTAAATCTAAAAGTTTTATCATTGCTTTTTTCTTTTGAATCTCTATTGACCTAAGAAGTGACTAATAAAGGGCATCTGATTGTCAGTGTTTAGATTTAGAACCCTGTATAATTGTCTATGCTTAGATTTAGATCTCTGTATAGTACCAGTGTCCTATATGGTTGTGGGGTGGGGAGATTGTTTTGTGTGTGTGATTTAAAAAAACAAATTCTTATGGCACTAAAGCTTAGTACAAAAAATTAAAGTACTAGGAATGAGAACATTTTTTTTTTTTTTTTTTAAGTTTTTTAATTCACAATATGTGAGAGGGATGAACCTTGTTGTGGTTTGTGTGCATGTTTGTGCATGCACACTCTATGAAAATACATCTGTCTTTCATAAGGTTTGTTTGTTCATTAATGTAATCTTTTTAAAAGCGTGAAACTCATGCTGAAAGCTGTTACATGTACCTCTGTTAGTAATAATCTTGTAAGATATTTACATATAAGGTTTTTATAGATAAAATATATTGCTTACCTGGTTTATTAACTGTTAGATCTGTTTTTCCAACCCTCCATTGCTCTTTTCAAAATACAATTCTATGTATTATCAAGTGTCAAGATGTTTTGCTATTATTCTTACACAACATAATGCAATTGAAAGTTGTACACAATCACCATTATGTTCTCATTTAAATGTCACTATTTTTTTTAAATGTCAAATTTTATTGCTACCGGTTAACTCATCCTAAGCAAATAATAAAAATACTAATGGATAGTACTAAATTTTTCACTAGTTCCTTTTTCAATCTCTTTTTTAGAAAAAATATTAATCTGTTGGAGGGTTTTCTGTGTATAAACTATTGAACTGCTCTATTAAAAACAAATGTATTAAATAATTCTTTGAATGACATTATTTGTTTTGTGTACATATGTGAGTGTGTTTACCCAATAGTTACTGAAGACTATGAACATGTTTGTTATTTATATTTTGATTCTAATAAGGAAAAGTCATAATTGCACCTAGAATGTAAGATAAAAATATACTGGTGTCTATAAAAATGCACTTATGTGTACTACTACCAGCATATTTATGAATTTACTTTTAAAATTAGAGAATCACAAAATTATTCAAATGTTAATTATATACATTCTCAAGTATTTTTGTCTCGATGCATGTTATGTTATTAATATTATAATTTTATATACAAGTATGAATAACATACATTGTGAAATAATTATTACTGAAGGTAGTCAATTATTATAGCCACATATAAACTGCCAAATGCAGTCTGTTTGAGTGAGTTCTGATAAGTGGATAGTGAACTAATATGTGAAGGATGCAGATGAATGAATTACCAAAAATAGGTGTTAAAAATAAAAGATATGAATGTTTTTAGTCCAGCACTGAAAGTTGCTGTGCAACTAAAGGAAATGGCAAGTCTGGCAGCTTTTGTCTGGGCTGAAACATCAAAAATTGCTTTTTAACTTCTAACTGTACAATGTGTTCATAAAACATTACTTAATAAAAATTAAAATGCTAAAAATGAGCATGAATAAAAATTGCTTAGTAAAAATATTTGTATTGTACTTATTCAGCGTATTTAATTTTTAAAAATTCATATAACTGAGGATTCTGTTAAATAGAAAATATAGTGTGTATATATACTGATTTGAATTTGTTCTGCATACTCTGATGTTATAAAGTAGCTGATGTTATTAACAAGTGATCACAAAATTTGGAGTTTATTGTAGGGTATAAATTTCATAGGTTATGCTAACTTAATTTTCAAAATGTATATAAAGTTTATATGGAAACAAAATTAGATAACCCATAAACTTGCACTTATCCCATCAGTACTCATATGACAGTTCAAACAAAGGTGCCCAGTGTGTAATTATATCAAACTGCTTCCATCACTCCACCCTGTTGATGTCTGTAAAATTAAATTTTAGGTATACAAAACTACAAAGAGCAAACAGATTGGTGATGAAAAGAATGGATTTACCAGAAACTAAGATGTGTATATATATATATATTCCACTTCTGATGCAAAGGAGAGAGAAACTCTGAGACAAATATACTAAATAAAAATATTTTTTCTGGTTAAATTTTAAAATGGCGAAAGTTACATTTGCCAGAATTAAAGATCATTAAGTGTTCATCACCAGCTATATCTGAATTAACTATGCATGAAATGAGATACACATTTTTTTTAAAAATTACATTTAATGTTATTTTAAAATTTTGGGGGATCATGTTTTGAAGCGATATGGATACCACAAAGTTGCAACAAATTATATTACTACAATGGCTAACTTAAGCTTTCTCAATGATCTAATGGCCCATGCTTAAAGATTTTCTATAACATTATTTAGTTTTATCCCTTATCCACTGAGTTATATAAATACATATCCGTTCATACATGTAATGATGTATATAGCTTCTTTTTAAATCTAGATATGGATTTTAAAACTAAACATTTTTTTAAACATCATATTATATACTGTAATATGCTAATATGTATGCATTTTAAAAAACTAAGTTACAGCGTTTTTCGAATTAGATGGGGGGAAAAATAATTCAAAAAACATCAAAGGAATAAGATACTTCGTAAAATTCTGGCAACTAATACTGAAACATGAATTTATGCAGACGATTAAATTTTGATTAAAGTACTTCCTACCAAAGATACGCATGCGTACACTTTCAATGCGCTTAAGTTTGAATTTCCGCTGGATTCGCCGCTTATATCAACACGCCTATTTTCATGCTTCATGGAGTTTATATAATTATTTTTTTAAGTAAAGCAAGACATAGGTGTTCTTATGTGCATCAGGTAATGACTTATTTTTATTTTTATTTAGATAAACTTTAGTTGTTTGAATCAAATTTACGTAGAGTTCAACAGTGCATCCTTACGCGTCCATAGAAACTAGTCGTATGATTACGAGAGTGGGTGGGGTGGAATATATTTATTGTAACAGGCATTTCTTTTAATGTATAATTAAATATAGATATAAAGAAAGAAAAATATAATCTTGTCCTAATATTTGTGCTGCTTCTACACTTATCTATAATCCCAGCATGCGCCTTCTTGGACGCTGCAAATTAGCACTGAAAATGAAATAGATTAATGAGCAACTGTTTGTTTTTTTTTTAAATGACTTATATTTCCAATGATTTTGTTGAAAATATCTATACTCATTTAAATGCAAAGACAATCAAATTCAGATACAAACACATCATTTAGTGATTGATATTTTTATAATATGCATGTTAAAAATTAAAAAAAATATAGGCCCCACATATTGCATATTCTTTGGTAGCTTCTCTTTATTCAAGCTGGATAAAGTTTTTGTATTTTATATTTTTTAAATTACACTTCGATGTATACATTTATATATTTTATTCTATGTTTAAAAATATTTATGGATTTAATAATCCCCATCATTGCAGTCACCTAAGATATAGACCTACTTTCAGAAATGTCACTGCTGTATTGAAATGAGTATTGACAAGGTTAAAAAATATAAATGAATTTTATTTATCTATTTTTGGTTATTTTTTTTTGTTTACTTCTACTACTATATTTTTTCTTCTCTTCACTTTCACATATTGCTATATTAATTTAAAAGATGGAAAAATAGAATTTGACATATTCCTTAGAATTTTAACAATTAAAATGAAATACTATGTGATGAATACACATGGCAATTGAAAATCCTACTACATAAACATACAACATTCCACAAATTCAACTGTTATACTATAATGGTTCGATCCAATAATACCTGGATTATATAATTTTTCTGGAAAAGGTTCAGGAAGAATCTAAACTAAAATATTTTTACATCAAGAAATATTCATAAACTGCTAGAACTACACTTGATTTTATTAAATATTTTAAATATTTTAAATAAAATCAGCACTAGTATCCAATCTTGAGAACTATTACTTCTTCCATCCAATGTCTCCGTCCCTGACCAACTCTCAGCAAATAAAACATAAACACTGACAAGAGCAGATTTTACACTTGCCTAACAAATAAAATACAGGGAAAAAATTAATTCAGCAAACTCCTTTCTGTAAGGAAGGGTTTCCCTAGTTAGATCATTTGATCGAGATTTACATTATATTTATCAATTATCAGACAGAGTGTTTAGTGACATGAAACTTTTTTCACAAATCTTAATAATATAATAGCTACAATCTCTCTATTCTCTTTCAAATTGTAATTACTGAAACTGAATATTGCTAAATATGGACACCTAACAAGCTGTGAGAGTGGTGTCAGAAAAACCCAGTCCATGACACAGGGTCCATAAAATTGATGATAATAAGAGTGTATACTTCTAAGCCAAATGGTACTTCTTACAGTTACAGCTTCTTTTCTTTAAAAAGACTCAAAAGGTTATGTTTTCTTATTCATTCTATCATTATTCTCTGTAAGCCAAGTGACAACTTTTCTTAAGAAAACTTTAGCAGTGTTATCCTTTCATCATTCATTCTATAATTGTTCTCTCTGACAACTTTTCTTAAGAAAACTTTAGCAGTATTATCCTTTCATTATTCATTATATAATTGTTTCCTACTTTGCATGTAGTAATAGGATCAGCTATAGAAAGTTGATCACCTTAAAAATATTACCATTCTCATTTTATGTTTTTTCACCCATTTTTACTAGAACAGTAAATCACTCTGTGTATCAGTAGTCAGTATTGTTTTCCATTTACACTTTATGAGCACACAAAAAAAGTTGACAAAAATGTGTTAAGCTTTGCAAGAGAAAAACTCTTATCACTGGAAAAATGTGAAGACCCTAATTCCATGATTGGAGGAGATATGTATGTTAAATAGCTTATTGCTAAATCGGGACAGTTAATCTTGTGCAAACTTGAAAGAAAAATCTTTGCTTTGAGAGTTTTCCAAAATTAACTGTCCGTTAATCATGTGAGAACATCAAAGAAAATACTTATTTGTAGATCTTACTTTTCAGGTTCAAAAACATTCTCCACCCATGAAATGTAATAGAAATCAATTTATGTGTTACTGGCTTTTTATGTATTAAAATATATTAGAGAGACTAAGTAGAATATGTCAGGCTTTTCAGCCTTCCCAAAACTAAGAATAATAAAAATGTAAGCATTTTATTTTTCATATTTTTTAGCCTTGGGCATGGTCAATTTAAATTTATTTGCAGTGCAAAAGAAATCTTAAGATTTGTTTGATCATTCAAGCCTGACTGTACATGAGTGATATGAATGTCAATTTTATAGAGCTATCGTGAGAATTACTTGTAGTTTTTAAACTTTTCACTTAAAAATATATGTGCATACATGCATTTGTGATTTTAAAAGGCATTATAAAAATGTATTTCTTTTTTTTTATCAAGTGAAAACGAATTAGTAAACCGCTTGTTTGATTTTTTCATTCTTTCTTTGCTTCTTTCTTTTATATAAAAAAAATAATAATTGCTTCTTGAGTATAGGCAGAATCTCATCATGGTATCCCTTAAGAACATTTTAAAAATACATTCACTGTTTAGCTACTAAAACAGTATCTTCACCCACTCAGATTTTTTTCTTTGTTTTATTTAATAAGCAATCATTTCATTAATTATTTTTGTTGTTATCGGCCTAATTTTTATGGTTTGGTTTCTTTGTTGTTAGCATTCCTATATTTTAAAAAATCTTATTAACTGTTGTGTGTTTACTGTTAGAAAATATTAAATTAATAGATGTTATAAAGAGGTGTTTTATCATTTTTATTATATGCAGTTTCTCTCTGCATTTGAGGTGCTAAGATAGTTCATTTAATGTTGTGATCATTGGGGTTTGTGTATTTATGCATGTTTTAATTTTATTTATTTGTTAATTTTAATTTTTTGACAGTTTCTTTGATTTAAACTTAGTTAAAATATTAAATTATACTAATATAAATATTTAAAAAATCTAACAAGTTCTGTATAATTATGACAATGCACCACCACCCATCCCTGTTGAGGCAGAGAGTATGTTATTTCAGTTGTTTATTAAATAAACTGCATAACATAATTATCTTGCCTAGAAGGAATATGTATTTATTATTAATGGCTAAACTGTTATTTATTTATTTTAAAAGAAAAATTCTGGGAACTAAATTATTTAAGTGATTGACTTCGGATTCTCACAAAATGTTTGGGATCATTGTTCCAGGTTGCATTTTTATTTTTTATTTTTGCTGTTTAAAATTTACAGGAAATACATAAAAACTGTTAAATATATGTTATAATATCGTTTCTTTTTTTCCATGTCTATTTTAATGTTTCGTTGTCATACTAGATACATGTTAGATCAGGGTTTCTCTACCGGGCACCGAGAGAGGATGAAGAAAAAAACAAACATCGTAGATAGCAGTTTTTGTGTAGAGGTTCCCTGAGATCTGAAAATTATTTCGAGGGTTCCTACAGTTTAAAAAGGTTAAGAAAGGCTGTGTTAGGTATATATATACCTACAAAGACTTAATTCACTACCCCCGAATGGGTTGTCGGGGGGGGGGGGGCGATCCTTATGTTCTATCTACAGTTCTATGACATAGGGTTTCGCCCACAATGTAAATGTGTTCTTTCGAACGAAAAAGTATTGATCAGTTTGTGCGCTCATGTACAGGTTATCCACTGGATCAAGATGATATCGAATTACCTGTTTGGGATTACCTTACCCGCCAAAGCGAAATGATCCCTATCTGGGTAACCACCGCTCTTTGCTGTCTGGCAAAGAAATATCCCATCCAGTGCTGTGAAGGGCTGCTTAGCAGCCGGGTTGTCTGTATGTCTGCTATTCTCCACCCACCAGACGTAAAATAAAAATAAATATACGTTGTTCGCCGCCAGAATACTTTGAGGTAGGATTTGAAACTACAAATTGCCATGGCACCGAGCGCTTAGTCCACGCAGACTCGCGGGGTCTTACCGAGCATTGCCTGGTGAAGTTGCAAGAATTGAGAGGGAAACTTATTGCGGTGCTTAGCATCAGGTGTTCTCGCTCGTGGAGTCGAGCTGTTGGATTTTGTCCACCCCCTGCAGGTCTTCAGGCGTTGCTGTGAAATTAAATCTCTTGACCTTAACAGTACTGAAATAAACTATGAGGCAGTTGTTGCTGTTTTATAAAATTGGCCTTTTAATATGATTTCAGGACATTAGTGAACACAAAATACTTGAGCAAGATTCGTACAGCGTTAACAGTGAGCATATGTAGGCAAGCAGAAACAGACATGCCATTTCAACGAGAGAAAAAAATAATTTCCATAAATCAGTGGTTCTATATTTTTCTTTCTTTTTAAAAAAAAAATTTCTTAATTGCCATGTCGAGTAGTGCAGTGACTTTGTGTAATCTTAGCTGACGATTATGCCGTGATTTAATACAGAAAACCTCTGCACTGTGACAGTAAAGTTCTAGCAGGCACTCCATCTTACCAAATAAGCAAATTTGAACGAAGAAAAAAAAAAAAACACCATCTGCGGACAGATGCATTCCCAAGGACGCTTGTACCTGAATATTCCTTTTGGTCTGGCACTTTCTCCCCTATATTCTAAACGAATTTTAATTAAAGTTTAGTAACATTTTTTGGTGGGATTTTATTTTCCAATAGCCCTTCGTAGGTTCAACAGACTGACTCAGGGACTGTGATGAGCAGGATTAATAGATTATCACTTCAACTATCTAATCTCTATAACCGCACCCAAAAAGGTCTTTATAACTGCAGACAAGATATTCGGTCAAACCCCAAAGCTACTAATTGCTATTTAGATTTCTTTTTCTCTCTCTGAATGTTACCGGTTCGGAACCCATATGACAATTAGCGCACCTTTCTGCTACAGCATGATTCTGGCCTTCACTCTTCTCATAGCATTGCGGATAGATGTGCTGGTTAGCCTGACTTTAAACACACAAAATGGTCTCCACTAAGTGGGCATACCATACTTCTTTAATAATAGAAGCAGGAATTTAAAATATACGATAACAAGAAAAATAAATAATAAATGTTGACATGTGGTGTAAATATTTCTGACTGTGAGATTCAGTAATCAAGACAATATAGTTGCAGTCATGAAATAGTCACAGAGGCAATATTCAGGTACACAACAAAGGATATTCACAACTATAAAATGATGCTAAACTGAAATCAATCAACAAAAACAAATGCCTTATTATGAGACAAATTTGTTTATTTTCCCCAGTCACTGGTTTGGAGAATATTATGCTAACAGTACATTTCTTCTCCTAAGGATGAGTACACTTGTTCATCAAGCATAACATAGTTCATTGATCATCTAACTATTGAAAGTCATTGTTTCTTTATGAAGTAGGAGAATTTACTGGTTTTCACAAAGATACCAATTTGACATAGATGAAACGTTTGTACATTGAGTAAAGACAGTAGAGAGGGTTATTATTGAAAAGTTTTCACATGGGAGGAGGACACAATAACCTAGTTTTCTCCTCTTTCATGAGCTGCTTGGCCAACTTGCGGTTTGCAATCCAGGAAAGCGCAGGTTTTTTTGGTTTTTTTCAGAGACGATGTTATATCGTTATTCTATAAGAAACTTGACGACTTGCTACTGACATAGTCGTGGCACTGGGGAAGACCCGGAGGAAGAAAATGACGGTTGCAAAAAAAGAATTATCACAAAAACTCAGGCTCTCATAGGATGAAGAAATGAAGGCTTTTGAAATGCTGGCAAAATAATAAGACGTGCGAATAGTCCATAGAGATAATTAATTAACCCCCACCACCCCCTTACACCCTCTCTCTCAGACATGCTCACATTTTTTAATGTGGACTGCTTCAGACAAATACAAACAATGCATTTCCAAAGTTTGAATCAAAAGAATATAATTATGAATCTTCTACATAATATAATGAAGGAATTTCTAAGTACAAAAAAAAATGCAATTAACAATTTTTTTCAGAGTATAAAGAAATAAACTACGAATTTTTTTAATTTAAAAAAATGCAGTTTAAGAATTTACTGAGGTAAAAAAATTCAACTAAATAATTTTCTAATTTCAAAAAAAATAATTTGCTACATACATATATCTGACTTTTACACTGACCATCACAAATGCCTTCCAAAAGACGGGACTATGTCACGAGATCAATTAATGAGCTGTGGTTCGGCCCTGGCATAAATATATGTGTGTTTGTGTGTGTGTGTTTTTATTGTTATGTTTAAAACAAAGGCTGTTTTTGAGTGATTTGATATATGCATTGGCCTTGAGTCACATTTCCGTTGTGTTCAACTCCAAACAAGACACGTTCACAAATCAAAAATCACATATTCCACTAGACAACAACTTCAAGGTTCTTGCCTTCAGGTTTGGTTAATTTGGCCCTAGTCACAAAAGTTCCTGAGTTTATACAGGTGTACGGTTGAACATTAAGATGTCTGCACGGAAAACACAACTACCCATACATATCTTAAATGTACAATTTACCTCTCAGTGCTACACTAGTTAGAGCTGATTGTATAACCATATTTAAAATATACAATTCACCTCTCTAGGTACAGCTGATTGTATAACCATGTTAACGCGGTCAATCAGGACTGTCCAGAACACTTATCCAAACAATTAACTTTCGACGCACAAATTGATCAGAAAAAAATATACGAATTTAGCAGTACATTGAATTAATTAATTAAAAATAATTAAATCAGTATTTTTATTATTATTATTTTTATTATCATTGTTTTTGCAATTTGCGGTTCTAGATTGTCACAGGAACCGGTGAAGTGGAAGAAGGGGGAATTTTTTTTAGTATTTGTTATTACAACGCAAAACAGGCAAAAAGATGTGGTCTCATCAGTCATGAGTATAAATGGTGATAAAAGCACTCTCGATGTCAAATTATTGCCAATATTACATCAGCGCTAATGTGTCACTCTCGCTATCAGACTATTTGCCAATATTACATCAGCGCTAATGTATCACTCTCGCTATCAGATTATTTGCCAATATTATATCAGCGCTAATGTGTCACTCTCGCTATCAGACTATTTGCCAATATTACAAGAGTTAATATGTCACTCTCGCTATCAGACTCTTTGCCAATATTACATCAGCGCTAATGTGTCACTCTCGCTAACAGACTATTTGCCAATATTATACAGCGCTAATGTGTCACTCTCGCTATCAGACTATTTGCCAATATTATACAGCGCTAATGTGTCACTCTCGCTATCAGACTATTTGCCAATATTATATCAGCGCTAAGGGATGTGTCGCTCTCTCTGTCAAACTATTGTCAATATTAAATCACCGTTAACGAATGTGTCCCTCTCGCTGTCAAACTATTGCCGATATTACCTCGGCGTTAAAGAGTGTGTCGCTCTTGCTTTCACAAGAGACTAATATATTTTCAGTCATCTTTAAATAACTGTACTGCACTAATTGAATACTATCAGTATATCGTCTCACACGCGCGCGCGCACGCAAGTTGACGCAACACACACACACAAAGTCGCTTCAGCATTTCAGACAAATCTTTTGCCTCTTACCTGATTTAGTTTCATTTAAGATGCCTCTGTAAAATAAATGCAACATTTATTGATAAGTAAAGATTGATATTGATGTCAGTGTCTGTGACGTACAGTAAACTGCACCTTCTTAACTGTCCATACCGGCATATAGTGGCTCTTCTCGTCTTCTCTGCCACTGATGACATACGCGGTACGTGTTTTTTTTAATTTTAAATACGGTAATAGTGGATATTGAAAAATGCAGTGTTTGCTGATTTATAAAGCAAATGCACCAAACAACCAACAATTAGCAGTTAGTAACCGTACCGAAAAAAGTTAGGCGCCAAAAGAACTTTTTAAAATCCCATGGCGCCCTGGTAATTGTCCCCCCTGTGTTTTTTCTGTGAGTCTTAATTTAATGAAACTCCTTTTGCAAAATCACAAATAAAATTGCTTTAAATTATAACTAATAATAAAAAAACATAATTTATAATATTTCTTATATACGTGTTGTGGGATTTTTTAAAATACAAAAATTACGTGCTTTCTAGTTATGTTAACGTTATGTTAAACACATTTCTTTGTTGAAACTGTAGGTCTATTTTATTTTTGTTTCCATCTTCCTCTAGTTTGGTAATTTTCTTTTTAAAGTATATTTGTTGTTGCTCTCGTTTGTAGAAATTCTTACATCCAAATGGAGATTAATATACCGGTAAATTTTTGTCAAGCCGTTGCCTGCGTTAACGAGATATAATTAGAACCTTTTTTGTACCAGTTTAGGAAAGTGATTGCTGAGGGGTGCAAGCCCCATTTCATTCAAAGAAAGTTTCTGAACACTAATGCTTGCTTCTCGCTTTTACACTCTTCCTGATTAGTGGTTGTGACGGGGACGCTAGATGTACCGGCAAACCCTTCAGCCGCCCCCCCCCCCTTCCCCAGTCAAGGGCAGTAATTTATTCTCTATGAAGATCAAATGTCCAAATGTTGAATTTGGAGACATATTCGTTTATAGTCTACATTAAAGTCGAACTTTTTTTTTTTTAGTGAAGACGCCCTGGAGACAACAAAATAATATAGGAATATAAATGCTGTTGAGGTGAGAGTGAAGTCAGAGCACTTAAATACGGGTTTTTGATCCTCACAGGTTCTAAATTATACTTTTTCGGGTTTAGTCTGAGATGTCGTGTCCCACGTAAACTGAAAGTGGAACATTTTTTAACTTTGTAACATTTACCATCTTTTTTTTTCTTTCTTCTCAGTACTAGTTTTTGTTTATTGTTGTGTGGCACTTTTTTTTTTCTTCTCAGATTTAAACTACTAGTTTTGTTTATTGTTTGTGTGGCACTTTTTTTTCTTCTCAGATTTAAACTACTAGGTTTTGTTTATTGTTTGTGTGGCACTTTTTTTTCTTCTCAGATTTAAACTACTAGGTTTTGTTTATTGTTGTGTGGCACTTTTTTTTCTTCTCAGATTTAAACAACTAGTTTTGTTTATTGTTGTGTGGCACTTGTCGCAAAAGTTTGGTATTCTTTTGCTCGTGCTATCATCGGTCTTTTAAGTCCAGCGAACGACCAGAATTGGAATGTCTAAGGTGTCCAGTCGTAATTGCCAGGTAATCAACCCAATCTTGAATATAGTGTACAGAAGTTCCTCCCCACCCCCCCTCCGAGTTTTGCCACTTTCTCTAACAATTGCATGGTTTTGCCACTTTCTCTAACAATTGCGCGGTTTTGCCACTTTCTCTAACAGTTGCACAGTTTTGCCACTTTCTCTAATAATTGCACAGTTTTGCCACTTTCTCTAACAATTGCATGGTTTTGCCACTTTCTCTAACAATTGCACAGTTTTGCCACTTTCTCTTCTTTGTATTCACATTGGACTTTTCATGCCAGCATTAGTGAAGCAGTAAATGGTCTGCCATATAATCATAATTTCTTTTGATATATTAAATATATTATATTTATTTAAAATTCCACAAATTGTATATTTAATAATTTAGTGACGTGTATCTTTTCTTCTGCTTCAGTTCAAAGACAACAGTGCATGCATGTGACAAATGTATTATTGTAGCTGTTACCGAGCCAAAAAAAATCATTTATCATAAATATTACTGTCAACTTATAATAATTGTTTGCTTTGTGTGTTTTTGTGCATATCTATTGCTTCAAAAGTTTCAGTCTTCCAACTGGTCCAAATCAGGTCGTTACCGTTGCATGAATAATGAATTCATGTGCATTGTAATTATCTATAAATTGGCATACAAATCCTTTCCTTTCTCCTAAACTTGGCCTTGTCTTTGTCATCAAGAAAACAAGGTCCATTCTTTCTCATTTCAAGAAAACAGGCCCCTTCTTTGTCATTTCTAGAAAGCTAGGTCATTTGTCCTTTCAAGAAAAACAGGTCCATTTTCAGGTCCTTTCTTTCTTATTTCAAGAAAACCCAGACTCTTTCTTTATCTATTTTAGCACACTAGGCCCTTTGCAATTTCAAGTCAGTATATTTTTTTCTGAGATGCATGAGTCCATGAAAACCATGATCATTTTATGTTGTAAGAAGAAAGTAATAATAATAATAATAATACATATAATGTATACTTACTTGGTCTTCTTATTTTCAATCAGTATGTCACTTTCACTTATCATTGAAAGTTTTCAGAATTGATTGCCCTTTGTGCCAGTTTACCCACTGAATTGTTCTGAGACACTTATTTGAGTGACACCTATTACTACTTGAATTTAATATTACTATTGTGATTTATGCTGGTTAGGGTATATAACTCTCAGTCATATAACTGTTGCAAGACTTTTAATATTCATTCTGATAAAAAGCTGATTTCCTCTTTGGATGGTTTAATACGTGTTTAATGTGAACAATTATGAGTGACTTTTATTAGTAAGCATTGCGCCTTTAAATGGAAGAGTACTTTTAAAATGCCAGTGATCGGGGCTGGGCCCCAACGTATGCTCCCTATGACAGGCCATAGGGTTTTTTCACTTCATAATCTTCGCGCTGTCCATCGATTTCTCAAATGTTTCTGAGTGTTCATGACCCCATCTTAGTATGAAAACCAGTAGATAAAATACCATATGGCATTGATTTCTACCTAGTAATTTAACTTATTCTTTAGCATGTATCTGTTAAATAAGTAATAATGTCACATTCGCTAGGGTATAACACTTTTAATCAAGTTAGGTGGTTGTTTCTTAAATCAAGTCGAAGTTTCAGCCTGAACATTTTGTGTTACGGTTTAGGTCTGTTGGTGTTATTAATTGTGATGGTGGTGGGCAGTGGTGTAGCGCGGTAAGGTGCCGCCCAGGGCCAACTACTAAAGTTACGCCTGTATTCCATTTGTATTATTTATGATATATACGGTACTCTTAGTCTTACCAATAAAGCAATAGCTGGCCAGCGAGTAAACGTTAGTGAGCGGTAACTCTCAGCGTGCAGGGCGAGAGCGTTCGCGCATGCGCATTACGCGCGAGATTCTCTAGTTATAGTGAATACACTTGTTAGATTGTCAGTAATTACGAGCTTATTTCACTTTTGAAACTGTGGTCCACGGTGAACATTTTTTTTTAAACACAACACTGTATTTCTCATTTTGATTTATTGCTGTCCGGAGTGTCTTTAGACGTACAAAATACTGAAGTTATTTGCTATTTATGTTTAAAAGAACTCCGAACTCATTCTTTCGGAATATAAAAGTCTATCTGAATGCTTGCGTCAACTACGGGCTAACGGAAGGCCGCGTCACGGGCGCCTCACAGATCGACCATGAAGCGGTGTTCACCGTTTTCTTGTCCGCTCTCCAAGCTTCATTTCACTCCACCTGGGTCTAAATACAATTTTTTGTGATATTTTAATCCCGCAATCGTTCAAGCCGTTATGTTTGTGCAACCACCCATCTACTCCGTGACCAGTTAAAGTTCTATCAATCTTGGCGGTTTTGTTGCTAAATCTCTCCTAATCCCATTAATGCAGTTGTACCTTTTCTATTTCGTCTGTCTCTAGCTGTAGTTAGAACATCCCTCTTTACAGAACAAAGGTGTTTTTTAATTTAATTTTTTTTATATACGCACGTCAATTGTTGTGGTACCGTTGGTAGATTTTGAGTGTGAAAAGGGCTTGGTTTCTCTCCGTCGTGCTTGGCGCCTAATGTAATACAAACAAAAGATCAAGAAAGGTTTCTGGTTCAAGAAGAGAGGTAGTTTTTTGGTTTTTTTTAAATTTAAAATAATGCGATGAATAGTGTAAACTTTCATTCTTCTTCCCGCTCCCACCCACCCCTTTCACCTCCCACTCCCCCTTGCCACCATAGGGGGATTCTCGTACTGTTGGACTAAGTAAATCGTAGCAGATTACAGATTCTAGGCCCCGCTAAGATAGGCTTAGAACTTTGACAATAACGGTCTAACTTCACTAAGTAATAGATTAAGTTCTAGTCCTGCTGAGTTAGATATGTATTTTTTTAAAATATATGTTCGCAGCTGGTACGGTATTCATTCTTTGGTTTCCTGAGAACTACAAACAAGATTTGCCCATTTCAAACTTAACTTTTTTCTTTTTCTTTTTTTTTTTTTTTTTTGGGGGGGAGGGAAGGGGAGAGTAAGGTGTTTGTTTAAGCTTACCATTTATAATTCTGAACAGATGAAGAAAACAGTAGACAAAATGTGTGTTTGTGGAGAGAGAGAATGAGTTGCTTTAGCCTCAGTTTCCCTTAATTATTTCATGCTGTTAGTTATGTGCAGGCAGTGTTTCGAAAGTGACTGTCAATCAGTACCTTCCATCTTTCTATTCTATTCACCCTTCCATTTGTATTATTTATGATATATACGGTACTCTTAGTCTTACCAATAAAGCAATAGCTGGCCAGCGAGTAAACGTTAGTGAGCGGTAACTCTCAGCGTTGGCCTACACTTGAGAAGTAGAGACTCCAGAAAATACATTCCCACTTTTTTCCCGAGTGCAGAAATAAATAATTAATATTATATCCTTGTAAGTACTGACCTCACGAAATCTTCATATTACTGCGTCAGTTATTCTGCAAAGAATGCATGATTATCGAAAATAATGCCTACTTATTTTAATACTTTTTTCCCCAGTAGACATAATCTATCACTATGTACAGTTCAGAAATTTAAAAATAATGTCTACTTATTATTGTAATACTCCCCCCCCCCCAGTAGACATAATCTATCACTATGTAAAGTTCAGAAATTTAAAAATAATGCCTACTTATTATTGTAATACTTCCCCCCCCCCCCAGTAGACATAATCTGTCACTATGTAAGAAATTAAGAAATTCTCTGCCGCCGATTATATTGGTGCGGTTTAAAACAGGACAGTCCTATTTCTTTAGTTAAAATAGTTCTTGGAATTTATTCAGTTACGGAGGCGAATATTGCAAACGCCTTCAAGTACGATTAGATGTATCTTTGTAATTATATATTTTATATCTACAATATTTTATTCCTTTAAAAGAAAATGCTAACTGATTTTTTTTTCTTTTGCAATTCAGCTGATTCTTTTGACAATACAATTGATTCATTACACTGTGAAGCTGGCCGTATCGTGAATACATGACAGTCATGTCATGCCGAAGTTAACTCGTTATGTTATAAAACTCTACGGCCTGTTGTGACCAAACTTCTCCCAGGGAAGTACTGTGTCAATAAGTGAGTGCTTCGTCGAA